>CM063506.1:46387408-46394908 GCA_032207245.1 Pardosa pseudoannulata
TCTTGAAATTCTTTCAAAAGAAACTCAGGATGTTTAAATTAAATTTCTTTCGTGTTTACTTATAATAAACGTTTAACGTACCAAATGATCTATATTTTTACTCTTTTAAATGCATCGTTTATTTTAAGCTGGAGTTATATTTTGATTAAAGTTTCGACCTATGTAATATCCTATAACAAATTTTACTACTCTTTGGTACCGGAGTGGTGGGGGCAGTTGAATATCATTGCTGGGAAGAAAATATCTAGCCGTTCAGTGACGGCTTCAGTCAGTAGATCTGTTTCATCAACCCTCGTGTTACAAAAATCCGGCGGTTTTCACCGCCCTGCAGTTGTGGAACCTTACGATGAAAACGCAATCAAGACACTCGAAAATTCATCGACATATCAAAGCATCATACGAAACCTTATACGAAACTACACCTATACGAAAACTTCATCGGAACTCCGGGATGGAAATCTAGACATTTACTTAAATAGTAATTTATGGTGACCAAACAGCTATTAATAGAAGTCACGTGGGTGATGGAACCCACGAGTTAAAACTCTATATTTAGAAATGGAACTGGAATGATTCCTACTATCGAACATTCGAGAATATTCTCTAGGGTTCTTTGAAAAGATTTACCGGGAAAATATAATCTTAAACAGGATGTGATAAAAATATCATTATATATATATATATATATATATATATATATATATATATATATATATATATATATATATATATATATATGTGTGTGTGTGTGTGTGTGTGTGTGTGTGTGTTACGACCAAAGCCCGAAATTCGGCCGGAGCGTTTGGCCAATGTGCGATGTACTGGAAATGAATAGCGTATATGCAACTTTGGCCGGCTACTTCCCGAAGTGCCCGGAACTCCCTGGCCAATGTTCGATGTGCTGAAGCAAGACTGTTCGGCAGGAGGTGCAGCTGTAGATTCCGGTGTGATGACGGCATGCATATGGTAGCAAGGACAGTGTGTTATATTTTCAGTGTATCTGGCATCCAAGTACTGAATCTGGCAACGCGTTATTCTTTACGGGCCCGTCAACTGAATAGTTTCGATTGCGGGTTAGTGTGCTTTCCCCGGATAGGTAAGCCCTTTCAATATTCGTTTGTTTTTTGCTATACTATTTATAAAACTCAGTTTCAAGAATTTGTACATGCTTACAAATTTATATTTTAATACTATTATTACTATATTTACAGTATTAGTACTTTATAGTTTCACCTAAAACTTGTACATTAACTGCTAAACCATGAAAGGGATTGCCGCGTGATTTGAGATTATCGTATTGTTTTTCTACAGATTTTTTCCCATGGCTTCTCCTGACGAAACTAGTATGCTGGGCTTTTGATATGAGAACCGTGCTCTTAAGTAAATTAAATATATTGCTGCAAGGAAAAGCAGATAATAGCTGTATCCTCAGCAAAGACAAGCACTGTAGTTTCATAGATTACGCTAAAAAGGCTAAATCAAAGCATAAAAAAGAAAATGTTGACTATCGTCGACTAAGAAAATATGATGTTATTAAGGTTGACTGAAGAGAAAAACCTATTGTGCCAGTAACAGAAGACAATAGCGTTATTTTGTATTATGTGCACACAGAAGAGTTATTCGACTTGCTACATAATACTTACTTGAAAATAGAACATGGAGGTCGCACAAGGATGGAGAAGGAGCTGCAAACTACGTACAAAATGTCACCAAAGAAATCATTACATTGTATCTCCGCTTATGCAAAAAACAGTGTCAGGCCAAATTATCTAATCCTAAGAAAGGTCTAGTTTCTATACCTTTAATATTTAAATTATTTCACTCAAGATGCCAAGTAGATCTTATCGACATGCAAAGAAATTGAGACAGCGAATTCAAGTTTATACTCAATTATCAGGATCATTTAACAAAGTTCATATTATTGCAAGCTCTGAAAAGCTCTGAAAGTTTTCCATTTTGCGAGAAAAACTACTTACATTGGCATCCCTATGCACAGAGGAAAAATCATTACGAACCCTTGCCTCTTCACAATCAGTGACCGGCGGCCAAGGCTGCACTCGACGCAGTTGCACTACTAAGTGCTCAACATATCGCTGCAGATGTAAAAATAACAAAATGCTGTGTAATTCGAAATGTCATAAAAGTTCATCTTGTTGTGACAAGTGATGATACCGATAATTTTCTGTAATAAACTAATTCAGTAGATAATGTGATTATCTTTTCGTTTGTATGTTTTCTTTAAGGGAGAGGAAATTTTCATAAGAGACCAGGAGATTTCTGGTACTGTGAGATCCTTACTCACTAAAACTTCTAACTTCAGACTACAGCCCACCTAAGGCCACCGTAGCTCCTTGGCCTTTGTTCCGAAGGACTATCCTAGGCGCCTAAGAGGGGCAGATTCATCGGAAATCTCCTCTGTGGCAGCTATAATGGGATTATCATTAGCATTACGGTATACAAATACCCAAAATTTGCTTATGACCTTCTTCTGACTTTGGCCGATCGTCCCATGCCACTTCCCGCATTGGCCGGCCAAACCCCGAAATCAAGGAAAGATCGGACATTGGCCAGTCATTGTGAGGTGATATTGGCTATTTCGCGATTTGGCCGGCCAATTCGGGAACTGGCCAACTTCGAGCTTTGGCCGTAACACACACACATACATATATATATATATATATATATATATATATATATATACATATATATATACATATATATATATATATATACATATATATATAATATATATATATATATATATATATATATATATATATATATATATATATATATTATTGATATTGTACATCTCTATAAATAGATACAGCAAATATGCCACTTTTTAAAATAAAGTAATTTTAAAAATGTCTAAAATAATTGCTGAAATATTTAAATTCCGTTGCAATAATTTTTAGTTGTAGGTAATAGTGTCATTAGCCTTTGTGGAGGAAAACAGCCTTTGTAGACCTTTGAGACCTAAGAACCAAACAACACTTTCTGTAATCATATAAGTTTTGGTACTTGAAGAAACAAACATTGAAGGCTATAACATATAAAAGAGATTTGTCAAATTTTGTCTCCTTGAAATCATCAATCTATTTTAAAATTTGGTTTGGTCTGGAATGCTACAATGTACTTTTTTGCTACACGACGGATTACGAGACCGGGGCCTACTTTTTACAGCTGATAAGCTACAGTCATTCATACCAGCATCGGGATTTGAACCCGCAGACTTAAATTGTGAAGAGCAGCATTTTACCATTCGGCCATTGTCCGGCTGCTTATTTTATAATAAGTAGGTATATATAGATTTATCATTCTTCTTCCCTTATAGAATCCTATAAAAGCTCAGGCATTTCTTCTAGATAGTACTTTATATAGTTTGAGCTCTCGTTTCTACCTTTCCAGTACAAGTTCTGCCACGCTTAATAAACGCTGTAAAAAGCTCAACAAATATGACGTGGACAGTGCATGATTTCATTCTACAACTATTATTTATATACATTTTATTATTTTGTGTGATGCACTATCATAATTACCATTTGAACATTTCCTTGAATGTTCAAATGATAAAGTTAATTTCACTTTTAAAGTAAAGTTGTTGTTTGATTAGGGCTCTATCACTATCATCTTGTGTCGACCCGCAGTGTTAATTTAAACTACATTACAATTTTTTTTGTTATATAGATATTTTCTAATAAACCAAAACTTTTTTAAATTGTAATTCTACCTTTGCTCCACACTAGGAAAGGTCTTAAAAGTACTGCTTCATCTGTACACACACACACACATACAAGTACTTAGGTATCTAGGACTGGTGAATTGTTCTAGACTGCGAGTGGCAGCATTAATATTCCTTATATAGAAATTTTTCTTTATAAAGAGTGCAGATAGCAATCCAAAGAGGATGTACCCATGTTATAGTTAGTAGTCCTTAATACGAGAAGCAATAGTCTGTAGTTAAGCGTGAGTGAATTATGCGAGATACATACATACAGATAATAAAACGAATCTAGTGAAAATGCTCTGGTTAAAATAAATATTTAAAGTTTCTAAAATCAATGTTTCTTTGTATTTAAGCGCTTAAATTTATCAAAATTCAATCGGGTATAATCTAAATGAATGTTTTAATTGAAATCTTAGCAGTAAAATATTTCGTGATTAAAATACTTCCTTTATTTTATACACGGATGCAAATCTCTGGCTGTTTGGCGGATAAGTATCAGAAGAAATCACATCCGTATAATCATTCACAGCGAAAAACTAGTGTGTTGGACTACAAAGATGTGATATTTTAATCCAAAGAGGTGGTAACCATATTATAATTAGTAGTCCTTACTACAAGCTTTCAACAGTCTATAGTTAAACGTGTGTGAATTATGCGCGATACATTCATACAGATAATAGAACGAATCTAGTGAAAATGCTGCAGTTACAATGAATATTTAAAGTTTCTAAAATCAAAGTTTCTTTGTACATGCGCACTTAAATTTATCAAAATTCAATCGGGTATAATCAAAATGAATATTTCCATTGAAATTTTAACAGTAAAAGATTTCGTAATTTACTTTATTTATTTTGTACACGGAAGTAAATTTCTCGCTGTTTGCAGGATAAGTGTCATAGCAAATCATATCCGTATAATCATCCACATAGAATAAGTAGTACGTAGGACTACAAAGATGTGATATTTTGATCCAAAGAGCACATAACCATGTTATAGTTAGTAGTCCTTAATACAAGTATTCAACAGTCTGTAGTTAAACGTGCCTGAATTATACTAGATACATACATACAGATAATAAAACGAATCTAGCGAAAATGCTCTGGTTAAAATAAATATTTAAAGTTTCTAAAATCAAAGTTTCTTTGTACATACGCACTTAAATTTATCAAAATTCAATCGGGTATAATCAAAATGAATATTTTCGTTGAAATTATAACACTAAAAGATTTTGTGATTACAATACTTCCTTTATTTTGCATACTGAATCAAATCTCTCGCTGTTTGGTGAATAAGTGTCAGAACAAATCACATCCGTATAATCATCAACAGAGAAAAGTTAGTGCGTAGGACTACAAAGATATTTTGATCCAAAGAGGTGGTAACTATATTATAGCTAGTAGTCCTTACTACAAGCATTCAACAGTCTGTAGTTAAACGTGTGTGAATTATGCGAAATACATACATACAGATAATAAAACGAATCTAGTGATAATGCTCTAGTTAAAAGGAATATTTAAAGTTTCTAAAATCAAAGTTTCTTTGTACATACGTACTTAAATTAATCAAAATTCAATCGGGTATAATCAAAATAAATATTTCTATTGAAATCTTAACAGTTAAAGATTTCGTTATTACGGTACTTCCTTTATTTTGTACACGGGAGCAAATCTCTCGCTGTTTGGCCAATATTTGCAGAAGAAATCACATCCGTATAATAATCTACAAAGAAAAAGTAGTGAGTATGACTACAAAGATGGAATATATTGATTTAAAGAGGTGGTAACCATATTATAGTTAGTAGTCCTTACTACAAGCATTCAACAGTCTGTAGTTAAACGTGTATGAATTATGCGAGATACATACATACAGACAGTAAAACGAATCTAGTGAAAATGCTTTAGTTAAAATGAATATTTAAATTTTCTAAAATCAAAGTTTCTTTGTACATATGCACTTAAATTTGTTAAAAATCAATCAGGTATAATCAAATTGAATATTTCCATTGAAATCTTAACACTAAAGATTTCGTGATTACAACACTTGCTTTATTTTGTACACGGAAGCAGATCTCTTGCTGTTTGAAGGATAAGGGACAGAACAAATCACATCCGTATAATCACCCACAAAGAAAAAGTAGTGCGTAGGACTACAAAGATGTGATTTTTGAACTGCAACAGCTCTAAAAGTATACATTTCGTAGAAACCATTCTTTACTAAATATCTGATGCCATGTATGACTCAAAGTTAACGCTTCACAGTTAAGTATTACACCTACAAAATTTCAATCCAATTAATTAAAATTTACGAACGATAACATCTCATCGTTTGATATCCGCTTCAAATTATAATCAATAATGTCAAATTTTGCAGGACTCTTAGAAGAATTTCATCTAATTAAGATAGAAGTTATTGTTAAATACTTTGTGTTTGTTTAAATTACATTTCTCCTAACGATCTCGAAGGACGTGTCCCTACACAATATCTCTTTGAGTAATTAGAATTTGCATTAAATTATTTCTCGGTGTTTGATATTCATTTTGAATTATAATTAAAGACGCCGAAGAATGCATTTCCAGCAAAGATTCTCATCTAATTAATGCATGAAAGCTATCATTAAAGAGGATCTTTTCTCGTTTCTGCTGATGATAAAAGCATCAGCATTTTCTTAATATCTCCAAAGGTTTCGTTCATTATTAAAAGTTTATATCTAATTATTCTGCTCAAATTTAATTATCCGCCGAATATCTAGGAAAAATAACACTTTTAGTTTCTAAAAATACGAAGGGTAACGCACGTGTATGACTTTTTTTGAAGGTCGGAAGTATTTTATAAAAGTGTGGTATATTGAAACATAGGTTCCAACTGACGGAACCCAAGGTTGCGGATATATAAATATTGTACGTACCTGTACGGTGTGTTAAGGTCACTGTACAGGTACCTCTATGCGTTGAAAAGGAACAGATTCAGATTACGGTTCCTTTTCTCCGATGAAAAATGCGCGGATTTCTCATAAAAAAAGCGAAAAACTTTCAAATTATTAAAGGCTCAATAACACGTTAACCCAAACTAAAATAAATCGGTTGAAAAAAATTTCACTGTCATTTATGAAATCTTCGCGTTATGCAAGGAAGCCTTAACCCTTTGCCTTAAAACAACGTATGGGAGACATGATCGTACTACTGTGCCTAAAATGAGAACCTCGTATCACACGCGTGATGATTCAGTTTGGTCAAAAGTGAAAAGCTCGTATCAGTAATAAAACAATACCCCTTACGAAATTTTGACTAATATTATACATTATTCACTTATAAGTTATTCACGCAATAAATTATACATAGAAAATATTTAAACGACTAAAAATTTTTACTTTTGTTATATAACCAAAAATATAGAAATAATATTATGTGAAATAAAAACATTAATAAATTTTTTTAATAAAAATGAAATGAAATATAATTATCAAATTCTGTGGTTTTATTAAATAGTAAATGCAGTACTATTAATGCCCACTGGTTTGCTCACAATTTAGCTCGTGATGAAACTGCTTTTGGTCACAACGCATGAGAAAAGCTTTCATCGAAAGTGTCGCACACAATCGTCGCTCGATTCATAAGGCAAGAAAGAGATTAAGTCATTATCACACGTCAATATGTACACGTTTAAAGAGCAAAATATTCATCTTAAATCCTTTTCCTGATAAATAAAGACACATATTTCTCTTCCAATAACGAAATTTTATAAGCTCATCATTTGGGTACAAGGTGTCGTAT
>CM063506.1:46399908-46417408 GCA_032207245.1 Pardosa pseudoannulata
GACGTGTATCGGTATATATGCAAAAAGCATCGATCTATTATAATTCACACAGGCTATTTCTGCATCCTCCTGAAGACAAAAATAATACAAATTGTGAATCTAAACCATTCTCGAATCAACTTAATTATATATACATAATTTCGTCAAAATTAGTCCAACCGTTTAGGAGGAGTAATATTACAAACACGCAGACAGTAGAATTTTATATATAAACATATAGATTCCAAATACAGAAATCTTCGTTAATAAGACATTTAAGTTTATTCTTGCTCCTTATTTTTCAATATAAATATCTTCAATATTTTTTAAGAAAATATATATTGTAACTGTTATTATGTAATTTGAGATTAATACAACAGTCAGAAACAAATCATGCTGGATTATCTTTCAACCTCAACTTTTTAGAGACACAAAACATTGTTACGTCATTTGCACTATTAATTTTGTCCTCATTGATCTCTCTCAAATCTACAGCTCTGAATAAATTTCGTTATCCAATACTTTTGACATTTATTTTGAGTACAAAACTATTTTATGATTGACCGACAGATAAAGAAAAATGAATATAGACGCAAAACATAACGTTATTCCTCTTCTATAGAAAAATTGTTAATAACTGTCCCTAGACACTCATAATTTTTTCCTACCAGCTGTCTTAGAATTATTATTTCCTGCTGCTAGAGACTGCAGTTGTGATTTAGATTTTATCCTTCGACAAAGCACTACTGATTTATTTTAACATAAATTTCATGTCTGCATCGATTTATACGATTCCATCGTCATTATCTTTTCTGCTACAGGCTATTTATCAAATAAATCCTCCAAAAAGATTATGTTATCGGAAATAATTCCCGAGCTCTAAAAACACAAAACCCTTTTCTAATACCACTGATAATGTTCTTCTAAAATGTCCCATTAATTTTTTTCTTGTGTCTTTGGTAAAAACATAAATATCGATTCATTTAAATGATGGTTTGGATTCAAAATTTTACATTTGATATATTTGGATATACTTTTTCAGTAATGATATTTCTGAATAATTTGTTTAAAGCTAAGAACCCCTTTTTTGCAAACGAACTAGTTTTGTTTCCCATTGGAAGTGTGTAAATTTCATTATGTAATTTAAGATTAATATAAATAGTTAGAAACAAATCATACTGGATTATCCTTCAACCTCAAATGTTTAGAGACGAAAAACATTGTTACATTATTTGCACAATTAATGTTGTACTCATTGATCTCTCTCAAACCTACATCTCTGAATAAATTTCGTTATCCAATAATTTTGCCATTTATTTTGAGTACAAAACTATTTTCTGATTGACCGACAGATAAAGAAAAATGGATATAGACGCAAAACATAGCGTTATTCCTCTTCTATAGAGAAATTGTTAATAACTGTCCCTAGACACTCATAATTTTTTCCTACCAGCTGTCTTAGAATTATTATTTCCTGCTGCTAGAGACTGCAGTTGTGATTTAGATTTTATCCTTCGACAAAATGCTATTGATTTATTTTAACATAAATTTCATGTCTGCATCGATTTATACGATTTCGGCGTCATTAACCATTCTGCTACAGGCTATTTATCAAATAAATCCTCCAAAAAGATTATGTTATCGGAAATAATTCAAAAACTCTAAAAACACAAAATCGTCTTCTAGTATCGATAATAATGGCCCTCTAAAATGTCCCGTTAATTTTTTCTCGTGTCTTTGGTAAAACATAAATATCGATTCATTTAAATGATGGTTTTTATTCAAAATTTTATATTTGATATATTTGGCCATGCTTTCTCAGTAATGATGTTTCTGAGTCATTTGTTTTAAGCTAAGAAGCAAATTTTTGATAACGAACTAGTTTTGTTTCCCATTGGAAGTGTATAAATTTCATTATGTAATTTGAGATTAATATAAATAGTTAGAAACAAATCATACAGGAGTATCCTTCAACCTCAAATGTTTAGAGACGAAAAACATTGTTACATTATTTGCTCTATTAATTTTGTACTCATTGATCTCTCTCAAATCTACAGCTCTGAATAAATTTCGTTATCCAATACTTTTGCCATTTATTTTGAGTACGAAACTGTTTTTTGATTGACCGACAGATAAAGAAAAATGGATATAGACACAAAACATACCGTTAATCATCTTTTATACAGAAATTGTTAATAACTATCCCTAGACGCTCATAATTGTTTCCTTACTAGCTGTCTTAGAATTATTATTTCTACTGCTAGAGACTGCAGTTGTGATTTAGATTTTATCCTTCGACAAAGCGCTACTGATTTATTTTAACATAAATTTCATGTTTGCATCGATTTATACGATTCCGGCGTCATTATCTTTTCTGCTACAGGCTATTTATCAAATAAATCCTCCAAAAAGATTACGTTATCGGAAATAATTCCCGAACTCTAAAAACACAAAATTCTTTTCTAATACCGATAATAATGCCCCTCTAAAATGTCCCATTAGTTTTTTTTCTCGTGTCTTTGGTAAAAACATAAATATCGATTCATTTAAATGATTGTTTTGATTCAAAATTTTACATTTGATATTTATATGCATGCTTTTTCAGTAATGATGTTTCTGAATTATTTGTTTTAAGCTAAAAAGCAAATTTTTGATAACTAACTAGTTTTGTTTCTCTTTGGAAGTGTATAAATTTCATTATGTAATTTGAGATTAATATAAATAGTTAGAAACAAATCATACTGGATTATCCTTCAACCTCAAATGTTTAGAGACGAAAAACATTGTTACGTTATTTGCACTATTAATTTTGTACTCATTGATCTCTCTCAAATCTACAGCTCTGAATAAATTTCGTTATCCAATACTTTTGCCATTTATTTTGAGTACGAAACTGTTTTTTGATTGACCGACAGATAAAGAAAAATGGATATAGACACAAAACATAGCATTATTTCTCTTCTATAGATATATTGTTAATAACTGTCCCTAGACACTCATAAATTTTTCCTACCAGCTGTCTTAGAATTATTATTACCTGCTGCAGTTGTGATTTAGATTTTATCCTTCGACAAAGCGCTACTGATTTATTTTAACATAAATTTCATGTTTGCATCGATTTATACGATTTCGGCGTCATTAACCATTCTGCTACAGGCTATTTATCAAATAAATCCTCCAAAAAGATTATGTTATCGGAAATAATTCCCGAGCTCTAAAAACACAAAACCCTTTTCTAATACCACTGATAATGTTCTTCTAAAATGTCCCATTAATTTTTTTCTCGTGTCTTTGGTAAAAACATAAATATCGATTCATTTAAATGATGGTTTTGATTCAAAATTTTACATTTGATATTTATATGCATGCTTTTTCAGTAATGATGTTTCTGAATCATTTGTTTTAAGCTAAAAAGCAAATTTTTGATAACTAACTAGTTTTGTTTCTCTTTGCAAGTGTGTAGCAAATATATAGAGACCGTTTAATATAAAAGGCTACGATCGGAGCCAAATGTTTTAAATAAGGACGTATATAATTTTGCGGAAATAGTTTTCAGTTTTTTTCTGAAATCAGAGTCGATATACAGCTATTTAATCCCTCTAAAAGTGAAGGGATATTCATCATGAGAAAATATGCCGGGAGTGAACAGTCATCCTTATAATTCATCCTTAAGGTTTCTTATAGTTCCTTATAGTTTTGATTTCCTGTCGAAGCAGAAAAAAATGTCTGATAACTAGCGTATAGCCCGTCATACGACGGGATCAGTAAAATTTTAAATTTTCCAGAATTGTAAAGTACTCTATGAGGTAAGTAAAAAAATTGTTTGATTTTTAGCCGAGAATTATCTGGTACATTTTCAATAGTTTGTTTATTTTCATACTCCTCTGAAGTCTCCCGATACTGTGAATGCAGTTGAGAATCACGTTGAATTCATTTAAAAAAATAATTCAAAGTTTACTGAGCTACGTCGAAATTATCGTTAAATTCTTTCCATTTTTTTTCGCCACAGTAATTAATAGAAGTAAAGGAATGAAACTATCATTTCCACTACACCCTGGAGGAGGATAGAATTTAAATATAGATTCCTAGTAATATTATAATAGATTTCTAGACTTTTATGAAAATAATTTGTTGTTAATACTGGTGATAAAATTTTCATTGCAACAAAAATTAATAGATGATTAAAATTAATGATTAAATTTAAAATTTTCACATATGTACCTAATCTATTATTTAAGCCAAATATAGAAAAAAAAATATTTACGTCATATCTAAGGTCAATGATAAAACGCATGAAAATAATACAGACGATATTTAAATAATTTAAGATAAGAAATGGTTAAACGAGAGGGTTAAAGGAAGGACATCTTAATGCTAGAAAAAAATGTTATTTTTATTATGTGATAAATTGATAAATTTAATCTCCTGCTCTTAACCGGGGAAAATAGGGCTTGAAATAATGGCATTAAATGCTAGAAAAGGGGAGAAGAGGGGATTTCGAACGTTGCTAATCCTAACTCATCAAGAATCCAATATGGATGTCTCTATCCATTCCAGGTCCAATTCCTTCATAAATTTGGGGACAGACGGACAAATAACTTAGGCTATTATTATATAGGAGATATCGCTAAAAAGCAACATTTAAACAAATATCTGCTTCCTTGAAAGAGGGATTGAGACCTGCTATTGGATAGGTCATAAATTATTTTCCTCCTATTTTTAACACTGCAGTAGGTTTATGATTGCAACATTGGGAACATTAAAGAAATTCATGGTATGTTATTGATATCTAATTTGTTTCCTTATACAAAGGTTATCCTGGTGCAATTAAGAAATTGAAGAAAAAGTTTATCATGTAAACAAAATCGTCATTAAACGTAAACAACATCGTTTCTCAATACTCTTCCTCCTATTTTTAATACTTCATCAAGTTTGTGATTGCAACATTGTAAACATCAAAGAAATTCATGGTCTGTTATTGATATCTAACACGTTTCCTTATGCAAAAGGATACCCTGTTGTAGTTAAAAAGTTGAAGAAAAAGTTTATCATGTAAATAAAATCGTCATTAAACGTAAACAAAATCATTTCTGAAATTTTTTCCTCCTTTTTTTAATACTGCATCAAGTCTATGATTGCAACATTGGGAACATTAAAGAAATTCTTGGTCTGTTATTGATATCCAATTTGTTTATTTATACAAAAGGTTACACTGCTGCAGTTAAAAAGCTGAAAAAAAAGTGTATCATATAAACAAAATCGTCATTAAACGTAAACAACGTCGTTTCGAAATTATTTTCCTCCTATTTTTAATACTCAGCAAGTCTATGAACACAACATTGAAAATATCGAAGAAATTGTTGGTCTGTTATTGATGTCTAATTTGTTTATTTATACAGAAGGTTACTCTGTTGCAGTTAAGAAGTTGAAGAAAAAGTTTATCATGTAAACAAAATCGTCATTAAACATAAACAACGTCCTTTCTAAATAGAAACTTTTATATCGAAAGAGCCGAGAATGTGAAATGTAGCCTTTAAACTTTAGTTCGTTCTTTAATAGAGCTTTATAAAAAAGAGAACCACCTGTACTTGCATTTTAGTATAGATGCTTTATTGTCGTTTAAGTGTTAAAAAGTTTGAGTATTTGGAGAGATTATTTGATGACGTCAAGGTATAAAAATACCTGAAAATGTTAACATCCCAACAAAACGTAAAAGAAAAAAAATATATTTCATCTTTTGTAGAGCATGCCATTCACATTCAAGCTTAAACTCTATCCAAATTTGATAAATAAAATCAATTGACATCAAAATGTAAAAGAAAAAATGCCTATACAACGTCGGTTCTGAATTATTTTCCTCCTATTTTTAATACTGCAGCAAGTCTATGATTGCAACACTGAAACACCGAAGAAATCCTTGGTCTGTTATTGGTATCTAATTTGTTTACTTTTTACACAAGGTTACCCTACTGCAGTTAAGAAGTTATAGAAAATTTTTATCCTGTAAACAAAATCGTCATTAAACGTAAACAACCTCTTTTCTAAATAATTTTCCTCCAATTTTTAATGCTGCAATAACCCTATAATTGCAACATTGGAAACATTAAAAAAATTCTTGGTATGTTATTGATATTTAATTTGTTTATATACACAAAAGGTTACCCTGCTGCAGTTAAGATGTTGAAAAAGTTTACCATGTAAACAAAATCGTCATTAGACGTAAATAACGTCCTTTCGAAATAGAAATTTTTATATCGGAGGGGCCGAGAATGTGAAATATAGTCTTTAAATAGAGTCCGTTGTTTATAGAGCTTTGTAAAAGAGAGAACCACCTGTACTTGCATTTTAGGATAGCTTCTAGTTTGTCGTTTAGGTCTTAAAAAGTTTGAGTATTTGGAGAGATTATTTGATGACATCAAGGTATAAAAATACCTTAAATGGTTAATACCTCATCGAAACCTAGAAGCAAAAATATATTTCAGCTTTTTTAGAACATACCATTGACATTCAAGCGTAAAGTCTAACCAAATTTGCTAAATAGAATCAATTGACATCAAAACGTAAAAGGAAGAATATCTCACTTTTTTTAACAATCTGTCATTTGACGCCTACCGAAACCGAAAGAAATATAATTTATGTAATGCGATTCATTTGACACCCGACATAAAAGAAAAAATATTTGAGTCTACAGAGAGCTGAATATTTGATATCCAGGTGAAAAAGAAAGTTTTAGTACGTGCTATGTATTTGACATTGAACTGTGAAAAACTACTTCAACTTTCAGCAAAGATAAACTAAGAAGGAATACGATTTTTAGAAATATTAGTAATGTATTTCTGGTAGAGGATTTGAGTCAGTATTAAAGGCATTGTACTTTTCAGTGTCTTTTCCGTAGGATTTTAAAAACTGTTTTTCATGAACGCGAAAAGTATAACTTGAAATATAAGAGAATACAATTATTTAATGCACTGTTTGAAAAGTTAAAACCAATACAACTCAAAATATTTGACCCGTTAAGTCAGTTTTAAAGGCATTGTACTTTTCAGTGTCTTTTCCGTAGGACTTTAAAAACTTTTTTATGGAACGCGAAAGTATAACTTTAATAAGAGAATACAATCATTTAATGCACTGTTTGAAAAAGTTGAACCAATACAACTCAAAATATTTGACCCGTTAAGTCAGTATTAAAGGCATTGTACTTTTCAGTGTCTTTTCCGTAGGATTTTAAAAACTGTTTTTCATGAACGCGAAAAGTATAACTTGAAATATAAGAGAATACAATTATTTAATGCACTGTTTGAAAAGTTAAAACCAATACAACTCAAAATATTTGACCCGTTAAGTCAGTTTTAAAGGCATTGTACTTTTCAGTGTCTTTTCCGTAGGATTTTAAAAACTGTTTTTCATGAACGCGAAAAAAATATAACTTTATATAAGAGATACAATCATTACACTGTTTGAAAAGTTGAACCAATACAACTAAAATATTTGACCGTTAGTCAGTTTAAAGGCATTGTACTTTTCAGTGTCTTTTCCGTAGGATTTTAAAAACTGTTTTTTCATGACGCGAAAAGTATAACTTAAATATAAGAGAATATCATTTAATGCACTGTTGAAATTGAAACCAATACAACTCAAAATATTTGACCCGTTAAGTCAGTTTTAAAGGCATTGTACTTTTCAGTGTCTTTTCCGTAGGACTTTAAAAACTGTTTTTCGTGAACGCAAAAAGTATAACTTTAAAGATAAGAGAATACAATCATTTAATGCACTGTTTGAAAAGTTGTAAGCAATACAACTCAAAATATTTGACCCGTTAAGTCAGTTTTAAAGGCATTGTACTTTTCAGTGTCTTTTCCGTAGGATTTTAAAAACTGTTTTTCGTGAACGCGAAAAGTATAACTTGAAATATAAGAGAATACAATTATTTAATGCACTGTTTGAAAAGTTAAAACCAATACAACTCAAAATATTTGACCCGTTAAGTCAGTTTTAAAGGCATTGTACTTTTCAGTGTCTTTTCCGTAGGATTTTAAAAACTGTTTTTCGTGAACGCGAAAAGTATAACTTTAAATATAAGAGAATACAATCATTTAATGCACTGTTTGAAAAGTTGAAACCAATACAACTCAAAATATTTAACCCGTTAAGTCAGTTTTAAAGGCATTGTACTTTTCAGTGTCTTTTCCATAGGATTTTAAAATCTGTTTTTCGTGAACGCAAAAAGTATAACTTTAAAGATAAGAGAATACGATCATTTAATGCACTGTTTGAAAAGTTGAAACCAATACAAATCAAAATATTTGACCCGTTAAGTGTTTTATGCTTGATACTAAAATTAACATCGAATATGTATAGAAAAAATTTGGAAGACATCTCCTAAAGACATTTCCTATCGATCACTAATCGATTTTAGGTAAGAACTTCTATTTCATACATACTTACAGGGTGTTTCAAAAATCAATAAAAACTAAATGGACAGCGATAGAAATATACAGTTTGTTCCAATATGTTTGGGACAATAGTAAATTTTCCGGCAGACAAACTTTCAAAATTAGTTACAATATCCCACAACAGATGTCGCTGCAGTCTGGAAAAATCTAAACTACGATATTATTCTGTGGGGACTTTTAAAAGATCAGGTATACTGCCACTATCCAGAAACCATTGAATAACTGGAGCAGTACATCTGTTCTGCATGTGAAGCCATCTCGCCTGAGACGTTTACACGGGTTTCTGATAATTTTGTTCTGAGAATAAGCCATATTATTGCCGAGCCTGGTGGATATCTGTAAAATATCGTTGTTTAGATTTTTCCAGATTGCAGCGCCATCTGTTGTGGAACATTGTAACTAATTTTGAAAGTTTGTCTGCCTGAAAATTTAATATTGTCCCAAGCATATTGGAATAAACTCTATTTTCTATCACTGTCCGTTAGTTTTTATTGATTTTTCGAATATACAGGTATTTTTTAAACACCCTGTACATTTTTGAATACACAAACTATGGATTACTGAGTCTTAAAGAAGTATATTTTAAGTTATAGTGTATAGGAAAATATTGACTGAAATGTATTGATTAGATTAAGTAATTTAAATATTTTGGGATTCTGTAAAACCTTACATTTTATAAACTATGTCTTTTATAACATATATTTCACAAAAAAAATCGTAAAAGATATAAAATAATTTTTATATTTCTTTAGTATCTCATATTTTAATAAAATAGTACTTTATCAAAATATTTGAAATCTTGTATATTAATATATTATTCTTATTAAGATAAGAGAATACAATCATTTAATGAACTATTTGAAAAAAATTAAACCAATACAAATTATAATAGTTGACGCGCTAAGTGTTTTGTGTTCGATACTAAAAGGAAACATCGACCATGTATAGAAAAACTTTGGAAGACATTTTCTAAAAATGATCACTAATCGATATTAGAAAAGAACTTCTATTTCATACATATTTATATTCTTTGTATGCACAAACTATTGATTACTGAGTTTTGAAAGTATATTTAAATTAGAGTGAACAGGAAAAAATTGACTGAGATATATTGATTAGATTAAGTAATTTAAATATTTTGGCATTCTGTAAAACCTTACATTTTATAAACCAAGTCTTTTATAACATATATTTTACAAACTATTTTTCCTATATAAATCATTTTCTATTTCTTAGTATCTCATATTTTAATAAAATAGTACTTTATCAAAATAAATGAAATCTTGTATGTCAATATATTATTCTTATTAAGATGAGAGAATACAATCATTTAATGAACTATTTGAAAAATTGAAACCAATACCAATCAAAATATTTGACGTTTTAAGTGTTTTGTGTTCGATACTAAAATGAAACATCGACCATGTATAGAAAAAAAAATAGAAGACATTTTCTAAAGAAGATCACTAATCGATTTTAGAAAATAATTTCTATTTCATACATATTTACATTCTTTGTATGCACAAACTATTGATTACTGAGTTTTGAAAGTATATTTAAATTAAAGTGAATAGAAAAAAATTGACTGAAATGTATTGATTAGATTAAGTAATTTAAATATTTTGGGATTCTGTAAAACCTTACATTTTATAAACTATGTCTTTTATAACATATATTTTGCAAACTATTTTTCTGATATAAAAGCATTTATATTTCTTTAGTATCTCATATTTTAATAAAATAGTACTTTATCAAAATATTTGAAAGAAATCTTGTATGTCAATATATTACTCTTATTACTCCCGCATAAACATAGAAGGATTGCTATGGATTGCTTTTCTTCTTGTGCAACTGAATCATTTCTCAACTATCTAGAACAGTGGTGGCTACTAATTCTAAAGATCAAGAAGCCACCATGATGAAGCTCTACGATCTGGATGCTGAGTTCATCCATGCTAATTTCCATATAGTGGTGTACCAATGATATAAATATTTGGAGAATTAGGGAGACTATGTGAAGAAGTAATATGTACCACTGTCTCACTAACTTTGTCTATCTCTATGAATATGAGAAGGTAATTTTATACCGTTAAAAGCTGAACATTTTATCCCCGATTCACCTACACATACGTAAAATGGCAAAGAAAGGGGATAAGCTTGGTTAGAAATGTGTAATCATCTACCATGTCTATTAGTATCATGTGTTATTTGTTACCTATTGCCAACGGTGTATTTATTGTTACCCGTTTGCAACGGTGGAAAACAGTAGTAATGTTGCTGTGATATTAAATAAAGGTGTTCTACGTTCTACGATGATGTGTACTCGATGTTTTCGATGTCTTGATGTTTTCGAAGTGCCAAAATTCTCCTGAATAAAATATGCAAGAAAGACACTGCTCCACAAGTTCTTCGGTGTTCTGCTTTGGAGACCACCTCTACTGAATATCCCGAAGAAGACTGGTTGCATTTATATACGGATGGGTCATACTCTGAAAGCTGTGCATCTGCAGGCTCTGGAGTCTTTTCCTAACTCTTCTTCTTTACAGCGTCTGCGGGAAAAAACAGAACGGCCTTTGATGGAGAGGTAGAGGCCATCCGGATCGCATTGGAGAAACTTCTGAACTGTCCAAAAGTAAACTTTTGAACTGTCCGAGAGTAGGACAACCAAAAGGTTGTTCTACTCTCGAACTCGCAGCCATACAGGCTATTGGCTCCTCTGAAGCTCCTATCTCTACTGAGGTCGTACAATGCCGAGAATTGATGAGTTGTATTAGTCGAAAAGACAAATATACCAAGTTACAATGGATCCCCAGCCATTGCGGCATTTGTGGGAATGATCAGGCTGATCTTCTCGCACGTAAAGGTGCAACAAAGACACAGCTAACTAATGCTTCTGGACTGTCTTTTCACTCAAAAAAGCTCTTTTGAAAACAAGCTTTGAATATGAAATTCGAATCCCAAATGCAAGATCGTGTTAAACTGAAGACCTGGAGTGCCGAAGACCTCGTCAACATTCCCGATCGTCCCTCGACGTGAGGCAGTGGCGTTTTTCCGGTTAGTGACAGGACATGACTGTCTAAGTGAACATCTCCGTAGAATTGGCATTTTTGACTCCCCTCTTTATTCTTTATGTGACCTTGGAGAACCTTTAAATAGAGGTCATCTGCGTCGATGCGGGGCACTTCGCGGTTCTTCCGACTCCGAGACTACCCTGTATTGGAGAGCCAGAGAACGCCTGAGGCAATGACTTCGGTCAATGTTACTTTTGTTACTTGTACAGTTGTTCCACAATTGTTATTTTTATAATTGTAACCTGCCTTGCCATTAGAAATAAAAAAAGAATGTTTTCGAAGTTTATAATTCAGAAGTAGGATATAGATGTTGTATAGGATATGTTTAAAAAATAGCGATAAATTTTCGATGAATAACGATACCAGATAAGTGAACCAATATTTTATATGCAAATTTAGAAGATTCTTATTAACGATCAGTTTCGATTCTAAGTTTTAAGAACTGTTAATTAGGTTATTGTGTTTTGATGCTTATATGACCAAATTTCCATGAAATAATTTCGATATACGATGAATTATTCAAGGTACGTGAATCAATATTTAAAAACAAAAATTGTTTATATTTTGTGGTCAGTTTCGATTTGAAGTTTCATGAATTCTTAGTGATGTTATTAGAATTTTGATGTTTATAGGAACAAGCTTAAGTGAATTAATAGTCGGGATGTAAAAATTGATGCATTTTAATGACGATTAGTTTTGTGTTGAATTAAACCGAAATTTAAATTGTTACGACTTTAGTGTTTGTGTAAAAGAAGTGTAAAATTATTTGCTTGTCAGTTGCAATGTACATCTATGAATGTGTCTTTCCTTGCAAAAGCAAAAAAAAATGCAACCTTAACATTCTAGTCGAAGTGTTTGGTGAGGAAGTAAATCCTGATAGCAGAATTATTGATATACAAAAGTTCATCGAAAATAATAGCGATTATGAGGAAGAAGCAGCTAAAAATATGTTGGAAACTATTGTTAATGCTCGTGTAGAGAAAGAAAACAGGGAATTTGAGTTAGAGATATTAAGAATTCAAAATGTTGCCAATGTACGTTCCATGGAGAATGTTTTCGGCATTTCTTATGTTTTCGATGCCTTGATGTTTTCAATGTTTATAAATGTTTACGTGTTAACTTTAAATATTTATTTTTTATAATGGTGTAATTTAAAAATTAATGTAATTTTATTATTAATTCATAGAAAAGTATATAAAATTTCAGTTCCATTGAAGATCAGGCAGTTAACGAAAAACTGATTAAAAGATATATAACTAGACGTACATGTAAAATAAATGGCTAAACATCTAGTAAAACAACTAGTTAAAATAAGTGGCGTTCATCGTAAAAAAAAAAACAGCACTGCAAGTCGCTTGGATACCAATGTTAAAACAGAATGAAAAAGACATTTCGAATAGAAAGAAGGATAGATCGAAATCTATTGATGTCAAGAGAATAATTAAGAAAATCCGGCAATCATTTTAATGGATGCCCTGCAGTTCCATGATAAGGAAGAAAAACGTCACTGGAAAAGTTACAGAACACTTGGGAAATGTTGTGGTTTATGGAGAATATGGTGCCCATTTAAAGCTTTCTACAAATGGAAACATTTTTCAGCACCAAACAGACCAATGAAATTGCGTTTTGTACCTTTTAATGGGATTATAAAGCCTAAATAATAAAGTAGGATATAATTTCTATATCATTTCATGATAAATTTCAGTTATTGTAGTTTAATAATTACTTCTCCATAGATGAATACATACAGAAACACCCCACACACCAATATATGTATGTATGTATATATGTATGTATGTATATGCTAGGTCTAAAAAAGAAAAAACCCTGAAATGACGTGAGTCAAAAGTGATTTTAACAAGGGGACTCTTTTGTAATAACAAAATAAATGAAAAAGATCCAAGCTCGCGTAAGCTTTTAGGATAATCCAGTCAGGCGGAAGCATTTAGAAACAACTTGATGAGCTTGCAAACAGATAAGATCAGTGAGCGCGTGGACATGGAACTGTGAACACCTATTCCACGCTTAGCTCCGACACGAACAATGAAAATGGCGCAGGTTTTGCTTTTAGAAGAAAGGATGATTTAATAAAATTATTATCAAAAAAAACTGTTTTCCATTCGCCTTAACTCTGGATCACGACATTACACACACACACACACACACACACATATATATATATATATATATATATATATTATATATATATATATATATATATATATATATATATATATATATATATATATATATATATATATATTATATATATATATATATATATATATATATATATATATTATATACATATATATACATATTACATATTTATATATATATATATATATACATATATACATATATACACATATATACATTATATACATATATATACATATATATATATATATACATTTTTCATATATATATATACACATATATACATATTTACATATATATATATATACATATATATATATATATATATTATATATATCTATATATAATAATATATATATATATATATATATACATATATACAGATATATACAATATACATTTGTATATACAGATATATACATATATATACATATATATATATATATATATATATATATACAGATATATACATATATACATATATATACATATATATGCATATATATACATATTTATACATATATATACATTACATATATATATATTATATATATATATATATATAATATAGTATATATATATATATAATAATTATATATATATATATATAAGCAGGAAATTGTAGCATATGAAGATTTATTTCTTAAATGACTGAAGTTTATTTTGCTTGTATTCAATACCTACAAAATGTTATACTCTGTGAGACTAAACTTCTTAGTCGTTGATAACTTATTTTACTTGTTCACTGCATTTCAGTCCTGGGATTTCGGCTCGCATAGGGTTTTTCTTCCAGCAGACTTCTGCTGAGGAGAAGGCAGGAGAGTTAAGCACTTAAAGCATTCGCACAGTCACAGAAAGTTACCATTCTCGTTGAATAATCAGTTTGGTTTAGTTATCTAAAATTATTAAGCCATTAGTTACTTCATGAGCCTCTGTGTGAACAAAGGGCAAATTTTATATCCCATATCAATTAATACGCGCTTCTCAATTTTCCTCTTAACCCTTTGCACTTTCTGAGGTCTTACACAGTAATATGATGCGTATGAAAAGTGCCTCTTCTTTTGGAATCGGATGCAATTCAACTTATTTTCTTCCTTTGTTTTCTATTGTACATGATGAATGTAGTACAACTTGAATGCACTTCTAATTTTCATCTTGATGTTATACTTTCTAGAGTCTTAGAGTTAATATAATTCATATGTAAAACGCTCTTCTTTTAGAATTGGGTACATTTCCATTCTTTTCATCTTTCATTTTATTTTCTGTGTTCCTCTGTTTGTGTTTGAGCAGTATATCAAAATTATTGCTTAAAGTTCCTAAAAACTCTCCAATTCTAATATTTACTTTCCAAGACATCCACTTTATTCAGATATACAAAATAGATAATTATGCATTTAGTCGTTCATTAAAAAGTGCTTATATGTAATACATAAAAAAAACTGTACCTAAACGTTCTTAACTTTCCAGCCATTTAAAATAAATTAAGGACGGAATTCGTTGAAATTACGTTTATTCCTTATTTAGAAAAACCACACTTAAACTAAATTAATTAATTAATGCTACTTAGCCTTTCTTAACACTTTTTTTCTTAACCAAATGTCTTATCACCAAAAAAAATTTACTACTATACGGTTGAATTGGAGTAATCCTACGTGTAATCAGTCAAACTAACAGTTCTGAAAATTCTAGAATAGCTGTATTTCAAGATACAAATAAACACCAAAAGATTGATTATCACCCGCATATAACAGCTAAATACACTATTCTAATCAGATAGCAACTTCAAGATTCTCAAGTCGACGATGGCCGAATAGCTAGCCTTCGGAATGATTTCGTGGGTTCGAATCCACTGAATGATGGTCGTAGAGTTCGGAATCGGCTTTAAGCATAGGTCCCGGTTATTATCGTGTTGCAAAAAGTAACCGACTCCAAAACCAAAATCAATTCTCAAACTAATAAAAATACATATTATGTTACAGTCGGGATCGACACCTCGATAGATTCATTTATTATCTAACTAACAATGGGATACATAAATTACTATACTGACTTTATTTATTTTGCGAGCCTAATTGTTGTTTTCCTCAGGATGCAATACATTTGAAAAATTCTTGATTTACACCTTATTGAAAATAATTTGGCGTGAAAGTTTGCCAAATACAGCCAACTTGACAAGTTGTTAAGAAAAATAGTTTATCTGTTAACCCGTTTCTTTGACTGTCCTAGCTATGTGCTTGGTAAATATAAGTACTCGATAATAAAACCATAGAGCAATAACAAAGAATATGTACAGGGTGTTTAAAAAATGACTTTATATTTGAAAAATCAATAAAAAGTAAACGGAGAGTGATTGAAATTCACAGTTTTATTACAATATGCTTGAGACAATAGTAAATTTTCAGGCAGACAAACTTTAAAATTAGTTACAATATTCCACAACAGATGGTTTTAAAAAAATCTAAACTACGATATTGTCTGTGGGGAAACCAGGTGTACCACCACTATCCAGACACAATTGAATAACTGGAAATGTACATCTGTTCTGCATGTGAAGCCATCCCGCCTGAGAAGTTTACACAAGTTTCTGATCATTTCATTCTGAGAATACATCATATTATTGCTGCGCATTGTGGATTTCTGGAAAATATCATAGTTTAAAATTTTCCAGAATGCAGCGTCATCTGTTGGGGAACATTGTAACTAATTTTGAAAGTTTGTCTGCCTAAAAATTTAATATTGTCCCTAGCGTGCAATAAAATTGTGTATTTCTATCACTGTCCGTTTAGTTTTTATTGATGTTTCAAATATACCGGTCATTTTTAAAACACCCCTATATATATATATATATATATATATATATATATATATATATATATATATATATATATATATATATATATATATATACAGACATATAAAAATATAATCCATTTTTTATAAAACTCCTTCACAAGAGAAGTTCAACAGCTAGCATTCATACAGTACAAAGATGCAGTCGGGTCTCATATTCAAAGAGAACTCATATCAAGAGAACTGGACAATATACAATCAAAAGCCACAGAGTTCACTCTGCTCTCACACAAGTACACCCAAGAGCGCTGACAACAAGAATTTTCCCACAACAAAAACAGCTTAATAAGCGAATTGACTGCAATATCAGCAAAATGCGAAAACAGGTTCCGCCAACACCTTGGGAAACTGCTGTATAGACAGAAAGTTTACAGTTTTATGACAGAAAGGAATGTTAAGTGGAAAATACTCCGTTGAACACACCATATTGAGACTGGTAAAGATATTTAGATGAATTAAAATGGAAGATAGGAGTTTTTTTGAAGAAATATTAAAGTTAAATAATTTTGATATATTACATATATATATATATATATATATATATATATATATATATATATATATATAAATATATATATATATAATATATATATATATATATATATATGTAACATTATAAAAGAATGAGGAATCCGAAATAAAATTCAAGATATAGAAAGAGACCTTAGGAAGATATAATGATCGACTTTCATTTCAATGACGCATATATCATATACAATATAAACAAAAAATTCCGATTCAATGAAGAAAGGGGTAAAAAATATAGATTCGTTAAAAATCATTAAGAATTATCAGGAAGAAATTTGGCAATAAAATATCTCTCTTGTTCTACGATAACAAAGGGAAAAGATCAAAGGAAACTTAACATGATCATCGTTAAAAAAAATTAAAATACATAAGAAAATCTTGGATAATGATTCATGGGCCACATCCACACAATTGGCCACTAAATGAGTAGAATACGTGTATGCAGCTATAGAGTCTACT
>CM063506.1:46427408-46442408 GCA_032207245.1 Pardosa pseudoannulata
AATAAAATTCCTGTCCTATTATCTGAGTTCTAAGCATCCCAATATATTCTGGAGTCTGATCCTCTCGAAATCATCCCAGCCTTCATTCTTTCTGAGCAAAAATAACAGACATCTGTCTGAAAAAAGGATTACGAAGCGGGGGAACGAAAGCAACGATTTCGGGATATCGAATCACATACGGAGCGTGGTCATCGGAACGCAGTCTGTTTAAAGCACTCGGGAGAAAATCCATAAGAGAAATAGAAAATTTCAATGACAGATAAATATACGAATGTTGCTTATATTTCTCTTAAAACAGCGGAATAAACAACACATAGATGGATGAACCGAATGAATACATGTCATTTAAGCACTAAATTCTTTATGTTAAATGGACGTGAAAAGGAATAAATCACCATGTTGGAAAGAAACTAATTAAAATCAAAATGATCTATCTACCTCTGAGGAAACAATTTTCAATTCTCATTTGTTTAAAACATGACAAAGTGTTAAATATATTTACAAATAATGACAGGGAATAAAGTTTCTGTCCTATCTTTTTTATCTGAAGCTTTTTGATGTGGAGCCTGGTCCCCTCGAAATCATCCCAGCCTGCATTGTCTCCTATGTAGCGATTAAAGACATCTTTCTCAAAAAGGATTCAGAGAGGGGAAAAATTAAGAAAAAGTACCAGGATATCAAATCACGTACGATGCTTCTTCTTTGTAACGCAGTATATTTAAATAGTTCTGGAATCCATAGGAGAAATAGAACATTTAGATCGCACATAAGCATATAAATATGTTTTATTTTATTCTTAAAACAGCATAGAGACTAACTCATAGATGGAAAACCGAATGAATGCATGTCATATAAGTGAGATATTCTGGATATATCGACTATAATTGCAAGGAAATAAATTGTTAAGTTAAAAGAAAACCGTTTCTGCTAAATGTGATTAAGTTCTGAGGATACACTCTTCAACTGTCGTTTGATTAAAGAAAAAGTTAGAGCTTATTATATATCTGCAAGCAACGACAAATAATAAAATTCATGTCCTATTGTCTGAATTCGAATCCTCCCGATATATTCTGGAGTCTGATCCCCTCGAAATCCTACCAGCCTTCATTCTTACTGAGTAACAATAACAGACATTTGTCTGAAAAAGGATTACGAGGCGGGGGAACGAAAGCAACGATTTCGGGATATCGAATCACATACGAACCGTGGTCATCGGAACGCAGTCTGTTTAAAGCACTCGGGAGAAAATCCTTAAGAGAAATAGAACATTTCAGTGACAGATAAATATACGAATTCAATTTATTTTTCCTTTAAAACAGCTGAGTGAATAACTCATAGATGGATGAAACGAATGAATACATGTCATTTAAATGAGAAATTCTAGATGTCTACTGAAAATGCAAAGAAATAAATTGCTAAGTTGGAAGGAATGAACTTAAAATGTTGCAATTCTGAGTAAATGCTTTTCAGTTATTTCATGAACTCTTAATTGAAAATTTAAGTTTTTGCTGATCACAAGAATCATATAAAATAATATAGTTATAGTACATAACTCAGGTTTGAAATGAATAGGGTTTTTTTTTTAAATTTTTAACTTCAGTACCTGCATTAAAATACTCCGAATCCGGATAGTTTTGCATACAAATTTCTATATATTTTGTTTTCTATCTATACATAGAGAAAAATATAAAATTTTAGTTGTGACGGTATAGTTAACACACACACACACACACACACACACACATACATATATATATATATATATATATATATATATATATATATATATATATATATATATATATATATATATATATATATAGTATATATATATATATATATATATATAGTATATATATATATATATATATATATATATATATATATATATATATATACTATATGTATATTTGTTTTGCATTAGTAAAAACTATATATAGGGACTATATATGTTAGTACTGGGAGATCTATCGATGTATCTCGAAATTTCGATACATTTTGCTGCATCCGGACATAACTGTTCGCAAATATAGGTTCGCTGATGTATCCCACTTAAGAACGAACATTGATATAAATAAATCAGTTTAAGCTTCGATCTGACATGTGAAATCGTTTTTCTAATTTCCAGATTTTGCAACAAGCGATTCTAATATATATACATCCTGTATTTGATTTTCCGATTTTGTTAGAGGAATAACAACACACTCACGGTATAACTGATTTCCGATTTAACCACATCATGAAGTCATTTCTCCGATTAAAGACCCATGCAAATTTTACTAGTAAGACTTCAAAATAAATATGATCTATATAATTACTAGACACAGAGCATCATTACTATCCGAAAAGGTAGAGCTACTTGTATTTTTGTTGTAAAAATATATATATATTTATAAATATATATAAATAAATATATTTATATGAGAATTTTCTTCAATATTACTGCTTAAGTACACATGGGTTGAAATTTACATGTTTTATTTCCTTACATTTCCTACTTCTTCATAAATCTTAACTGTGAAAAATTTTTAAATTATTTTATAGGATATACATTCTATAGAAATAAAATACTTTTGAAAAATATTTTTATTTTTTGTCATAGTTTATATTGATGTAGTGTAACCCTAGATAGATGGTCATAGTTTTTAAAGAATAAAATGACTGCAAATTAAGAAATATTTGTGTATATTTAAACTGTATGCATATATTCCTAATATATTTGAGTAAAAATAATTAAATATTGAAAAAGAAATGGTATACTTGTTTGAAATTAATACTGTATGTCGATAATTGAATTTCAAACTCCCCTTCAAGCCGATTAGAGACAGTCACTTAATGCAAGAAAGAAAATGTGAAGTTAAAAGAGCAAAAAAAAAAAAAAAAAACACATTTTCTACAGTTAATTACGAAAAACACATAGCAATGTGTAAAGATGCTATTATGTCAAGGAAAACGTCTGAATAAAATTTAATAAAAAACAAAATTTGAAGTATTTCAATGTGTCTCTTCTCATACAACTTCACCACACCTTTGTCTTAATAGTGTGTATACGTTTCATGGAACCAAATCGGAACATCTTATGTTTTGTATCTAGGTATCTTTTTTGGTAATAGTATTGTATTCTTCTCCACTTCTTCTTCATGAGCATAACAACCTATTATAGATCCTAGATCCTAGCTGCCTCGATAACACGCTTCCTCCAACTCAAACGGTCTAGAGCAACTCTTTTCCAGTTCTTGATCTTCAAGGATTTGAGGTCAATTTCAACATCGTCTAGCCATCTTGTAGGGGGCCGTCCTCGGGTACGAGATCCCTTAGGGTTTTTAAAAGTATACAGTTTAGTAGGGTTGTTATCAGGGGTTCTCCAGATATGTCCAAGCCATCTCAGTCTATTACTACGAATGACTTGCGTAACCCGAGGCTCTTTGTAAAGCCTATATAGTTCAAAATTAAATCTGGTTCGCCAGCACCCCTGATCGTTTACAGGTCCGAAGATAGCTCTTAGAACTTTTCTTTCAAAGGTATCTAGGGCACGCTGGGTGTCCAGGTTTAATACCCAAGTTTCGCTGGCATATGGTAGCATAGGAAGTATAAGAGTTTTATAAAGTCTCTATGTGGTTACTCGACTGATAAGTTTGGATCTTAACTGTTTTTTAGTCCGTAGAAGCATTTATTAGCTGATATTATTCTGCTGTTTACCTCAGTTTTCAGCTGGTTTTGATCATTAATAATTGTTCCAAGGCATTTAAATTCACTAACTTTTTTAAAGGTATACCCATTAATGCAAAAAGGGGAGTAGTTCACAGTCCAGGACTATACTTCCATAAACTTTGTCTTGTCTTAATTAATAGTGAGGCCCATGTTTGTGGCCCATGTATTCTTCTCCACAACCAACACAAAAATGCTTGTCATCAAAATCCATTTCTCGGAATTAGTAGAATCTTTTCTTTCGTTTATTTTAAGCTCTTCTTCCATAGTTTTAAGCATATATATCAAATTTATCTGATCTGAGATGGAAGTTTCCGAAGTTTTTCAATATTCTCTGATCATATTAAACAATAAATATTTGTTTCGTATTTTTTGTAATCGTTTTTGACTCAATAAATATTATTAAAAATATAAAAGTTATGTAACTACTTTAAATAGAATTTTATTTAATTGAAATTCTCACTTTGTATAATTTTCATTTAATGGTTACATATAGTCACTTTGTTTTAAGTTTAGAATCGGAGATTGGATTACATAGCACCTTAAAAGTCGTTTTAGTAAAACTAATATAATGTTCATATTGTGACGTTGCTCACGTCACATTATCATTTATTTGATCTACAAGTAAGTCTTAAGACACTACAGCTCGTGACCACCTTGGGAGTTCAAAGGATTAGATAGGGTTAATCTTGTAAATACTGTATAATTATTCTGTTTACGTTGTTCACGTTACATTATCATTTATTTGATCTACAAGTAAGTCTTAAGACACTACAGCTCGTGACCACCTTGGGAGTTCAAAGGATTAGATAGGGTTAATCTTGTAAATACTGTATAATTATTCTGTTTACGTTGTTCACGTTACATTATCATTTATTTGACCTACAAGTAAGTCTTAAGACACTACAGCTCGTGACCACCTTGGAAGTTCAAATGAGTAGATTGGGTTACTCTTATAAATACTGTATGACTATCCTGTTTAAACTGTGCACGTGCAAAATGAATGCTTCCCTTGGAAAGTTCCCTGATCGCGTGATGGTTGATAACCACCCACAATATCCCTGTTATCGATTTATCACGAGGTTGGGTTCTTCTAGAACTCCTTCCTCGGTCTAACAAAGAATATATATATATATATATATATATATATATATATATATATATATATATATCTATATATATATATATATATATATATATATATATATATATATATATCACAGAGAGGAAAAAGGAAAGGCATTCCTTGGCAGTCACAAAATGGGAGCATTGGAAGGTAAGACTATGTCCCTATTTGTTAATTTGAGCTTTCATATTTGTGCGTAATGGCCCGAAGACATTAGTATTATTATTTCATGTGTACTTAACCCTATTTGTTAATATTTGTGCGTAATGGCCCTAAGGCATTAGTATTATTATTTCATGTGTACTTAACCCTATTTGTTAATATTTGTGCGTAATGGCCCTAAGGCATTAGTATTATTATTTCATGTGTACTTAACCCTATTTGTTAATATTTGTGCGTAATGGCCCTAAGGCATTAGTATTATTATTTCATGTGTACTTAACCCTATTGTTTAATAAATCTTGTTATTCACTTTGCCATGAGCTACCAAAGAGTCTGTTTAATTTAATATAGGGCAACGTGATAATATTTCAATTTTTTCTAATACTCAACTGAACCAAAATTATCCAACCAGTCAGTGAAATAAACATTAAACTTTCACTTACTTTTTATAGGAAAAAAACACAGGTGCACATCGCAATGAATGAACTCGTTGGACTGTTGCATACGAGCAAAGTTTATGATATCATTCATGATCGAGTGTTGAAGATATATAGACTGGCCATCTCTCCTATATGACCACCTATCTTAGAAATACCCTGTGTAACAAAGATCAAAATAAACTTAAGATTTATCAAGATATAAATTCTTATATCTATCTATGGCTAAATCGTGGAATAAAGCTGGTTACATATCGCGATATAAGATTTTCCCCATAGCCATATTACATAATATCATGATTCGCGGTAGCTCAGTACGCAAAGACAACGCTCTCGTAACTGGAGGGTTGTGGGTTCGGAGACCGAGCCGCCTGAGATCCGCCATGTTCGTTAACACTAGAATTACGGAAGGGGTCATTTTGACACCTAGAGAACTTTTATCTCTGACAGCTCTTCTATTTTTTTGCAAATATCTTTATCCTTTCTTGACTTTTCCTAAATCAATGTGATTTAAGAAATAGTAAAGATTTTAAAAAAATTCGTATTTTTATTTTAGCCCTAACAAATGATTATACCTAGAAATATGGTAGGCTATATACTGATGTTGAAGACAAGTGTAAACTTCATAATGACTCTCACTATTTTATTAGCAGAACTGGAAGCATTCATAGCGTTGTTGTACGTAAGGGGGCATTAGTCGCCAAGGGCTTACCAATTCTTAGTTCGTGGTCCAAGACTTGGGGACCAAAGTTTTTCATGAAACTATGAGTAGAGATAGGTTTCCGGAAGTTATGAAATTTCTTCGTTTTGAAAATAAACTAACAAGGTCTTCACGTTTGCAGTGTGATAAATTTACACTAATATCCGAGGTATGGAATACTTTTATAGAAAACTGTAAGCTTTGCTACAAACTAAATGAAAATATTACGTTTGATGAACAGTTATTCTCTACAAAAACAAGATGCCGTTTTTTGCAGGACATGCCTAACAAGCTCGATAAATTCGGAATAAAATTTTGACTAGAAGTAGATGTTAGGACAAAATACTTATTAAACGGATTTCCATATTTAGGAAAAGATGAAATGAGGCCAAGTGATCAAAGCTTAGGAGAGAACGTAGTAAATCGTTTAAGTGATTCTATATACCTGCAAAGTCTGTATATTTTTAAAAACAAACTGTAGTTGTCATAATTTTCTTTATTTTAATTTATTTTTCACGAATATGTTATATCATATAGAGAAATATGCAGATATCTTAACAAGGGGTCAAAATGACATCCGCCGTAATTCTAGGTATACAAAGACCACGGTAATTCTAGTGTTAACGGTAACTGGGGCACGTAAAATACTTTCGTTGTCACAATGTTCTCCATGCTCTCAATTAATAACTGTGATGGTGGCAGGACAAGCTTATGGGTCTTCTGATTGGTTCCTGTTTCAAAATTACGAGGACCCATTTGATCATAAGTCTTACTTTCACCCTTGATTGAGTTAAAATGAAAGGCGCACCCCTTTGTCTTAATACGAGTAGTATATGGCTTAATCATGCTTGGTTTGACCAAATGGCATAAAACAACAACAATAACATAATATCATAAATTACAGATATTCACGTTAATTCTTTCTGTTTCAGAAATCTGTAGAATGAAAAAATCCACAGTATACAGAATATAGAGGCTTACATTGTTATTATAAAATGAGAGTTTTCGAAAAGGACAAGAATTAATTGGTAAAAATAAATAACTCTGGAGGGGGAATTAAAATTTCACGATATCCCCTCCTATACATAACTAAATATGTTCCAAATTATGGGATTATTTTATATTTGGTTTGGGAAAAAAAGAATGTATATAAAAGCTTTGCCACATGAATGTCAGCTTCTGCCTAGCTAAGATAAACATTGTGACTCCATGACTTTGTCCCTTGACTATCAACTCTGCTTATATAATCGTACTGACTCATTGCCAATTTTAATATGTATGTAGTTTGATTCTTCTATTTCCTTATTAATTTTTATTCTTCATATATTATTATCTACCTAAATAGGTCCATATATATTTATCCATATTTAACTTCAAACCTATTTAAATTATTGATATCTGTCTGTGTCACAGTTAAAGTTTCGCTATTTGTCACTGCATGCCAAATAATTCTTTTGCATCTCTTCAGTGTAGTTATTTTCGGTATTACGTTATTCCTTAAAAAATGCCAGTGTAAAAAAAATAAAAAACTGTTTCTTTCTGAAATTTTGCAATTAAGTTCTTACGAAGTCGTATAAGAAAAGTTAATGTTTGGTCCTAAATACATAAAAATAAAACTATTACCAGCTTTCAATGTAAAATCATCAATAATCAGAGAAAATCTATATTCGCCAGCGAATTTAGATTTCTCAGTATAAGAGGCATCCATACATTAGCCAGAGAGCAAAAAGTCCTCAGGTAAGCATTTTTGACGTCATCATAAATATTTAAAATCCTCCCTTTACCGAATAATGTTACCAAATGACATACATGGCATTAAACAGTCATTACCTGACACGCTCGGCAAGAGGTTGATCCTGTAACAACGGTAAACCTTTCTAAATCAGGTTGAAATCTCATATACCGGCTTCGTTACGTGTCTTGTCAGGTGAGGCGATATATCGATTTGCCATGATACGCGCAAGCTGTTTCTTGGCGAAAGGGGAAACAAACAAAAAGAATTTCTGAAAGGGATACAAGATGATTGTAACAAGAGTGACAAACGACAGTTCCTGATTCTTTCCCTCTGTATACACACAGTTTTCATTAAAAGGGAAGGATAAAGATAAATCGACAAATGTCGGAGCAGGGTTCGATGATAACGACGCCATTTCTTACCCACTATTAACAACATTTGTAATTAGAGACAAATAACAACAATAATGATATGTATATGTGTGTGTGTGTGTGTGTCAGATCTAAAAAGGGGGTAGTTGGATATTACGTGAGTTAAATACAATTTTAAAAAGGGAACTCTTTTCTAATAATAAAATAAATGAAAAAGACCCACGCTTGCGTAAGCTTTTGGGATCATCCGCTCAGGCCGAAGCATTTTTGAGCTATTTGATGAGCTTGCAAACAGATAAGTTTCAATCAGCACGTGGACAGGGAACTGTGAACACTCTACGCATGTCTGTTCGACGAAAAAATGAAATCGGCGCAGGTTTTGCTTTTAGAAGCAATGATGATTTAATAAAGTTATTATTATCAAGAAGACTGTTTTCCATTCGCCTTAACTCTGGATCACGACATGACATATATATACATATGTAATGATATTTCAATCATAACTAACCAACTTAATTATAATTATATTCTTAAATAAATTTCGACATTAATAAATTTCTTAAATAAAAAACGACAATTCATTTTACAGATAACCATGTAATCATTCCACATCTATTTATTGTACTTTGTTAAAAGGGAAAAATATGTGTAAAAAATTATTTCTTTGTTAGATTATTGTTGAAAGTCTACTGCCCTGTTCTCAGGGAAGATGGCGTCAAAGGTTCGTTAATAAAAGGTCCAATTAGCCTCTGTTTACGCTGATTCATTCGAAATTTCTTCCTAGACTGTGATTTCCTGATAAATTGCCAAAAACAAAGACATTGAGACTACATCACTATCTCGCTAAGGTCGATAGAAAGAGAGGGGGCCAAATTAGGCTTGCCCAGCAAGGGTAGGAGCTAGATCGGACGCTGGGAAATTTTTGACTCTTCGTTTCACTGCTTTGATAAAAGCGGAGGATGTTCAATGATGTTATACTTTGTTGCACTTATATATATATCTTTATGCCTTTTGAATTTAATATAATGTAGTCGTCGAAAATTCTTATGCAATATATAATACAGTGAATCTCACATTTATACATGTTTACTATTGTCATAAATATTTATACATTTTATTCTACTGTCCCAAACATCTGTATGTTAAAATATTTTATTTATGCCACTGATCTAAATCTCATTTCATTTATACGTCATGAAAGTTATAACTCGTCGAAATTAGGACTAATCTTCCATTCTTACGATACACAAAATGCAAGTTTTGTTTCTCTGGACTGTGATTTTGCTATTGAGAAATACCCAAATTGGGATACGGATTTATTGACTTGATATTGCTTTGGACTGAGAAATTAAACGAGTCACAATTTGCAGAAAATAGAAGCAATGATAGCAATGACAGAATGTTTCCTCTTATCACCAAATTTCAGCGAGGTAATATCATTTGTAGAAACTCTACAATCTTTTTTATGTCATAATAAGGATAAAATTACGCCAGACATACGTTGGTAGTGAACGGTTTCAAGAGCGTTATAATAATCTCAATAAACGCGTAATTCTGGATTTAAAGTAATTCCTTTCGGTTCAAATTGTGGATCTAAACCATTCTCGAATCAACTTAGTTACGTACCCAAACTTTCATCAAGATCAATCCAGACGCTTAAAAGGAGTTTTGTTACAAACACACAAACAAAATAATTTTATATATAAAGATAGATAGATAGATAGATAGGAGTTTAGTGGATCGCTGAAATACGCTTGTATTTTATCTAATTTTATGTAACTAAATCATTTCTCTCTCCTATGCTTCGTGTATTGCTAGATATACAAAAAGTTTCGATCTATGATAATGCATACAAGCTGTTTCTGCATCCTCCTGGAGTGAAGACAAACAGAATACAATTCAATCACTGAGGAGTAGGTTACCTGGTATGTGTAACAAGGATGACAATCGGCAACTCTCGAATAAATTCTGTCTCTACTTATACACGCAGTTCTCATTAAAACGGAAAGATGAAGATAAATCGACAAGTGTCGGAAGAGACCTTTCTTGAGAGGGCTGTCGGACAACGACGCCATTCCTGACCACAAAGTTAACAATAATTTTATTAGAGATTATGAAATCCACATTCAAAGTTATTATGGGGTTTATGGTCAAACAAATTATTCCTCAATTTCCAAGGGTAATAATTCATAATTGAGGATCCCAATTGAAGATTAAATTAATTTTTAAAATTGATTTTAAATTTTGTATTTAACCAGTAATATAAACAATTTCAAAAATAAAACAAGTTTGTTCCATAAAACAAAAAACAGATTATAGTTTAATTTTGTAATAAACTTAAAAAATAGTTATGTTTGTCGATTTATCCTTGAGCTACGATTTTTGCAAAATCTTTTAAAAGAAACAGGGAACATATAAAAATAAAAATAGTAAGTCCGAATCACATGAAAATCATATTTCTATAGTAAATAATCGCTGATTTTGCATATTCATCAATGATGAAACCCGGCCTAAGTTCTTGACACACAAAATATAAAACACTTTTAATTTTGCAAACGATCTCTCATAATGTTACTCATAGATGGAATAGTTTGGGCATTTGAAAAAAAATGGCACAATTAAAGTTAAAAGGAAAGAAAAATGTCTAATGAAGTCTTTCCAATCATAATCTAAACCAATCAAAAACACTGAAACATATATTATTTTAAAGCAAATTTTAAACGTTTTCATAAAAATTAAGTTATTTTAAATATTTTAAGTATTTTAACCTTTAATAAAGTATATCCATCGATAAATTATTTAAAAGAAAAAACAAGGTACTGTAACGGCGTGATTTAGCCGTGTATCGTCATCAAAGAACTTTGCTTTGAAAGGTGGACTTGTGTGGATACAAAAGGATTGTTTTCCAAGGCCCCACGATGTCTACATTGCTGTGCCCTTTAGTAAAGGAACAATATGCCAGACGACACGGCACCTTCACTGACAGCCGAAAAAATGATCTCGGGAATGACAAAGGATTTGCCCTACTCAGATGTTGCCGCTAAGAATTCCATGGACTCCTGGCTTTGCGGCCGATAATTGCTTAACCCGGACTAATCCAGTTGGTCGAAAGTGAGGTCATCGCTAGGTGACCCAATAATGAAATTGTGGGTGAGGCCCCTCTCTTAGAGGCCCCTCCCCTAGAAAGAGACGAGAGAAGATTTGTTTTTTCAGAGAAGTTAGTTAGCTAGCAACCAGCTAATTCAGAGGTCGCCTTGACCAGTCTCTCTACCGGAGAGTTTTTTTTTCTATAATCCCACCTCGGGATCTTTTCTTCAAGGAGTAGCCCGCATCGGCTAACTCGGAGGTCGCCTCGACCAGTCTCTCCATCGGAGAGTTTTTTTTAGCGGAATCCCGTCTTGGAATATATCTCTTGCTAAGATTGAAACGATACCCTGTGCTTTGGGTTTCTTTCCTTTTCTAATACAATCCACTTCAGAATTGTTTGCAGTTCTTCAGAACTAACTGTGCTCAGGTCTCCTACCTATACTTCAGAGAACTTTCGAGAGAGCTACAAATTGTTCTTCTGACTAATCACCCATATTTCGGCAGATACTGAATTTAGTTTAGATACCCGCCTCTACTCAGGCCTATGTGTACTAATCACTTACCTGTGATTAGAAATTGTTTTTATAGTGGTGAAATGATGTATATAGCAGAAGTGTAAATAAATTCATTATTCAAGATACACCTGATTCTTCCTTGTGTCACCTGAAACAGGGACCGGATACGTTACAGTACCTATAAAAAGAAGAATATTAAGTCCCATTCGCAGGAAAATAATATTTCTATAGTAAATAATCGCTGATTTTGCCATTCATCAATAATGAAACCTGGCCTAAGTACTTGACACACAAAATATAAAACACTTTTAATTTTGAAAACTATCACTCATAACATAACTCATAAAAGAAATAGTTTTGACATTTGAAAAAAAATGGTAAAATTAAAGTTAGTACATTGACAGACAATAGGAACAAGTGAATTTTTAGAATATTAGAAATATAGTTTTACTCTTTCTGCTTAAATAAACTTAATTTTGATTCACTCAGCACCTTTAATATGTTTGCGGCCATAACCGTCATGGCGCCAGCGGGCTAAATAATGGGATGCACTAAGACAAGAAGTAATGAGACGACGGCGGCTATAACAGCAAAAATTTAAAATCGAAAAGGACAGGTTTAATGACTCAAATAAGCAATTTTTTGTGTGTACAACAAAGTATTTTTGGGAGTTTTACACGAAATGTTAGTTCATAATGAAACAAGAATAAATAAAGGACAAAAAAATAAAGTTAAGGGAAAACAAAATCGCACTACTCCCTTCACAACCACGTGCATACTGAAGCTGCAAATCGGGTAACAGGTGGAAAACGACATTCATCCTAAAAAGTTATTTCCAAAATATGACACTAGGCTTTATACTTGTACGCCCGTAAATGCACATTTGTGCCGCTGTAGCCGTAGTGTCTAAATTGATCGTTTCGTTTAGGACGGCTATTGCCATCATGCCACAGAATGAACTTATTGACGGCTATAGACGCAGGTGTCCGTCAACATGTTAAAAAGAAAGAAAAATGTCTGGTAAAATCTTTTTAATCATAATATTAACCAATCAAAAAGCACTGAAACATATGTTATTTTAACCCTTTCGTGGGCCATGGGAAGATTACTTCCCACCTACACGATCTTACAAAATACACCTGTGGGAAGAGCAAAACCTATTCTAATATATTGGTCTTGTTATTGAAACGACGGGAAGACTGATCCCGCTTCGGTTTTGCGCTGTCATCAATTGTTCGATCGATTGAATAAAATTAGCAGCTCTGTTTTGAAAGTTTGGAAACGTGGAGTGAGAAATAAATGTCCCACGAAAGGGTTAAAGCACATTTTGAACGTTTTCACATGAATTAAGTTATTTTAAATATTTTAAATATTTTAACCCTTAATAATAACCCGTAATGATAATTCTGCTAAGTAAAAGCTAATAGGCATTTTCGTGTTGGATCTCTGATCATACATTTCAGTTTTGGGCTTAGCGGAAGTCCATTGACCAACAAAATCCCTTTACAAATCCAATGAAAATTTGAGTGTACCGAGCTCTCCCAGAACTAATACCAAACAAGTACAATTCTATCATTGCCATTGGTTAGAAAAGTAGTACTTTTCTGCTGCTTTGACTCTCTTACTTAAAAGAATAACTTGCATATTAGTTTCTTTGTCTTCCCTGCGTCTTTTCGCTTTCCCTACACTTCCAATTCTTTGTAAATTTAATGAACTCACAGCTCCATTAAAGATTTATTTTTTTCTCTAATTTTAATGCTTATTTCCAACTGTTAGAAGCGTTCAATAGTAGTATCAAAGCTAAAGGGTTTGGGCAATATTACTCTGTTATACGAGTAATAATTATGTTCTCATAACACGTACCCTACGACAAAGTGGTCGAAAATGGCGCAGGAAGAGGCATGGATTGTTGCAGGAACTTCTTCGGAACACCTTTGTTCGATAAATCGAATTCCTCGACAACGTAACATCCTTCGAGACCTCATTGATTGTAATAGTCACTTTTACTTGATACTTTGGTAAGAAGGAAAATGGAATAAATATAGATCGGGGATAAGACATCTAAATATGAAATATATCTGGAAAAAGAATATAGGTGTGTTTTCCTATGACGCGCGTGAATGATATTCCATACTTTTATCCAATAAGCATGATCTGCCTCAGATAGGTTTTAATGTCTTATTTTACAGATCATTAAATCGTGATTTATTAGATTCACTCCTATATGTGTGTGTAAGTATAAATAAATAAACACACACACACACACACACACATCACACATATATATATATATATATATATATATATATATATATATATATATATATATATATATATATAATATATATATATATATATATATATATATATATATATATATATATATATATATATATATATATATATATATATATATATATATGTATATATATATATATATATATATATATATATATATATATATGTAATAATAAAATTCTAAAACACATTTTTCTTAATAATGGGAGCAAAAGCTCATTTCCTAGCACCTTTGAATTTAGAATCGCAGTCCCGTTGGTTTCATACGTCTTGCGCATTGTGACGTACTACACCCTCTAGAATAAACTAGAAGTAATTAAAGTGAAGTGATTGGTTACCGGAATGACATCATTCCTGGAGCCACACTCTTTCCAGTAGTTAATAAAAAGGCCTAGCACACAGATTTCGGAGGCTTTTCTTTTGAGAATGCGATGCATTATAACATCAAATATTTTCTTTCATAAGTCAGATTGACCTGTCATGCTTTTAATTAAACTATTGATTAATGACTGTGGTAGTAATTCCCATTCCTCCAAACGCATGAGTTTTAATGCCTGAAGGATGTTATAGGATGTTTTTATGCAATGACTCTTCCTAGAGTATTCCAGAAATGCTCTAGATTGAAGTCTGAAGATGTCATGAAGTCCGCTTGCCATACCATACGGTGAATACTCTCTTCTTCAAGGTAATTGACGATATGTGCTACTCTGTGTGGTCGTGGAAATCCTACATAAAAATGAATTGGTCTCCCTCATCGTCTTGAAAAAGCCGAAAATAGGGATCGAAAATCTTATCCTGATAGCGCTATGCTGTTAGTGATAATCATCAGAAAAGAGAAAATATTGAGCAATGTATACCCAC
>CM063506.1:46447408-46452408 GCA_032207245.1 Pardosa pseudoannulata
TATATGCTAGTATATTATATATGTGAGAAACAGAGCGGGAAAAAATTCTTTCGGTTTCTTTAGATACTCAGCATTTAAAATCTATTAGAAAGTCACTTAACCCAAAAGTAATTTAAAACTACAAATCTGGTGATTTATAAAATTAAACAATCGATCGCTTTGTGGATTCCCCGTAGAAACGACGCTAAATGACGTTGCATTGTCTCTGTTAATTAATCCTCTCGGATTTAATTTATAAGTTCAATTTCATTTTGAAAAGCATCATTCTTAAACTAGATTAAATTATCCCCTAATTACGAAATAATATCAGATTATACTGAAGAGTACAAATAACCTACAGGGCAAAAAAGGGTATTATTTGATTGAGAAGAGTATTAGTTATCTGATTGAGAAATTAGAATAATAGAAAGGGATCAATTAGTTTTTGAAAGGGAAAAGCTATTTTTGATTTGAAGCTAGGAAATTTGCTTATAAAGCTTTTATTTTACATTTATTAAAATATTCAGTTTATGCTCATTTTAAGAAGCGTGGTACTTAACCCTTTAAATATCACTAAAATAAATTCATTGGAATTTAATGTAATTAGTTTATAAATGTTTTCTGTGAACTTTATAGATGTAAAATATATAAATTTTCTCTACAGTCCTTAGGAAGATTTGCCTTGGAGGATACTTAATGTGGGTTTGAGGAGTGATTTGACTGAAAAACACCTCCCTTGTACAGTATGAATATTATGCTCTTTTAAAAGTTTAACTATATTGGAAAAAATGAATAAGAATCTTAAAAATAGTATAATAAATAAATAACTTAACAATTTATAAGTGTTGTTTGTATAAATACTTTTATTTGGGGTCATAAGTGAGATAAATTGAATTACTGACTTCTCAGGTACAGCAAGTTTAAAGACATATATTTCAAAAGAAAAAAAAAGTAAAGGTAGAGCTGTCACCTTTTGTAAATTTAAAATGTCAGAAACAGAAAAAAACGAAAAATCATTCATGTCTCCAAAAAGTTTTTTTTAATTGCAGAAGCTCTTGACTCTTCATCATTGGCTTAAATACATCACATATGTATGAGATTGGAGCCATAAATAGTTATAAAAAGATAAAGTAAAGTACTCAAAAGAAAAAAAGTAAAGGTAGAGAGCTGTCACCTTTTATAAATTTAAAATGTCAGAAACAGAAAAAAAAACGAAAAATCATTCATGTCTCCAAAACGTTCTTTTTTTTAATTGTAGAAACTCTTGACTCTTCATCATTGGCTTAAATACATCACATATGTATGAGATTGGAGACATAAATAGTTATAAAAAGATAAAGTAAAGTACTCAAAAGAAAAAAAGTAAAGGTAGAGCTGTCATCTTTCGTAAATTTAAAATGTCAGAAACAGAAAAAAAAACGAAAAATCATTCATGTCATCAAAAAGTTTTTTTTTTAATTGCAGAAGCTCTTGTTTCTTCATCATTGGCTTCCATACATCACATATGTATGAGATTGGAGCCATAAATAATTATAAAAAGATAAAGTAAAGTACTCCAAAAAGTAAAGTTTAAAAAAATGTTTTATAGGTGTTTTTGCTGCGAAACCACTGTCCGCTAAAGGGTTAGATATTTTTTAAATTACCTAAATTCTTTAGTTTTATCATTTTACTTTGTAATAATGTAACATATTTTCATGCACCAGTTTGGTTATGAGTCCCTACAGATGTGTCCAGAAGGACATAACATATATACAGGGTGTTTCAAAAATGACCGGTATATTTGAAAAATCAATAAAAACTAAACGTACAGTGATAGAAATACACAGTTTATTGCAATATGCTTGGAACAATATTAAATTTTTAGGTACACAAACTTTCAAAACTAGTTACAATGTTCCACAACAGATGACGCTGCGGTCTGGAAAAATTATAAAATCTGCTTATAAAAATGTAATTCAATCATTCATTTAAAAATCACTGATAAATCTTTAAATACTTTACAGTGTTAGATATATTTTTCTAATATGTATCACATTCATTTGTTTTTACGTTAATTTGATGGGAAACGAAAATTTACGTTTGTATTATACCTTAATTTCATTAAGTAAAATTAAATATCTGCAAATTCTAGTAATCGTAAGAGACCGATGGCCGTCTTATCCCTCGACTTCGAATAAATTCTATTCGCTCGTCGCTCCCGCTCCTAGAAATTTGATTGGATCTCCCTGGATCCGACCCCATCGCAACGTTGCCCCCCTCCTAAACTTCTAACTCTTAACTTTTCCCCAGCAGCAGCTAGTGCTGCGGCCACATTTTAGTGGGTCAACTTCTAAAATTGCCATTAGTCAATTTGCACAAATTCTATTGGCTCTGAGCTACCCCATTTGGATCTTAATGTTAACTTCTCAAACGTTGCTTTGAGTGTTTCCTTTTCGTGATCCTGTAGCCCTGCTATCTCCCTTTTTAATCTTTTCTTGGGGAAGAAAAAAGTATTTCTTGTCACCTCATGTTATGTTACCACGCTATTAACTTTAGTTCAGACTTGTTTGAACCCTTAGTAACCTTGTGTACTTTAAGCTGTTTACTACTTTATGCTTTCTTTTTTACTTTACTTTTTCATCGCCAAAAGTCAAGCAACCATTGCCCCTTATATTTATTCTCTTGCCCATGTCGTAACCAAATCATAATCATAGTTTTTTTATGTAATCTCCTATGTAGCTCAAAACTAGAGAGCTAGGCCCAGGAAGTTCTGTGAAACAAGTTCACTGAGTCACTGAGTCAATTAAATATCAAAGAAAACTGTATATGAAATATTGATCTTCTATCAAAGAATAATATTTTTGACATTTGAATATTTAAGCACATAAAAATCAGTTGATAAAGAAACAACGTTTTTTTAACACTATTAAAGCCTCATCACACGTGAACCTGTAAGCTATAAAAAGTTTACAATTCATTTTCCTTATGTGGAATGCGTTTCTCGTATGGCATCAAAACCTTTTCAACTGATGAATGGCCTAATAACGTGCCAACCAGTACCAAAATAATTAGGTTGATATTTATTTTCACTGTCACATAAGAAATTATCAAAATCTTTTTGAATAAAAGGAAACTTAAACAGGTTGGTTGGTTGGTTTGGAGCGCTACGATCTACTTTTGCAACACGAGGGCTAATGAGACTGGGACCTACTGCTTAAAGCCGATTCCGAACGGCTACGAAGATCTATGCCATAGTGGGATTCGAACCCATGAGCTCCGGTTCCGAAGGCCAGCACCCTAACCATTCGGCCATTGCTCGGCGAAACCTAAGCATAATCCATTGCTTATTCAACGCTGATGTGTCATAAGACCTTTACAAAAAAGAGCGGGAATCAAGAGTAGTTGGAAAGCATATACAAATGACTATTATCTCTTATCACTCGCATCAACAGAAAACAATATCTAACATAAACAATGACGAGCACAAATATATCCCTTATATAATAATAGTCTAAGTTATCTGTCTGTTTGCCCTCCAATTTATGAAGCGGTTGGACCTGGAATGGATAGAAGCATCCATATTGGATTTTGATGAGTTAGGGTTAGCGACGTGCAAAATACCCCCAGCCCCCCCCTTTTTCTAGCATTTAATGCCATTATTTTAAGCCCTATTTTCCCCGGCTAAGAACATAAGGATAAATTTATCAATTTATTACATAATATATAGGTAAAAATAACATTTTTCTAGCATTATGACGTCATTCCTTTAACCAACTCATTTAATCATTCCTTATTTTAAATTATTTAAATATTATCTTCATTATTTTTATACGTTTTATCACTGAACTTAGATATTACGTGTATACTGTTCTTTATATTTGGCTTAAATAATAGATTAGGTACATATGTGATAATTTTAAATTTAATCATCAATAAATTTTTGTTGCAATTAAAATTTTATGACAGGTATTAACAACAAATTCTATCTACCTTCAGGGTGTAGTGGAAATGCAACAGCAAAAACAATATGTAATATAAACGATGACAAGCACAAATACATTGCGACAGCAATAATCCCTTATATAACAATATCCTAGGTTATCTGTCCGTCTGTCCTCGAATTTATGAAGCGGTTGGACTTGGAATGGATTGGGGCATCCATATTAGATTTTGATGAGTTAGGGTTAGCAACGTTCGAAATCCACCCCTTCCCTCCCTTTTCTAGAATTTAATGCCATTATTTCAAGCCCTATTTTCCCGGATTCAGAGTAGAAGATTAAATTTATGAATTTATCATATAATAAATAGGTAAAAATAACATTTTTTTCTAGCATTATGACATTATTATTCTAGCATATGTCATTCCTTTAAACCTCTCATACAATCATTTCATTCTTTAAATTATTTAAATATCATCTTCATTATTTTTATACGTTTTATCACTGAACTTAGATATTACGCGAATAATTTTCTTTATATTTGGCTTAAATAATAGATTAGGTACATATGTGATAATTTTAAATTTAATCATCGATTACTTTTGCTGCAAGAAAAATTTTATCATCGGTATTAACAAAAGATTTTTTTCATAAATGTCTAGGAGTCTATTTCACGGAATAATAAATATCTATTGTTTAAGTTTGTTCGTTTGTGTGTTTGTTTTTTCAACTCCTCTTCTTAGCCCACTCTCCTGTTTCTAATCATGGATCTTGTTGGTACTTCAACCACATTTGGCGAAATTGGCGTGCTTGCAGCGTGGCGTTTGAAATCTGGCGAGGGGATCGTAACTCAACAAATTGATACATAAACAAAAACAACATTTTGAGGAAAAATTTTACAAAAATTGAATATTTAAAATCTAATTGAATTAACAAAGAAAACACAAAGGAAACACATAACATTCATACTAAATAGACTGAAACATTCACTTAATCACAAATTAAATAAACTGAGTGTGATTTTCATCACAAATTTGTGATTTAGTGTAAATTGTAAAATTAATTTAAAAACTCTTTGACTTAAAAGAAACTGTATTTTGAGTG
>CM063506.1:46459908-46472408 GCA_032207245.1 Pardosa pseudoannulata
CCAATGGACCGTGTCATGCCTGAAGTACTTCTTAATATAACGTAAGTAGACTATTAAATGTTACATATAAAAGAACAGTCGAAGTAACAAACATCCACTCAGTGCCAGAGTCAATCTTTACCAACAAATATATCGAAGTTAGGAGGGGGAAGCTCAGGGAGAAAAGAAATCAAACAGTATACGCGCTTGATCAAACAAAGAGTAAAGAAGTGAGATATAAGTAAGAAGAAATAAAGGTGGATTATCTTGTCTCAAAAAGTGCATTATGTCTTTTGAAGATTTCACTTCGAATTATCATACTACAGCTTTAATACTCGATTGTCTATTGCTGTTTCCTTTCCTTTCCTTTCCTACAGGTATTTTTAAAGTCGTCATCATTATTTTTAAATTTTCGTTGCACGATTTACTTCTAATAAGTTACACCTGTCTTTTCTAAAAAGCAATCAAACATCTGTAGGATCACGTATATAGTAACAACATCAAGTAACCCATGCAGGAAAAATTCTACTCTTGCTGTAAAAGTTCGGGAAGAAATTTAATTTTAAAATTTTTCATTAATTGATTTAATAAAAAATAAATAAGTGTCTGGACACATACAAGCTTATATATACATACATACATATATATATATATATATATATATATATATATATATATATATATATATATATATATATATATATATATATATATATATATATACATATATATATTGTGTGTATAGGATATCATAATGCTAGCTATATATTCCTTTGTTGTGCTGCTTTAACATGATTAACAAATAAATTACACAGAGTTTTTCTTTTGTTTCATAAATAGGATCATATCATGTTCATATGTATGTATACACACACACGCACACATACACACACACTATATATATATATATATATATATATATATATATATATTTTCGTCGTCACTTATATATTTATATTTCTGTCAAATGCATCGGCATAAACCATGATGACGAGACATATCTCTTATAAAACTTCACATTACAGTACATTATTTGCATAGATAGTAATAAATTAGATATTACGATATTATTGTTATAAGTGGTTATTAGATATTGTTATTATAAGTTACTATACTTATTATTACATATTGTAACGGCATGCCTTAACGATGTGCCTACATCAAAGACTTTGCTTTTAGAAAGGGACGAAACGTTTATGTGGAGACAAAAGTGTTGTTTTCCCCGGTACCACTATGTCTAGATTTTTGTGTCCTACAGTAGCGAAAGAACAAACCAGACAACCGGACGCGTAGACTGAAGGCCAAAAAGATGATCATCAGAAACACAAGGGAAAGCCGCGACATTGAATCTTCGCCGACATGAAATTCCAAAGGCTCCCGGGTTTGCAGCCGGTGATTGTTTAGCCCAGACCAATTCAGTTGGTTGAAGGTGAGATCATTGCCAGATGATTCACCCCTCTCTTAGAACTCCCCCCCCCTAAAAAGAGACGAGAGGAGAATTTTTTAAAGAAGTAGTTAGCTAGCAACCAGTTACTACGGAGGTCGCCTTGACCAGTCTCTCTATCGGAGAGTTTCCTTAGCGATAATCTCATCTTGGGATCACCTCTTTAGGAGTTAGCTAGCAGTCAGCTAACTCGGAGGTCGTCTTGACCAGTCTCTCTTTCGGAGAATTTTTTCTTAGCGAAAATCCTACCTTGGGATATATCTCTTTCTGAGATTGACAACGATACCCTGTGCCTTGGGTTTTCTTTTAATTCCATCTTCTTCAGGATTGAACGTGTATTTCTATTAGGGACTCTGACTTTGTTTTATCTTCTTCGAAAATACCAATTGCTACTTCAAATACTCGTCTAATTGAGTATACTGTCTACATAATTACTACCGAGAACTTTTACACGAAGCTACCGAATTGTTATCTTCCGTCGGTTACTAAACCATTCGGCAGGGACCTTTTATGTACGTCTCTATTTAGGCCTACGTCTAGTGTTTCACATGCTTGTGAACTGTATTTGTATTGTGTATATAGAAATGTGTATATAGCTGTGAGGTGTAAATAAATCATTTAATCAAGAAACACCTGCTTCTTCATTGTGTCACCTAAAACAGGGATCGGATACGTTACAATATTATTATTATAAGTTATTATTAGATATTATTATTATAAGATATCATAAGTTAATATTAGATATTATTTTAAATTATTATAAGTTTTTATTAGTTATTATTATTATGACTTATTATAAGCTATTATTAGATATTATTATTATTATTATTATTATTATTATTATTATTATTATAATTATTATTATTATAAATTTCTTTTTTATAAATAATGCCATCTTAGTTTTCAGTTGCAGTACATCATTAATAGTGGTAGATTGTAACATTAAAATTTGTTTAAATTTCATATATTTTTGCACTGAAGAGTATATAATAGTTATAACTAAAATACTCATACATATTCGGCATTAATGGCATTAAAATATTACATAGAAAAGAACAGTTTAGAAAACATTGGATAGGTGCTAGAATCAATGATTTTATTAGATACTATTATTATGACTTATTATAAGCTATTATTAAATATTATCATTATAATTATTATAAGTTTTTATTAGATATTATTAGGACTTATTATCAGCTATTATTAAATATTATTATTATAAGTTTCTTTTTTATATATGTCTTCTTATGGCTTTTCCAGTTACAGCATATCATTAATAGTAGTAGACTTTAAGTTTAAAATTTGTTTAAATTTCATATATTTTTTACACTGAAGAGTATATAATAATTATATCTCAAATACTCATATTCGGTATTAATGGAATAAAAATATGACGTAGAAAATAACAGTCCAGAAAACATTGGATGGGTGCTAGAATCAAGGATTTTATTAGATATTATTATTATGACTTATTATAAGCTATTATTAAATATTATTATTATTATAATTATTATAAGTTTTTATTAGATATTATTAGGATTTAATATCAGCTATTATTAAATATTATTATTATTATAAGTTTCTTTTTTATATATAATATCTTCTTATGGCGTTTCCAGTTGCAGCACATCATTAATTGCAGTACATTGTAACTTTAAAGTTTGTTTAAATTTCATATAATTTTTACACTGAAGAGTATATAATAATTATATCTAAAATATTCATACATATTCGGTATTAATGAGTTTAAAAAAATGACATAGAAAAGAACAGTCTAGAAAACATTGGATGGGTGCTAGAACCAATGATTTTATTAGATATTATTATTATGACTTATTATAAGCAATTATTAAATATTATAAGTTTCTTTTTTATATATAATATCTTCTTATGGCGTTTCCAGTTGCAGCACATCATTAATTGTAGTAGATTGTAACTTTAAAGTTTGTTTAAATTTCATATATTTTTTACACTGAAGAGTATATAATAATTATATCTAAAATATTCATACATATTCGGTATTAATGAGTTTAAAAAAATGACATAGAAAAGAACAGTCTAGAAAACATTGGATGGGTGCTAGAACCAATGATTTTATTAGATATTATTATTATGACTTATTATAAGCAATTATTAAATATTATAAGTTTCTTTTTTATATATAATATCTTCTTATGGCGTTTCCAGTTGCAGCACATCATTAATTGTAGTAGATTGTAACTTTAAAGTTTGTTTAAATTTCATATATTTTTTACACTGAAGAGTATATAATAATTATATCTAAAATATTCATACATATTCGGTATTAATGAGTTAAAAAAATGACATAGAAAAGAACAGTCTAGAAAACATTGGATGGGTGCTAGAACCAATGATTTTATTAGATATTATTATTATGACTTATTATAAGCTATTATTAAATATTATTATTATAAAAATTATAAGTTTTTATTAGATATTATTAGCACTTGTTATAAGTTATTATTAAATACTATTATTATTATAATTATTTTAAGTTTTTATTAGATATTATTATGAGTTATAAGCTATTATTAAATATTATTATATCTAAAATATTCATACATATTCGGTTTATTAATGAGTTATTAGCACTAGTTATAAGTTAACAGTCTAGAATACTATTATTATTATAATTATTTTTAATTTTTATTAGATATTATTATGACTTATTATAAGCTATTATTAAATATTATTATTACTATAAGTTTCTTTTTTATATATAATATCTTCTTATGGCGTTTCCAGTTGCAGCACATCATTAATAGTGGTAGACTGTAACTTTAAAGTTTGTTTAAATTTCATATATTTTTTGCACTGAAGAGTATATAATAGTTATAACTAAAATACTCATACATATTCGTCATTAATGGGATAAAAATATGACATAGAAAAGAAAAGTCTAGAAAACATTGGATGGGTTCTAGAATCAATGAGTTTATTAGATATTATTATTATGACTTATTATAAGCTATTATTAAATATTATTATTATTATATTTATTATAAGTTTTTATTAGATATTATTAGGATATATTATCAGCTACTATTAAATATTATTATTATTATTATTATTATTATAAGTTTCTTTATATATATATATATATATCTTCTTATGGCTTTTCCAGTTGCAGCACATCATTAATTGTAGTAGATTGTAACTTTAAAGTTTGTTTAAATTTCATATATTTTTTACACTGAAGAGTATATAATAATTATACCTAAAATACTCATACATATTCGGTATTAATGGGTTGAAAAAAATGACATGGAAAAGAAAAGTCTAGAAAACATTGGATGGGTGCTAGAATCAATGATTTTATTAGATATTATTATTATGACGTATTATAAGCTATTATTAAATATTATTATTATAATTATTATAAGTTTGTATTGGATATTATTAGGAATTAATATAAACTTATATTAATTATTATTATTATTATTATTATTATTATTGTAAGTTTTTATTAGATATTATTATGACTTATTATAAGCTATTATTAAATATTATTATTACTATAAGTTTCTGTTTTATATATAATGTCTTCTTATGGCGTTTCCAGTTGCAGCACATCATTAATTGTAGTAGATTGTAACTTTAAAGTTTGTTTAAATTTCATAAATTTTTACACTGAAGAGTATATAATAATTATATCTAAAATATTCATACATATTCGGTATTAATGAGTTAAAAAAATGACATAGAAAAGAACAGTCTAGAAAACATTGGATGGGTGCTAGAACCAATGATTTTATTAGATATTATTATTATGACTTATTATAAGCAATTATTAAATATTATAAGTTTCTTTTTTATATATAATATCTTCTTATGGCGTTTCCAGTTGCAGCACATCATTAATTGTAGTAGATTGTAACTTTAAAGTTTGTTTAAATTTCATATATTTTTTACACTGAAGAGTATATAATAATTATATCTAAAATATTCATACATATTCGGTATTAATGAGTTTAAAAAAATGACATAGAAAAGAACAGTCTAGAAAACATTGGATGGGTGCTAGAACCAATGATTTTATTAGATATTATTATTATGACTTATTATAAGCAATTATTAAATATTATAAGTTTCTTTTTTATATATAATATCTTCTTATGGCGTTTCCAGTTGCAGCACATCATTAATTGTAGTAGATTGTAACTTTAAAGTTTGTTTAAATTTCATATATTTTTTACACTGAAGAGTATATAATAATTATATCTAAAATATTCATACATATTCGGTATTAATGAGTTAAAAAAATGACATAGAAAAGAACAGTCTAGAAAACATTGGATGGGTGCTAGAACCAATGATTTTATTAGATATTATTATTATGACTTATTATAAGCAATTATTAAATATTATAATTTTCTTTTTTATATATAATATCTTCTTATGGCGTTTCCAGTTGCAGCACATCATTAATTGTAGTAGATTGTAACTTTAAAGTTTGTTTAAATTTCATATATTTTTTACACTGAAGAGTATATAATAATTATATCTAAAATATTCATACATATTCGGTATTAATGAGTTAAAAAAATGACATAGAAAAGAACAGTCTAGAAAACATTGGATGGGTGCTAGAACCAATGATTTTATTAGATATTATTATTATGACTTATTATAAGCAATTATTAAATATTATAAGTTTCTTTTTTATATATAATATCTTCTTATGGCGTTTCCAGTTGCAGCACATCATTAATTGTAGTAGATTGTAACTTTAAAGTTTGTTTAAATTTCATATATTTTTTACACTGAAGAGTATATAATAATTATATCTAAAATATTCATACATATTCGGTATTAATGAGTTAAAAAAATGACATAGAAAAGAACAGTCTAGAAAACATTGGATGGGTGCTAGAACCAATGATTTTATTAGATATTATTATTATGACTTATTATAAGCTATTATTAAATATTATTATTATAAAAATTATAAGTTTTTATTAGATATTATTAGGACTTATTATAAGTTTTTATTAAATACTATTATTATTATAATTATTTTAAGTTTTTATTAGATATTATTATGAGTTATAAGCTATTATTAAATATTATTATTATAAAAATTATAAGTTTTTATTAGATATTATTAGCACTTGTTATAAGTTATTATTAAAAAACTATTGGATGGGTGCTAGAATTATTTTAAGTTTTTATTAGATATTATTATGACTTATTATAAGCTATTATTAAATATTATTATTACTATAAGTTTCTTTTTTATATATAATATCTTCTTATGGCGTTTCCAATTGCAGCACATCATTAATAGTGGTTGATTGTAACTTTAAAGTTTGTTTAAATTTCATATATTTTTGCACTGAAGAATATATAATAGTTATAACTAAAATACTCATACATATTCGTCATTAATGGGATAAAAATATGACATAGAAAAGAAAAGTCTAGAAAACATTGGATGGGTTCTAGAATTAATGATTTTATTAGATATTATTATTATGACTTATTATAAGCTATTATTAAATATTATTATTATTATAATTACTATAAGTTTTTATTAGATATTATTAGGATATATTATCAGCTACTATTAAATATTATTATTATTATTATTATTATTATAAGTTTCTTTATATATATATATATATATCTTCTTATGGCTTTTCCAGTTGCAGCACATCATTAATTGTAGTAGATTGTAACTTTAAAGTTTGTTTAAATTTCATATATTTTTTACACTGAAGAGTATATAATAATTATATCTGAAATATTCATACATATTCGGTATTAATGAGTTTAAAAAAATGACATAGAAAAGAACAAACAGTCTAGAAAACATTGGATGGGTGCTAGAATCAATGATTTTATTAGATATTATTATTATGACTTATTACAAGCTATTATTAAATATTATTATTATAATTATTATAAGTTTGTATTGGATATTATTAGGAATTAATATAAACTATTATTAATTATTATTATTATTATTATAAATATTATAAGTTTTTATTAGATATTATTATGACTTATTATAAGTTATTATTAATTATTATTATTACTATAAGTTTCTTTTTTATATATAATATCTTCTTATGGCGTTTTCAGTTGCAGTACATCATTAATTGTAGCAGAATGTAATTTTAAAGTTTGTTTAAATTTCATATCTTTTTTACACTGAAGAGTATACAATAATTTTACCTAAAATACTCATACATATTCGGTATTAATGGGTTGAAAAAAATGACATGGAAAAGAAAAGTCTAGAAAACATTGGATGGGTGCTAGAATCAATGATTTTATTAGATATTATTATTATGACTTATTATAAGCAATTATTAAATATTATAAGTTTCTTTTTTATATATAATATCTTCTTATGGCGTTTCCAGTTGCAGCACATCATTAATTGTAGTAGATTGTAACTTTAAAGTTTGTTTAAATTTCATATATTTTTTACACTGAAGAGTATATAATAATTATATCTAAAATATTCATACATATTCGGTATTAATGAGTTTAAAAAAATGACATAGAAAAGAACAGTCTAGAAAACATTGGATGGGTGCTAGAACCAATGATTTTATTAGATATTATTATTATGACTTATTATAAGCAATTATTAAATATTATAAGTTTCTTTTTTATATATAATATCTTCTTATGGCGTTTCCAGTTGCAGCACATCATTAATTGTAGTAGATTGTAACTTTAAAGTTTGTTTAAATTTCATATATTTTTTACACTGAAGAGTATATAATAATTATATCTAAAATATTCATACATATTCGGTATTAATGAGTTAAAAAAATGACATAGAAAAGAACAGTCTAGAAAACATTGGATGGGTGCTAGAACCAATGATTTTATTAGATATTATTATTATGACTTATTATAAGCAATTATTAAATATTATAAGTTTCTTTTTTATATATAATATCTTCTTATGGCGTTTCCAGTTGCAGCACATCATTAATTGTAGTAGATTGTAACTTTAAAGTTTGTTTAAATTTCATATATTTTTTACACTGAAGAGTATATAATAATTATATCTAAAATATTCATACATATTCGGTATTAATGAGTTAAAAAAATGACATAGAAAAGAACAGTCTAGAAAACATTGGATGGGTGCTAGAACCAATGATTTTATTAGATATTATTATTATGACTTATTATAAGCAATTATTAAATATTATAAGTTTCTTTTTTATATATAATATCTTCTTATGGCGTTTCCAGTTGCAGCACATCATTAATTGTAGTAGATTGTAACTTTAAAGTTTGTTTAAATTTCATATATTTTTTACACTGAAGAGTATATAATAATTATATCTAAAATATTCATACATATTCGGTATTAATGAGTTTAAAAAAATGACATAGAAAAGAACAGTCTAGAAAACATTGGATGGGTGCTAGAACCAATGATTTTATTAGATATTATTATTATGACTTATTATAAGCAATTATTAAATATTATAAGTTTCTTTTTTATATATAATATCTTCTTATGGCGTTTCCAGTTGCAGCACATCATTAATTGTAGTAGATTGTAACTTTAAAGTTTGTTTAAATTTCATATATTTTTTACACTGAAGAGTATATAATAATTATATCTAAAATATTCATACATATTCGGTATTAATGAGTTAAAAAAATGACATAGAAAAGAACAGTCTAGAAAACATTGGATGGGTGCTAGAACCAATGATTTTATTAGATATTATTATTATGACTTATTATAAGCAATTATTAAATATTATAAGTTTCTTTTTTATATATAATATCTTCTTATGGCGTTTCCAGTTGCAGCACATCATTAATTGTAGTAGATTGTAACTTTAAAGTTTGTTTAAATTTCATATATTTTTTACACTGAAGAGTATATAATAATTATATCTAAAATATTCATACATATTCGGTATTAATGAGTTAAAAAAATGACATAGAAAAGAACAGTCTAGAAAACATTGGATGGGTGCTAGAACCAATGATTTTATTAGATATTATTATTATGACTTATTATAAGCTATTATTAAATATTATAAGTTTCTTTTTATATATAATATCTTCTTATGGCGTTTATTGCAGCACATCATTATAAGTTTTTAGTAGATTGTAACTTTAAAGTTTGTTTAAATTTTATATATTTTTTACACTGAAGAGTATTATAATAATTATATTATAAAATATTCATACATATTCGGTATTAATGAGTTAAAAAAATGACATAGAAAAGAACAGTCTAGAAAACATTGGATGGGTGCTAGAATTTTAAGTTTTTATTAGATATTATTATGACTTATTATAAGCTATTATTAAATATTATAAGTTTCTTTTTTATATATAATATCTTCTTATGGTGTTTCCAGTTACAGCACATCATTAATTGTAGTAGATTGTAACTTTAAAGTTTGTTTAAATTTCATATATTTTTTACACTGATAAGTATATAATAGTTATAACTAAAATACTCATACATATTCGTCATTAATGGGATAAAAATATGACATAGAAAAGAAAAGTCTAGAAAACATTGGATGGGTGCTAGAATTAATGATTTTATTAGATATTATTATTATAACTTATTATAAGCTATTACTAAATATTATTATTATTATTATTAAAGTTTTTATTAGATATTATTAGGACTTATTATCAGCTATTATTAAATATTATTATTATTATTATTATTATAAGTTTCTTTTTATATATATATATATATATCTTCTTATGGCTTTTCCAGTTGCAGCACATCATTAATTGTAGTAGATTGTAACTTTAAAGTTTGTTTAAATTTCATATATTTTTTACACTGAAGAGTATATAATAATTATATCTGAAATATTCATACATATTCGGTATTAATGAGTTTAAAAAAATGACATAGAAAAGAACAAACAGTCTAGAAAACATTGGATGGGTGCTAGAATCAATGATTTTATTAGATATTATTATTATGACTTATTACAAGCTATTATTAAATATTATTATTATAATTATTATAAGTTTGTATTGGATATTATTAGGAATTAATATAAACTTATATTAATTATTATTATTATTATTATTATTATTATTGTAAGTTTTTATTAGATATCATTATGACTTATTATAAGCTATTATTAAATATTATTATTACTATAAGTTTCTTTTTTATATATAATGTCTTTTTATGGTGTTTCCAGTTGGAGCACATCATTAATTGTAGTAGATTATAACTTTAAAATTTGTTTAAATTTCATATCTTTTTTACACTGAAGAGTATATAATAATTATATCTAAAATATTCATACACATTCGGTATTAATAAGTTGAAAAAATGACATAGAAAAGAACAGTCTAGGAAACATTGCATGGGTGCTAGAATCAATATTTTATTAGATATTATTATTATGGCTTATTATAAGCTATTATTAAATATTGTTATTATAAAAATTATAAGTTTTTATTAGATATTATTAGGACTTATAAGTTATTATTAAATATTATTATTATTATAATTATTTTTAATTTTTATTAGATATTATTATGACTAATAAGCTATTATTAAATATTATTATTATTATTATTATTATTATTATTATTATTATTATAAATTTTTATTAGATATTATTATGACTTATTATAAGCTATTATTAAATATTATTATAAGTTTCTTTCTTATATATAATGTCTTCTTATGGCGTTTCCAGTTGTAGAACATCATTAATAGTGGTAGATTGTAACTTTAAAATTTGTTTAAATTTCATATATTTTTACACTAAAGAGTATATAATAATTATATCTAAAATACTCATACATATTCGGTATTAATGGGATGAAAAAAATTACATAGAAAAAGACAGTCTAGAAAACATTGGATGGGTGTTAGAATCAAAGTTTAACCCCAAATATTACTAATTAAGGAATAGATAAAGAAAAAATCAGACATGGAGAAAAGAAATCAAACAATATATGCACTTGATCAAACAAAGATGCAGTAAAAAAAGTGTAGCATTAGAAGGAGGATTACCTTGTCACAAAAACTGTAACATGTCTTTTACACTTTTTCACATCACATTGTCATACTCCAGCCTTAATACTCGATCGTTCATTACCGTTTCTTTTTTTTTCTAATATTTCTTCTTTGCATTTCTTTATATTCGTATCTTTGTTGCATCCGATTTTCCAACTAGATAGTCTGCGTTTGCAAAGATTAAACCTGTCTATTCTTAATTAAACGTTTATATCACAATGCATAAAATAACCAAGTTAAAGACACTACAGTTAGAAAACGTCTAGACTAGTTGAACATGATTAAGAAGATATATTTTTTTATTTTCAGTTGATTTATTTAATAATCAATAAAATGAATATCTTTAATTGTTCATAGTACATTTGGTGCTGATAAGAGTTCTTAACAATAGCTGCATTTTGAGTCTCTATAATGTAAATGATTTTGCTGTGGTTAGGATAAATTTTGATATATTATTACTGAAAATCTAACTTAAAAAATATTTACTTTTTGTTATATGGAGTAATAATTAGAAAAAAACATAGAATATATACAGGACATAAAAATAAATATCCAGGTACCCGTAAAATAACTTTCAAAAAATATAAATTAAAACCTATTTCTAATATGGGTTAGAATCTAAGTATGTTTATCTATTATTCAGAGAGTACAATTATAACCGGTCACGCCGTGTGGTGATCGGAGTAGAATAGTCCCAACGTAGCCTATACGTGTCGTAAAAGACGACTAAAATAGCCTGACCCTCCAGGTTGGGGGTTGGACTTGGGGCTAACAACCCCACTTCGTAAAAACCAACCTGTTCCGAAATCCAAAGAAGTAAATACCGGACTGCCTTTACGGATTCTTAAACTGCCAAAATGACATAAATCCTGAAATTAGAGAAAGAATCACTGCAGCCAATCGCTGTTTTTTTGGTTTACGATCACTACTGAAATCCTACTTGAGAAAAAGAAACACAAAGATATTACTGTATAAGGTATTATTCAAGTCAGTTTTGACTTATGCCTCGGAGACTTGGACCCTAACAAGAAAAGAAGAGAGGATGTTGGCAACCTTCGA
>CM063506.1:46479908-46484908 GCA_032207245.1 Pardosa pseudoannulata
ATATATATATTATATATATATATATATTTATAATATACATATATTAAATAAATATATATATATATATTAATAAAAACATTAAAATAGTAAACATATATTATACTGTTTTTAAGTTTACATTTATATAATATAATATAATTATACATAGTTTATATATTATATATTGTTATATATATATATATAATACATATATATATACATATAATTATAACATTTTATTATATATATTTATATACATATATATTATGTATATAATTTTATGTATACATATATATAATATATATATAAAATATATATTTATTTATACAATATTATACATTATATATTTATATATTATATATGTAGAATATATATATATATTTATATATATATATATATATATATATTTATTTATATATATAATATATATATTCTTCATATGTGACAACACAATAAAATATATATATTATTTATATATATTAAATATCAAGATAATTCTTGGTTTCCAGTATGTTCTCAGTTCGAAGTATGTATGATTATAAGAATGTATGCATGCATGTATACTAATACACGCACACTCGTGCATATGGCGTATATATAAGCAATATACACTTATTATGCGAACACGATATTTTAGAGGTTAAAATACATTTGAGTTTTCACAAGTTAAGGAAAAACAGTGCAACTACAAGAAAACATGGTTAAAAAGTTGTAGCATTTTACTTACTATGGAATGTAATAAAACCATAATAATGTTTACAATACATTTTTTTCGTTAATTACAAAAGAATCAAGTACAATATTTTTAAATTAAATACACTCGTCTACCCTATTTAAAGGCAAACAAATCCGTAATGTTTTCCTCCAATTTCGGTTTAAGTTACATATTTTTTAAAAATTAAGAATGTAATTTGTTTGTATGTTTGTTTTTTATACATAACCACACGATTTGCAACTAATTTGGTAAATTTTGGCATTCTCATTTTATATCAAATCATAATCACTGTTAAAACCCTCTGTTCTAATAACATACAGACAAACCATTTTTTTACTTGCCGCATATTGTACTTTACAATTCTGGAAAATTAAAAAATTTTCTGAAGCTGTCATATGACGGGCTATATGCTAGTATGTAACAGAGTAACAAAAATCGCATAGAAAAGAGCAATCCGGATAAACATTCCACTTAGTGCCACAGCCAGTCAATGTTTACCCACAAATTTTACGATGTTAGGGAGACCAGCAGAAATAAAACCTCAGAGAGGTAAGAAATCAAACAGTAAACACGCTCGATCAAACAAAGATAAGGTAAAGAAATGTGACATAAAAAGGTCAAAAGGCGGATTATCTTGTCACAAAACTGTAACATGTTTTTACACCGTTTCACATTACACAGCCATGCGGCAGCTTTAATGCTCGATCTTCCATTATCGTTTCTGGGTTTTTTTCTACTAGCATTTTACCTTAAATCTTCTTTATTTTCGAATCTTTTTTGTATCCGATTTTCTCCTGTCAGTTGCGCTTGTACATGTGTAAATCAAAAACTTTTCGGTATTCGTAATAAAGGATTTATAACAGTATGTATAAACTAATTCAATAAAGTGTGTCAATGAAGATAAATTTATATTTATTTCTATTGTATTAATTTGCAATAAAATTTAATTTTAATTTTTTTACTTTTTATACTTTTATTTTTTTACTTTTTACTTTTACTTTTTATATTTTTTTAATTTTTATTTAACTAATCTTTATATATATAATTTTTCTGTCGGTGTGCTTGCAGTATAACGCCTCCTAAACGGCTTGTCTGATTTTGATGAAATTTTGTGTATGTAACTAAGTTGATTCGAGAATGGTTTAGATTCACAATTTGATCCGATAAAAATGATTTTTTAATTAAAAATCCAGAATTGTGCGCTTATTGAGATTATTATAATACTTAAAACCCTTTATTGCCAGTTTATCTGTGGCGCAGTGGTCAGCGCAACGAGCTCCAATTCAAAAAGTACCAGGATCGAATCCCCGTACAAGTGATGGGAGAGTATTAGTTTAATCTAACTACGTTTGTGATGACTGTAAGCTTGGTGGTATCAAGTGTTTTTATAATATTTTTTTCCTTACTTTTCCATCAAAACGGTCCAATTCATAATTTATTTAAAAACATTTTACAATTTTTGGATTTGCAGGGTTAAAACAGGACAACGTCTGTTGGGTCATCTAGTAGTTATATAAATATTAAACTTTAACAGTTTAATACGCTATATTATGTATGTATTTTAACGTATATTGGTGTGTATCGTATTATGTATATATTAGCTATAATGTAAATGTAATTTAGTTAATTACATACATAATAGTTTGTATATGCATGGTTTCCGAACACCTGGAAAGTCAGGGAAAGTCATGGAAAATCATGGATTTAGACAATGGATTAATTTTATCATGGAAAGTCTTGATTTTTCAAGTAAAATGAGTAAAAGTCATGGATCCGCTAAACTACCGATTAAAAAAAATGCATTGAATTGTTTAATTCTATTTTTACTTGTCATTTGGCTGAAGTTACTGAGTTTGGTATTTATGTATTATCCTATTGACCCTATTGCCAAGTAAAATTTGTTCACCAAGGAAACTCAAAGCAAGAAAGCTTAATGGGTGGGTAAATGTATATTATTCTGGTTTTTTCTTAAATTGTAGATTAAAATTTTATTAATATAATAATAATTATTTTTTAATAAAAATTAGTTAAGATTTTTGCACAAAATATAAGTTTATCTCTAGGGATATTGTATATAAACATTATAGGGTTATATTTGGCTATTATTCATGGTCACCTGGATAATACCAAAGTACCCTGAATTCAAATTGGAAACATTTTGATTGAAAAATTGCTATATGATTAAACTTAGGTATGTAGATACAACAATTTATTTTTATGTATGTGAGTTTATTAACACTTATAAAGTAAGTTTATAGTTTTTTATGATAAAATTCCTGTAATTTCTCTAAAAGCATATATTTTATTTGTATGTACATCAGAAGTTTTATTCATATATACTTTAACGAAAGCTTTTTAAAGTCATGGAAAATTATCTGCTAAATTAGGGAAAGTCATGGATTTGAAAAAAAATTATTTTGGCAGATACCCTGTATATGTATGTAATTACCACAACTCAGTACTATTAGTACGCTTCCTTAATATTAAACCAAAGACACGTTTTTTTTCTTTTGGAAGAACTCTGTCGTTCGCTTAACACCATATCCTCCCTGACTTTCAAAACCGAAAGATGGCAGAATAGGTAAAGCACTGTTCTTCAATGCTGTAGTTCATGGGTTCAAATCCCAATTTTGCCATGAAAGTTTCCAGCCGTTCGAAATCGCCTTTAAGCAGTAGGTGCCGGCTTTGTCAACCCTCTTGTAGCAAATTAGTATACCATAGCGCTCGAAACCAAATATGACATTAAACCCGCCACACATTTTCGATGGAATAACTCAGTTATTCACTTAAAAACAGCATGTCATCCAGAACTTTTAAAAGCGAATGATGGCTAAATGGTAAGACATTTTTCGTCGGTAGCGGAATTCGTGAGTTTGAATCTCATATCTGTGTGAGTGCTTACAGCCATTCGGAATCGGCTTTAAGCTGTAGGTCCCGGTATCATTAGCCTAGTTTAAAGAAACAGTAGACCGTAACGTTTCCAACAAAGTCTCCGAATATTCTAATATGGCATATGTGACGTTTCCATTTAGCCCTTGCGACAGCGTATATAATTTAATACGTTGCTTGAAAAGCACGAGAGAAAGATAAAGTCTACGCCTGACCTTACCGCTTATATGATAATAGCCTAAGTTATCTGTCCATCTCTCCTCGAATTTATGAAGCGGTTGGTTTGGTTTGGTTTGGAGCGCTACGGTCTACTGTTTTGCACACGAGGGCTAATGAGACCGGGACCTACTTCTTAAAGCCGATTCCGAACGGCTACGAACATCCATGCCATAGTGGGATTCGAACCCACGAACTCCGGTACCGATGATCAGCGCCCTAACCAATCGGCCAGCATTCGGCTTATGAAGCGGTTGGATCTGGAATGGATAGAGGCATCCATATTCGATTCTTGATGAGTTAGAGTTAGCAAAATTCAAAGTGAGTAAAGTTTATCTTCTCCTAGACTATCAATCCCATTCTAGAAAAAATTGGTATAAATATGCTTCATATCACAGCGAAAAATTCTGTCGACTTTAAAGCTTTCGGAATCCACCCCTTTAACCCTTTGAAGATCACGATTACAAATTTTTTGGTATTTACTGCAATTACGTTATAAATTTTATCTATGTGCCTTAGGATTTGAAATATATGAGAAAAATATTTTTACATTCTTTTTTCGGGGGGGGCGAGATTTAGAGAAGCTGATTTAACTGTGAAACGCTCCCCTTGTACAGCAGGAAAATATTTCTTTCTTACAGATTCAATTAAATCAGGAGAGCAATGAATAATTACCCTTTAAATAATGTAATTAATAAATATCTAAACAATTTATAAGTAATGTTTTGGGTAAGTATTTTCATATGAGATCATGAAGAAAATAGAACTCTTGATTCTTCCATGTAAAGCAAATTTAAAAAAGTATATTTCAAAGAGAAATAAATTAATTGTAGTGTTACCATTTATTTGTAGTTTAAAGTGTCAAAAACAAAGAAAAAACAATGAGTTTAAAACAGGGAAAAAGTATTAACAGGTGGTTTCGCTGCGATACCACTGGCCTTAAAAGGGTTAACCCTTTTCGAACGTTTAATATCATTATTTCAAGTCCTATTTTCCCCGGTTAAGAGCAGACTATTAAATTTATCAATTTATCACATAATAGGTAAAAATAATATTTCCTTCGACCCCATTGGTCAAGAGTGGTTGCTAATCGCGGAGTAGCTTTCTTCGGCCAAGGCAAGAGAGATCTGCAGGCCCCCTCAGAGAGAGAGCAAGGAAAAAGGGGTGTGGACCTTAAATCTTCTACACCAATTTTCACACA
>CM063506.1:46489908-46519908 GCA_032207245.1 Pardosa pseudoannulata
AAAGCCACAGAATAGACTGTGCATAGGCTCATTCAAAATTAGTTTCAATATTACACTATATAAACACATTTGCTCTCGTTTCAGATGCTTATGCATTTAATATGAAGGAATACTGTGAAAATATGTTAAGAGTAATTATTAAATATGACGTGTATTACTGGTCATTATGTCGTAATTTAAAAGTTGTTAAATTGTTAATGGGCTTACAGATTAGACATATTAAATTTGGTTTACCAACATGAAAACAGGAATAAAATAAATCATTATAAAAAAGTAATAACTAAAGTGTGAAACATTCATGCCAAGATAGGAAAATATAAAAAGTATTATTTTACCTTCTTTGGTCAACTCTGACAATATTATTCTACCCATTCATTAGATTAAATTGGGACTTTGATAAATAATGAATAACATTTCCTTTTGGATTACATTGAATTAAATTTACGACATCTGAAAAACAACCAAATAAGTGTGGTGAGGTGATTTAGATCATTAATATAATTGATAATTAATATAATTGATATAAATAAAACGAGAAGTGAAATGCTTGGGATCTAAATCTGACCTCACGCCTTTTGTAAAGGAGAGAGAACCTATAAAAATTAATTCAAAGGATTCGTCGTGTGCGGGATTTTCGGGCGGGGTTCTGATCCCAGTTCCAGAGTAGAATGATGCCTCCGTTCATGACACTAAATAAGAATGTACCTTTGTGAAGTTATTTATGAGCCCCTACGGGACAGTGCCCAATTTGAAGGGATAAGGTTTTCCCCATGTTTGCGGTTTGAAGGTGGGAAAAGGTAGACCAATAGCTACGTACAGCTCTGCTGATTGGACGAAGAGAAGTAAGAAAGGACTAGATGAAAATAATATTAAAAAAAAGAAAGGTTAAGAAGAGAGTTAGAGTTTTGAGAGTGGGAGAGCAGATTTCGAGGACCAAAGGAAGAGTTGGATCCAAGAGAGACCCAGAAAAACTGACACGGACGACATCTCACAACGACCAGAAGTGTTCCAGCGCATCTGACTTTCAGAATCAGCCCAGTTATTTAGAAGGCCCCAGACCGGTGGTGAGACTGAAGTCAGCAGTGTCTACATCCTTTCACCAAGAGTTCCCAACCTGAGTACCTCCCTGGTACACCCAAAAGATCCACAAAGGCACTTATTATAAATATTTTGAATTTGAAATTAGGTCTTCTCTCACTCTTCTTTATTTTTAACTAAATGTTACGATATTATTAATGTTAAACCTTGAATAATGTGGCGCCTAGTAGAAAGTTTGAAAAAGCAAATTTTATGAATATTGCATCAAATTTCTGTACACAGACATGTAAATAGCCTAATAATAAATTTGCTTATTTTTTATATTAAACTATCAACCTTGTATGTGTTTATTTTAAGTGTATAATATTTGATTTTAGTAACTCTTAATTTAGCTTATTAGTCTTAAAAAAAAAAAAAAGAAAATCTGTAGTCGCTCTGTAGTCGCTCTGTAGAGTCTGTAGACGCTCTGAGTCTGTGGTTAAATTTAAAACTAAAATAATCTACACAAAGCAAGACAAATAAAATTTAGTCTTTGTCTAACAAAATAATAACCACTATAAATTTAATCATGTGTAAATACCTAAATCTAATGAGAGTTACAAGACAATAAACAGATATTCAAAATGCTTATATAATTCACTATGAAAATTAAAATATCGGTTGTTGACTCTATGTATATATATATATATATATATATATATATATATATATATATATATATATATATATATATATATATATATATATATATATATATATATATATATATATATATATATATATATATATATATGTATATATATATATATATATATATATATATATATATATATATATATATATATATATATATATATATATATATATATATGTATATATATATATATATATATATATACATATATATATATATATATATAATATATATATATATATATATATATATATATATATATATATATATATATATATATATATATTATATATATATATAATTATATATGTATATATACATATATATATAATATATGTATATATACATTATATATATATATGTTATATATATTATATATATATATAATATATATATATATACATACATATATATATATATATATATATATATAGTATATATACATACATATATATATAATATATACTTATATATATATATAATATATATACATACATATATATATATATATATATATATATATATATATATACATACATATATATATATATGAACATACATGGGAAAGATAAATATTCTTTTTAAATCTTTTCAAAACACAAGACATCTTTTTAAAACATACTTTAAAGGACTCGTATATCTTTGCAAAAACGTTTTTATACGCGTGGTAGACGACCTGGCTCCTCCCTTTTCGTTTGAACGGTGAAAGATGTTAAAATTTATAAATAAACATTATATAAACCTTTTAAGGAATATTAAATAAAAATCAAACATGAAGTAATAGATAAAAAGAATAATATTTTTGTAGAAAAGAAAATTCAAAAGTTACTGAAAATATTTTCCTAAGCATTTATTTAGTGCTTTTTTAAAAAGTTCTTGGAGATATTAAGTTACATTTTTTTAAAAGAATTGAAAGTTATTGTACAGCTTTTTATGGTAGATATAAAATGAGAAAAATATACTCTTCAAAAAATTAAATAGCCGGTTTTTTCTTTCCTATTTTTCTTTTTGCATTTCACTAATTTTGATAATCTTTATACTTCTTTGGCAACTTATATAAGACAAATAAATAAATATATATATATATATATATATATATATATATATATATATATATATATATATACATATAGATAACTCCGATGTAAATGAAATAATCTATTTAACCCTTTTTATCCTGACGGTACTTATAAGTACCTCTTCAATCAAACACCTATATGTTCCTAATAAAGCCGTTTCTCCTGATGGTACTCACAAGGACATGAACGATGCAGTTCCTACAGCAGAAAAGAAATGACAGTACCATTCAGGAATACTTTTTATTCGCATAGTATGGATTTTATAATTGGCGTTCTACATTCGAAGGTCCTTTTGTGGTAGAGTTGATACACGGGTTGTTCAGTTCAGTAAATTTAGTGGTTTATTACCAGTTATTTGGTACTATTTTATATTAAAGACTTCTATACTTTACAGGTAAGCATTTCATTTGTTTTATTCATAATTTAATGTTTTATTTTCTAGCATAGAGTCCAAAATATAAGTTGCTACTAGAAAGTACCAGCTGCAAAATTTACTACTAAAATGCAGTAAAAATTAATTTTCTTTTTTCATGATTATTCTCTATTAAAACTTATCTAATGATACAAAAATGCAGTTAGAAAATTGATGGTAAATTAATTCAGGATATAAAGGGTTAAAAAATGCTCCAGAACTGGCATCGGTGGGCAACTGATGGATTCGGAAAATGTTTCAGAAAAACTAGCTTTATACGAGTTAACTAGTTAACTGATTTTTGCGTTTTGACAACTGCAAAAATGTATTGCGGAAGACTGAAAAAATATAAAATAAAAACCAAAAGTGGATTATTGGTTAGAGTGCTGCTTTTTGGTACCAGAATTCATGGGTTTGAATCCCACTGCTTGTCTGAAAGTTCGTAGCCGTTTGATTTCGGATTTAAGTAGTAGATTTAGCTTCATTATGTCTCGTATAACAAAAGACTGGAGGAAAATTTAAGTAGTAGAGCAGTAGACCGTTAGACAGTATCACTCCAAAACAACCAATAATAAAAGTAATATATTAAGGATAAATATGACATAACTGGTTTAGAGACAAACACATATTTAAGAATTTTTTTATGCTCAAATGGTTTTACTGCTATAGGCAGTCTTGCCTACTACCAAGGACTAGCTCCAATTACAGTATCCAGTCTAACCTGGAGGACAGAGTAGGTTTAGTCACTCCACCCCCTCTAAATGAAGAAATGAATATGTCGGTTGTTTGATGTCTCGACTTCATATAGAAGAAGATAGCAATAATAAAAGAACATAAGAAAGAAAGGAGTTGTTGACATCGCAGTAATAAAAGAACATAAGAAGAAAGGAGTATTTGAGATTACAGTAATAAAAGAACATAAGAAGAAAGGAGTCGTTGAGATCGCAGTAATAAAAGAACATAAGAAGAAAGGAGTATTTGAGATTACAGTAATAAAAGAACATAAGAAGAAAGGAGTCGTTGAGATCGCAGTAATAAAAGAACATAAGAAGAAAGGAGTATTTGAGATCACAGTAATAAAAGAACATAAGAAGAAAGGAGTCGTTGAGATCGCAGTAATAAAAGAACATAAGAAGAAAACAGTCGTTGAGATCGCAGTAATAAAAGAACATAAGAAGAAAGGAGTCGTTGAGATTGCAGTAATAAAAGAACATAAGAAGAAAGGAGTCGTTGAGATCGCAGTAATAAAATAACATAAGAAGAAAGGAGTCATTGAGATCACCTCTTGTTAAACATTCTGACCAGGCACTGCTTACCCAAACGAGTGTAAGGCTTTTATGTGCATACTGATGCAATTCATCCAGGATTTGCAAAGAATAATAATAATGATAATAAAATGACAGACATTGGGTAGTACAAAACATGTATTACTAGGGTGATACCCCGATATGGGTCCGCCCGTACAAAAACATAGGCTTCTTGGGGATGAAAATAAGGGAGAAACGACAAGGAATTGTCTACTTGCATGAAATGAAGATTAACTGATTTGATGGAGGGTGTTCTCTGGACGTGAATTCTCCTGACATTCTGTGTCGTAGCTATGGTTTTTTTTTTAACGAGGATCTCCAATGATCGAGCTCTTTTACACTTCAATATTGACACTGTGTGCTATTTACATGGAATTATTAACTTTGGATTACATAAAGAACACAAGGAAAAAAATAAATAATAACAATAATCAAAGAAAGATTGACACTGTGAAACTGTTCAGAACTTTGGTTAAAGGAGAAGTTATTTGTGGTGAGATGATTTAGATTATACTAATTAATGTAATTAATATAAATAAAACGGGAAGTGAAATGCTTGGCATTTAAATTTTACCTCATCACATCTTTTGTAAAGAAAAGAGAACCTTTAAAAATTAATTGAATGAATTCGTCTTGTGCGGGATTCTCGGCGGGGTTCTGATCCCAGTCCCAGATTAGAATCATATCTCCGTTCATGACACTAAATAAGAATGTACCTTTGTGGAATTATTTATGAATCCCTAAGTTAAAAGTTTGTGGAGCAGTGTGGAGTGCCCAATTTGAAGGGGTAAGGTTTTCCCCATGTTTGCGGTTAAAAGGTGGGGAAAGGACGATCACTGAATATGGATAGCTCTGCTGATTGGAGAAAGAGTGTGAAGAAAGGTAGGAGATGAAAATAATATAAAAAAAGAAATGAGAGCATATTGTGGTAGAGCAGAGTTCCGGAGTTGAAGAGCAATGTTCGGGGACCAAAGGAAGAGTTAGGTCCAATAGAGACTCCAAAAAGATAACGAGGAGGATTATCTCACAGCAACCAGAAGTGTTATGGTGCCACAACCTCACAGATGACTGTATGCGTAGTGGCATCAAATATTTTTATTTTTTTCCTTGTTTTTCCATCAAAACGGTTCAATTTAGGATTTATTTAAAAAAAGTTTGCAATTTTTTGGATTTGCAGCATTAAAATTGGACGATGTCTGTCGGGTTGTCTAGTAGTGTATAAATTTAAATAATTCTCTTACATAAATAGCATTTAACTTATGTAAAAATGGATGCCCACTTTTTTTCCATATAAAATCTAAAGATAAAATTGATAAATAAAAGTAGTTGATTAGTATTGTGAGCACTAGAAATATTTTGAAGAATTATTTTTTGGAGACTCAATGTTTTTCAAAATTTTAATAAAAAAATTTTTTCTAATACGTTTTTAGAATGTTTCGTGTAACAAAATTACACATTCTCAATGCAAGAATTATATTAAATAATTTTAATCTGAGATACAACGTCTGTTACTAAACTAAAACTAAACTCCTAGGCTCAACAACCCCTAGGGGGCCAGGGCCTACGGTGCCAATCACCACTTAAGTGACCAAGGGCCCTGGGGAGGGCGAAACATATGCTCCGGTTAGGTGGTCAGTCTTACGCGTAACCCTCAGCTTTTAGTTCTCAAGCACGCTTGGTCCTCAGTTCATCCACCCACTGATGGGATGAAAGGCTGAGTCAACCTTGTCCAGCCCGGGTATCGAACCTCGGACCTTTGCTACCCCAACACCACTGGGCTTCAACGTCTGTTACATCTCAGATAAAGCAGAGATTTAACTCCAGTTCTTAAAGAAATACTTTAATACTTATAAGCTTTTAAGTCAGCACTTTACTTACTTAAGCTAAAAGAAATATTTTATTCCTGATTTACTTTATCATGATAGATTCAAGTATATAATATAACCGATGGCTGATATAAAGTGACTTAGTAAGTTTAAACCACTTGATGACAAAATTTATGATACAACCATAAACATAAAAACCCTGATAAGATGTCCTACAGGAACTAACAATAAATCTCCATTTCTAGGAGAATTTTTATCCTCTAGTTTATGATTTCGTCCTTTGTAATTTATAAATGTGATTTTCGTGGCTATAATATTTACTCGGAGGCTTTCTAACATTGAGTGCCTCAAAATTTACCGCACATCTCAGAACTGTTTTATCCTTTTGCTTCTTTGATGTAAAGTAACAAAACCCATCAGTGTCTCAAAAGGCTACGCAAACAGCACAGAATGAAAAAAAGAAGAGAAGATTTCAAATTTCAAAGACATCAAGAAAAACCCGAAACAACCTAAGTAAATAAATATCAGAGGAAAGAGTAAACGAATTTTCAAAATCGACATGAAGTTCTAGTGGCTCTTATCGACTTTTAAACAGGGAGGAAAAAGGCAAAAAAAAGAAGCAAACAAATAAATAAAGAGTACAAACTTTACGAGAAAATACGCGTGAGCTGAAAGCAAATTCTTTTATATGTATAAAGTTAACGGAATACTTAAAAGGATGTTTTATCTCGAACCTTGTAAAGGATTTTTTTTTCTTTTTGTTTATGTGATGGGTATGGTAATAGAACAAACATATTTAGTATATAGAAAAAAGAAAACTCTTAAAAACATGGAATAATACATAATATCTGAATTTTGAACCCAAAAAGAATTTCCTCCGGGATCACAGATACATGTTTGTTAAGTAAAAACATATGGGCTTTTTAAAAAAGTAAAAGTTTGAAAAAAAGTTTAGCACTAAGTATTGATAAGAATACTTATTCACTCTTTGAACCATTCCATTATAACAAACTTAAATGGGTATGGTAAGTATAAATTAAAATACTTTTTTACATCACATCCATACATAAGCATATATTTGAATTGAATAGATTTCTCTCTAGATGATCAAACAGCAAATGCAATGAACTCGTAACTGGAGGATTGTACATCTCCATACATAAACATATATTTGGACTGAATAGTTTTCTCTCTAGATTATCAGTCAGCAAATGCAATGATCAAGTAACTGGAGGATTAGGCACATCCATACATAAGCATATATTTGAGATGAATAGTTTTTTCTCTAGATGATCAGTCAGCAAATGCAATGATCTCGTAACTGGAGGGTTGTGCACATCCATACATAAGTATACATTCGGACTGAATAGTTTCCTCTCTAGATGATCAGTCAGCAAATGCAATGATCTCCTAACTGGAGAGTTGTACACATCCATACATAAGTATATATTTGAATTGAATAGTTTTCTCTCTAGATGATCAGCCAGCAAATGCAATGATCTCGTAACTGGAGAGTTGTGCACATCCATACATAAGTATATATTTGAATTGAATAGTTTTCTCTCTAGATGATCAGTCAGCAAATGCAATGATCTCGTAAGTGGAGCGCTGTGCACATACATACATAATCATATATTTGAATTGAATAGTTTTCTCTCTAGATAATCAATCAGTAAATGCAAAGATCTCGTAACTGGAGGGTTGTGCACATCCATACATAAGCATATATTTGAATTGAATAGTTTTCTCTCTAGATGATCAGTCAGCAAATGAAATGATCTCGTAACTGGAGGGTTGGGCATATCCGTACATAAGCATATATTTCAATTGAATAGTTTTCTCTCTAGATGATCAATCAGCAAATGCAATGATCTCGTAAATGGAGGGTTGTGTACATCCATGCATAAGCATATATTTGAACTGAATAGTTTTCTCTTCAGATGATCAGTCAGCAAATGTAATTATCTCGTAAATGGAGGGTTGTGTACATCCATGCATAAGCATATATTTGAACTGAATAGTTTTCTCTTCAGATGATCAGTCAGCAAATGTAATTATCTCGTAAGTGCAGGGTTGTGGGTTCGGGGCTCAAGCCGTCAAAAGATCCTCCGTGTTCGTTAATAGTGACTGGAGTTCGTTTAATGTGTTCGTGGAATTTAACCTCAATTCTTACCCAAGAGAAACTCGATAAGTCATGTTATGGTTAATAAAACATAATTAAATAATATTTTTATTATGTTGAATGTATTTTTATCCTTATTGACATAAATATTATAGGAAAATTAATTTCAATCTATGATTCTTTAACTCAATAATTAACCTAATATACATTCCTAATTAACAATGTTTGTTGCTGATTGGAATTTTATCTTATTTTGAAATTTGCAATCTCCGACATGTATTAACAGGTGCTTAAATTTAGTTCCGATAAAACTGTAGTATGTATGAAATGACTGTTTGATACATTTCTCAATTATATATTTCCCTCTTAATATGTTATCTCATAACTAGAAATCCACTGAATTATTTGACTCTGCCATTCGGGAATTTGATAGCAAATGATTTTAAATTTATGACAGAAGCATGGGAACTACTAATTTGCTTTAAACGGTATAATTTAATTTACAATTACCTTGTGAAATATTCATTTACATATTACAAAGTATTCGATATTAAAAGTTATCAGACAATTAATTTCCCAACTGGGTATAACAACTTGTAAGAGTGAAAGCACTTTAGATGATAACAGAGGCGTTTACATTTGTGAAAAAAATAGTTTAAAAGCATGAAGATAAAAATGAAAATTAATTTCCCTAGATGCCGTTAGTCACTTCACAATTTTAAATGAAAACTGATAAATTAAATTGAGTTATTTCAGTATAGAAAGATTTTGTAGACAAGGGAATATAATCGGCAGAATAAATAATTATAAAAGTGTACTTAGAACAAAAAAGTTTCTAACTATCTTTTTATTGTAAACATTGATAAACCAAATTCCAATATTTAAAAAATAAAGGAATAAATTAAGAAAATTTTAATTGTTTTCGAAAAAATTGTTTTTTGTTGCTTCTTTTGTCACAATAATAATTTCCAAACATATGCAAATTGTTTTAATTAATCTGGTAATTGCATGTTTATTCGTTTGATAAGTTTTATTAAATTTTATCATTAGGGCATTCGAGGCCCCCTCCTGTAAAATAAAAGAATAACAGTAAAGATTATTTGCATCACAAATATAATCATTTTTTCTAAAAGCCTAGAGTTTCAAAAAGAATAATATTAAATTTTTCATTTGAACCCTCAGGAATTTCTGAGTGAATACAAATTAGCCCAACTGTGGCAACAATCTATATTTCATTCTATATATACATTGTCCCAAAACATTAGGATAACAGGTAAAAAAAAGTATAAAAAACTATAATACCAGCCATGCATGGACATAAAATGAGATGTACATGTGTATTAACACATTGTGTGTGGGTGTTCATTTCGCAGCGGAATTATACCGGGAGCGGACGTTTTGCCCGTAAATTTAATTAATCATTTAAATCTCACTAGATCGAAAACTATTTAATTTTTTAACCAACTTTCCGTATTTTATATTGAAATATATAAACAAATATATAAATAGAAATATATAAATAACAACCGTAAGATTTTTGTAAACAAAAAATATTTTTAGTGGATAAATTTATAATAGTATTGCAAATATGAAATAGAAATAGTAGTATATAGTTTTAATTTTTTTTAAATTATTTTATACATAAACATTTTTATATTATAAAAAATGAAAGACAAGAACACTTGGTTTCATTTTCCTGTATATACCGTTATTTTTGTACCCACAAACAAACCATGTTGTTACACTAACCCGTACTAGTACGTGACCCTCGCTCAAGTATCAATCGTCAGAAAAAGTACTAGTACGTGTTGTCCCGCATACAATGTGTTAAAAGGTGTTATCAATAGTGAGTTACTAAAAGATGGTGTATGGGAATGCTAATACCTGAAAATGATAGAAAGAAAAAATATAGATTCTCCAGGTAGAAAAAATAAATAAATTCTCTAAACAAAAAGTGTTGTTGAAGGTAATTTAAGATTTTAATAGGGTATGTATTCCCCTCAAACACAAATATTACACTTTACATATAACACTACTTTCTAACTGTTTTTCATTTATTGAGGTAGTCTACAAGTTTTGGATATCCTGCTCTAATATTCTAGAAGATCACTCTTCCAACTTCCTGAAACCTAAGTTCTAGTATTATTATACATTAAAAAAAAATCGTTAATGATTCTAGAGTACTCTGCGATTTGAGGTCTCAGTATCTTGTCTGCAAATATTTAGGTCATCAAGGCACTGTTCTAAATGAGGTGAAATTCCCCACCTATTCTGATTCCGGCTCATACCATCAATTCAGATGGTCTGTAACACGATCTTTCTTGTATAAACGTAATGTTATTGCAAGTTTCCGTTTTCTTTCAGACCAGAATACATCAGGTGAGACACTTCAAATTAAATCGGTACTCGTCAATAAATGCGAAGCAGATTCAACTCCCGTTGCGTCCAATTTCGATTTTCTGCCTACCAACGTCTCCAAATCTCAAGGTATATTGAGATAAGAGAAATACGCATCATTGGCCTATATACATAGAAGCCAACTTAGCGAAGCCTGTTCCGACTATTTGACTTGCCCTTTTTGCACTGTTGTCAAAAAAAACCTTTGCAGCTGAGTAGCATTGTGTGTTCTGTTTCGATGATATTTTAACATAAGAAACTGGTCATCAGTTAATATGGTAGCACGTGAGCGACTTTCCCCGAAATTTAACGTTACCAATTTCTTGAAATCGATTCCAAAGCCTCGCAAGGACACTTCATGGCAGTAAAACAAATTACGATATACTCCTTTACTTTTCAGGAAAAAAAAACGTCTCCCAACAATTCATCAAGTCATGAATTCTAGAAGATAATATTGTTATGACTTGTTCCAAATCATTCTTTACGAATGAATGTTTGGACAACTGTGTTTTACGAATGAGACAGTGAAAACAAAAAGCTTCAACGAATTCACGATTTCTGCACTTAATCCTATTTGTCTTTTATAGTATCATAAAGGCTATTTTGCATGTAAAGTTGGATTCTGTTTCACCTGTTTTTCAGAAAATGCCTGTTTTGATTTACGTTATTTTTACGTATTTGCGTAATAATGCTAAAACTATGTGCTCAGCACTTTCTTTGGTTTTTTTTTGTATACAAAAGAGTGTCCGTTTTTAAGTATTTATGTAAATTCACAAGGTTTCTCGTAGAGTTACAAAATATTAGTCACACATTCTTTGATACCACCAGACTGTTTCTATGGTTATTAAAACCTTTTCCGACAGTTCTATCACATGATATGTCAGTAACTGATATTAACGTTACCAATAAACATAAAATATGAGTACATGTAATAATTTTAATAAAATTTTGGTGATAAAGATTTTTTTAATTTTCTTTGCAGATTTCTGATTGTTGTAATGTGCATACAACCTGTACACCAGTGTTCGTTACAAGGGGGAAACACAGAATGAATATAATACTTTATATTGAGATTCAGACATTTATTCTATACATTTATTTACAAATAGATCCTTGGTTATCATAATCATCAATTATTTATATCTTCTATTTACACTATAATTATCACACATCTCTTTATAAGGAATTATTATTATTAACAGAAGCCTAAGTTAAATGACTGTAAATATTATTTTATAAATTAACTCCATTAAAGTCACAGGGGAGCAGGCATGGGCTTTCCTCACGGACGCACGGGACGAGTTGGCGATGGTGAGCGGGGCGGTGTCGGTCCGGGCGCACGGGACGAGTTGGTGCTGTGGATCCTTATCCCACTTCTCTCAACTCCCCACTTCTACTTCTCTCCTTAACTTCATTTGCAAACTCCTCACCTCGGTCCCAACGCCCCTTTTTTCTTCTTATCCAATCCCTTGTCTTCGGGAAATTTTCCCACATCAACTGCCCTTCGGGAGTGCAGATGGGCTCATTAAAGTAGCCCCTTTGTGCAATCTGACATTACTTTTTAGCCCCTGCTCCCATACACGGTTACAGCTCTGTGCGAGCTTGACCATTACTCATCCATTCCGTGATAAATACCCTCTCTGCAGGGGTCCCTAAACTTGACGTGAACAATTAGAGTCCAAAATTTCTCTAGGAAAATCCTCCCACAGCTATGCATGCACTTGCAGACCACCGTGGGAAAGTACCTCGGTACACTGATTAAATCAGAATTTTACTTCAATGATACGATTCGAGCAACCTTCCCCTATATTAAAAAGTTTCAATTCAAAATTTTGAAATTCTAATATCTGGAGACCCTTTAAATATTCGAAATAAATTCAATATTTAAGTAAAAAATAGTAGCAAATTTTAAGTACAACAGTAAAAAATCCTTGGAGGTTAAAAACAAAATGTTATGTACTAGTATTTAAGCTACATGATAGAATAACAAGTTACCTTGGCTTTCGGGTTTTTGAAAAACTTTCATTTAGAAATGCAGGGTGGCACTCAAAGGTGTTTTGGTCTATTGAATAGTGCGTAGAATTTTGTGCAAATGTAGTTCAAATTGCACAACCTGGAACGTACTAGACATACGTATTACGACAATTCATCTGAAAGATTACATGAGATTACCTAACAGCAAATTTTAACACAAAGACGGCACATGGTATGTTAATAAATTTTGCTTGGCACATCTCCAATGGAAAACATCGTTTTCGAGCATTTTACTATTTAAAAGTTTATAAAGTATCATCAAATATATACAATTAACTTTAATAAAATCTATTCTTATTAAATGTACACTTTTTTCAGTATTTTAAATCTTTTATTACATTCACACTTTCGCGACAAGAAAATGTTTTTAGTTTCTAATACTGAGTGCTGTCGAAAATAATAATATTATAAATCTAGTTGCCACAGAAAAAAATATGCAATTAAAGCAACAGTAAAAATTTAATGGTAATAAATTCGAATAAAAAAACACTGAAATATCAAAATACAACTTAAGTAGAGCAATAATTGAATTGTGTAAATCGTATTTCTTTCAAAAATTCTTATTTTCTTATGATAAAATATGCATTTGATAATGTTGCCACATTCAGAAACATAAATTGCATTACTTAAATTCTCAACGGAAGCTACCAGAAATAGAATTTGAAATGACGTGAATTCACGTCAGCAGTTGAGAATATGTTGATAATTGCCCGTAAGCAGTTTGAGCAGCCTGTTTAACTATATCATTTCCCAGTTTTTCCTATTCTGTTTTTTTGATATCAAGGTTTTTTACACTTGGTCCTAAGTGTCCAGTAATACTGAATTACACAATTGTTCCCATTTTTGTAAGGCAGAAATTTTCTGCATTTCCTTTCCGATAAAAGTGAATATAATTTTATTTTTACTTAAATGTTTCAAGGGATGTAAGTAGCATTTTATGATTTTTTAATATGCTAAGTTGATAAAAAAAAATACAAACATAAATCCTCACTATCATCCTTAAAAATTCCCTCTTTTGATTTACTTGCAAATTAAAAATGTAAATTTTAAATTCTTGTTGTGCTTTTCAAGCATCGTTTTGAAATCTGATAGCTGCAGCTCTGCGATTGAAATTCCGCTTATGAGCAATGAATACCTGAATGTGCAGGTTAGCTACAGGTGTCCTTACGAAAAAAATATTGGCCATATTTGATCCTGTTTAAGAATATTTAAAGTGATTCAGACGAATAAAAATACCGCCGGACTTAAAGCATACTGTGATTTATATTTAATTGAAAAAGTAGTTGTAATAGTCGTGTCCATCTCTGTCGGTGGTCGGGCGAACTTTTATTCTTTTGGTTCATTGTAAGGCGGCGAACATTTCGAAACTCCGAACAACGGGAAAACGGCAGTAATGGTCCTTTTGACGCACGGACTATTAGAAGTGTCAAATCTGCCGTTTTGTCAAAGCACCGACAGAAAGAAGAAATTATTCTTTGTGTGACCGCATCAGCTACTCCAAGGACGAAGGTCAACTGGGGGGGGGGTCGATCTCCCATAAAACCGAGGTTTTCTGTTTGAAAAAGGAAAAACGGGAGGGGACTCCCGGCAGAACTTTCAAATGAGAACGTTGCCTAGAATGATCTCCTCTCTCTTCGATTTTACATATATTTTTCTTTAAAAGTTTTTGGTTGTAATAAATCAACGTTGTTAAGTTTGAACTTCTCTACAGCTGATTATTTCGTCTCTATACCTGCTCCCTATTCGAGACCCACGTCAAGTCATACCCAAATGACTTTCAATCGGAAATAGCACATCGCAGACCGCTCGGCGAGTTTACAGTAGTAACAGCGACTGAAATTCATTGAAAGATCAACAAAGTGTATAAAGAAGACAATGTGGGGTGAAATGGTAAAAATTTAATTAGAGCATTTAAAGCTTACCACATGAATGTGCATTATAAGTTGAACCTTATCTGTTCCGTTCTTTTAGACAGCTCCACTGGTTCGTTTCATTCTCCCCAGTTGTGGCACTAATCCTTACATTTTTAAGAAAATAGCAGCTTAAAACTCAACAATGATTTATTTTCCGTGTGAGGTCTTAAAGACAACTGTAATTCACAAATCTTTTTTTCTAACTCCTCTGACTCATATATTCTTCTTATTTCAATTTACAACAGTCACAGCTAAACGAAACTTAGGTATAGGAAAGAATACAATTAATCCACGTTTAACCACTGGTTAGTTAATCATCTGTCCACATACACACAATTAGATTAGATCTGACCTCTTTGCATGAATAACGAAGTGAACGACTTTCAGTCATTACTGAAGACTTGCAGTTGAAAATGTATATTGTGAAGACCCCTTTGTTCAGAACACTAACTACCGAAATCATCTGAGCTGGGTCCCACCTGCTTGACAAACTACAATACCCCGGCGATGAAGTGTCTGGAATGTTGACAGTTCAATTGAATAAGGGTCAACCCCTGATCGGTCACGGTAATGATTCCGGAGCATTGCTACGAGAATTTCAGAACGAAATAGCTAGCGAATGAAAATTCGATTAATTAACTAGCTGTAACCTTAACTGGAATTCTCAGGTAACTGTGATCGTAACTGACCAGAAAACGGTTGGCGGGACAGTAACTGACCATCAGGTATAAAAAGCCTAGAATTTTGCGACTCATCTTTAATTTTTGACTCATCTTTAATTTTAATTCTCACCCGCTGGTATTATCAACATATTATATTTCATGCTATTTTTCGCCCAAACAAGCATTTGATCTCCTTTTTCCTCAGTACTCATATTTAACTTCTCTGTTTATGTCAAGCCAACTCATTATTCTTAGTCTGATGCATTACCATTACTAGCAAATCCAGTACTAGAGGGCTTGGCCCAGGAAGTACTGTTGCAAAATCTTCCTGTTAGATCCTGTGAGACTCGCGGCTTTTCGACATTTTTTACGTAGGTGATTTGACCTCGTGGAGGCTTCCGCGACTTTTAAACCGGAGCCAGCTTTTTAGCAATTACGTTCGGCAGACCCGTAAGGTTCACTCATATAAGGAACGGCAGGGTCTCGGACACAGAACGGGAGATAGATTGGGTTCGAGTTACACCCTGGAAAATCCTCCCCATACTGTGAGAATATTTAATTATTTTTTACGGCTCTGATCATCGTGGATATGTCATCCAAGCAACAATCCTTTACATTTCGGAATGTTTTGGGAGATTAGAATCCCTTTGTATATAGCCAGTATTTACTCCAGAAATAAAAGTGATTTCCAATTCTGTTATGTCTGTTATCCTTCTTCACGCTACCTCTTGACTCAAGAACATTGAAGGCGTCACAAGGCATTCGGTACCCATAAGCCTCCCCATCGTGTTTGAATAGTTAATTCTCTTTTACCACTCTTTTAAGCATTAATTTCTTTGTCACAAAAAATGACCGAGGCCATATTTAGAAAAAAAATTTACAAAATCTAAATTATTTTGTTTTCCCACGATCCGTATAATTAGTAAAATTGAAAATCGTCCTAAAAACCGCAGATCATAGTGGATATGTTATCCACGCAACACTTACATTTCGAATTGTTTGGGGATATTAGAATTCCTTTGTATATAGTCAGCATTTACTCCAGAAATAAAAGTAATTTCCATTTCTGTTATGTGTGTGATCCTTCTTCACGCTACCTCTTGACTCAAGAACATTGAAGGCGTCACAAGGCATTCGGTACCCATAAGCCTCCTCATCGTGTTTGAATAGTTAATTCTCTTTTACCACTCTTTTAAGCATTAATTTCTTTGTCACAAAAAATGACCGAGGTCATATTTAGAAAAAAAAATTTACAAAATCTAAATTATTTTGTTTTCCCACGATCCGTGTAATTAGTAAAATTGAAAATCGTCCTAAAAACCGCAGATCATCGTGGATATGTTATCCAAGCAACAATCCTTTACATTTCAAATTGTTTTGGGATATTAGAATTCCTTTGTATATAGTCAGTATTTACTCCAGAAAATAAAAGTGATTTTCAATTCTGTTATGTCTGTGATCCTTCTTCACGCTACTTCTTCACTCAAGAACATTGAAGGCGTCACAATATGAAAAGGCACGAGAATATACGTTATATTTTAAATATAAGTTTCCTCAAATTTCAGTACGTACTATTAATGAATAAGGAGACAAATTTCTATGAGGTTTGCATTGAAAAGTTGGTTGCATGATACAACTGCTTTATTGGGGGAAACTGCGTAGGAAATTAGATTAAAACTCAGGAATCTAGGCAAAAGCAAATGGTAAAAAACAAACTTTTATGTTTTTAATTTTAAAATGTATTTACTAAAAAACACACCTCGTATTTATTAAATAAATATGAAAATTATAGCCCATATATGAATGTAAAATCTTTCACAGTCATTAACTTTTGAAACTCTCATCCTTTCTTTTGATCCTCCGATGCATTACAGTAAAAAGGAAACTTTCTTTCAAAATAATCTGTAAACATAGCGGGATAAAAAAAGAAAGAGTTTTCCCAACTATAAAATACAGAAGAAACTTTTAAACAAAATACAAGAAAATCGACACACACACAAAAAGAGTGGGAAGAATTAAGCGAATTTTTCTAAAAATCGGCAAACATTCCCGGGCGTTCTTATCGAAGTTTAGAAGCGAAGAGAAAGACAAAAGTAATGGCATTAAAAAAGACAAACGTTGCAGGGAAGTATACATCAGTAGTAAAAAGGGGAAAAAAAGCTTCTTACAAATAAGTGCGTAAGGAAAAAAACACTTTGAAGTGTTTCATCTCGTGGTTTGAGAAGAGTTTTTATTTAAAAGATGAATGTGTAAATAGAATTTTTCCTCCAAATTTCGAGAAGTTTATCGGTCTATATAAAGGAAAGGTAAAGCTTGGTATTTTGTCCCCTTTTTGTGAGTTTGCTAAAGGACTTCCCTTTGGATTCAATTTAAGGATGTTGCAAGAGCAAAAAAATTATTTACTTTGAGAAAAAACTTTAAAGCAAAAACATATGAAGTAATATTTCTTTCTATAAATATCTTCTTATAACTTGAAGAAACAGGTATTAGTTTCATTTTATATATAGCAAGGTATCATAGAAACATATATAATAGTTATAAAAAAGTTAATGGGTTTGTTTTTCATTTAAAATACTTTTAATGCCAGAGCACAAGAAAAAGTTATCGTTTATTAATTTCACTTTTTTGATGATTATTTAATGCCTTATTATGAACTGTTAATGAATGACAAATTTCTGAAATGATTCGTCTTCAGGCTGCTAGTTTGAAAGAGATTCGTTCACTTTCAGTGATTTCTCTTTTATATAAAATAGTTTTCATACCAAAGATCAAGAAAAATTATCGTTTATTAATTTCCCCTCTTTCCCTGAGATTTTATGATGATTTTATGCCTTATTATGAACTAATAATGAGTGAAATATTTCTGAAATGATTCGTTCTTAGGCTGCTAGTTTGAAAGTGATTCGTTCACTTTCAGTGATTTGTTTTTTATTTAAAATAAAATAGTTTTAATAGCAGAATAGAAGAAAAAATTATCGTTTATTAATATAAATTGTTTCCTTAACATTTGGTGATATTTTTGTGCCTTATTATGAACTGTTAATGAGTGAAATATTTCTGAAATGATTCGTCTTCAGGCTGCTAGTTTGAAAGAGATTCGTTCACTTTCAGTGATTTCTCTTTTATATAAAATAGTTTTCATACCAAAGATCAAGAAAAATTATCGTTTATTAATTTCCCCTCTTTCCCTGAGATTTTATGATGATTTTATGCCTTATTATGAACTAATAATGAGTGAAATATTTCTGAAATGATTCGTTCTTAGGCTGCTAGTTTGAAAGTGATTCGTTCACTTTCAGTGATTTGTTTTTTATTTAAAATAAAATAGTTTTAATAGCAGAATAGAAGAAAAAATTATCGTTTATTAATTTAAATTGTTTCCTTAACATTTGGTGATATTTTTGTGCCTTATTATGAACTGTTAATGAGTGAAATATTTCTGAAATGATTCGTCCTTAGGCTGCTAGTTTCAAAGTGATTCGTTCACTTTCTGTGAATTTTTTTTTATTTAAAATAGCTTTAACACCAGAGCACAAGAAAAAATAATAATTCATTAATTTCACTCGTTTCCCTAACATTTTATGATGATTTTATGAATTATTATAAAATATTAATGAGTGAAATATTTCTGAAATGATTCGTTCTTAGGCTGCTAGTTTGAAAGTGATTCGATCACTTTCAGGGATTTGTTTTTTTTAAATAGGTTTAAAAGCAGAGCACAAGAAAAATTATCGTTTATTAATTTCACTTCTTTCCCTAATATTTGATGATAATTTTATGCCTTATTATGAACTATTAATGAGTAAAATATTTCTGAAATGATTCGTTCTTAGACTGCTAGTTTGAAAGTGATTCTTTCACTTTCAGTGATTTGTTTTTTATTTAAAATAGTTTTAATACCAGAGCACAAGAAAAAATTATCATTTATTAATTTCACTTGTTTCCCTAACCTTTTATGATATTTTTGTGCCTTACTATAAACTATTAATGAGTGAAATATTTCTGAAATAATTCGTCCTTAGGCTGTTAGTTTCAAAGTGATTCGTTCACTTTCTGTGATTTTTTTTTTTATTATTATTTAAAGTAGCTTTAACACCAGAGCACAAGAAAAAATTATTAATTTTATTAATATTACGTGTTTCCCTTTTATGATAATTTTATGCCTTATTTTGAACTGTTAATGAGTGAAATATTTCTGAAATGATTCGTTCTTAGGCTGCTATTTTAAAAGTGATTCGATCACTTTTAGTGATCTGATTTTATGTAAAATAATTTTAATACAACAGCACAGGAAAAAATTATCGTTTATTAATTTCAATTGTTTTCCTAACATTTTATGATGATTTTATGTTTTATTATGAACGTTAATGATTGAAATATTTCTGAAATGATTCCTTCTTAGACTGATAGTTTGAAAGTGATTCTTTCACTTTCAGTGATTTGTATTTTATTTGAAATAGTTTTAATACCAGAGCACAAGAAAAAATTATCGTTTATTAATTTCACTTGTTTCCCTAACATTTTATGATGATTTTATGCCTTATTACGAACTGTTAATGAGTGAAATATTTCTGAAATGAATCGTTCTTAGGCTGCTAGTTTAAAAGTGATTCGTTCACTTTCTGTGATTTGTTTTTATTTAAAATAGTTTTAATACCAGAGCACAAGAAAAATTGTCGTTTATCGATTTCACTTGTTTCCCTAACATTTCATGCTAATTTTATGTCTTAATGAGTGAAATATTTCTGAAGTGATTCGTCCTTAGGCTGCAAGTTTGAAATTGATTCTTTCTCTTTCAGTGATTTGTTCTTTATTTAAAATAGCTTTAATACCAGAGCACAAGAAAAATATCATCCTTTATTAATTTCACTTGTTTCCCTAACATTTTATGATAATTTTATGCCTTGTTATGAACTGTTAATGAGTGAAATATTTCTGAAAGGATTCGTCCTTAGGCTGCTAATTTTAAAGTGATTCGTTCACTTTCAATGATTTGATTTTTATTAAAAATAGTTTTAATACCAGAGTACAAGAAAAAATTATCGTTTATTAATTTCAATTCTTTCCCTAACATTTGATGATAATTTTATACCTTTTTATGAACTGTTAATGAGTAAAATATTTCTGAAATGATTCGTTCTTAAGCTGTTAGATTGAAAGTGATTCGTTCGCTGGGTTAATGAATGCAGTCTACCAAACAACTTAGCAAATCATCAAAGAATTTTAAAAATTCTAGTTTTTTTTACAAAAGTTTATTTTGTTAATTTGATTTTCAAAGAGTATTTGAAATTTTTTAATTTTAATAATGTTTAAATTCTAAATTTGATATGGTTGAGAAGAATTAATTAAATTTAAGAATTTTATTGATTACATAAATTTAAAAGTACATCTCTAAAGAAAAACATTCTATAGAAAATAAGTATCTCAAAAGAAGAATCGTTTAACAAGAAAACATATCTCTTAAGAAAACATATTCTATGATAAAAACTATCTGTAAAGAAAAAACATATTTAAACACTATGGTTCAGATTCTAAAGCTTTTATAAAGGTAAATTTTATAAAAACATATTGCCTATCAAATCTAAAGAAAAAAAACATATTTGCTTTAAAAATCCATATTACTTACTCTAAAAACCATATAATTTATTATAAATTAAAACATTTAATCGAACAAAAAAAATGTTATTTAATATTCTTTTTAGAGTATATAATATGTTTTTGTATGTACAGTTAATAGACTATATGTTTTTCTACAACATTTGCCTGTATAGAAACTTTAGAACCTGTAGCGCAATGTTTAAATAATTTGTTTGTTTTTTTAGAGGTATGTTATTTCTTCTTTTCAATATTTTTCCTTCAGAGATATGTTTTTCTATAAAATGTTTTTGTTTATCGAGGCGTTTTTCTAAAAAAATGTATTTTTTTTATGGATACGTTTTTTCTTTAGAATATTTTTGTAGCGATATGTTTTTAATTTTATATAATTAAAAAAATACTTCGATTTCATTAATACTGATCCATATCAAGTTTCGAGTTTAACCATTATCAGAATTTTAAAATTTCGAATACTTTTTCAAGATTACTTACGTAAACTAATTGGAGAAAAATTTTCTTGAATTTTCAAAAAGAGTTTTTAAATTTACTCGATGATTATGTTTTTTTGTAGACTTTATATACCAGTGGTAGCAAACCTGCAGCTCGCGAGGCACATGCGGCTCTTTGAAGGATTATTTGTGGCTCACGATAAATATACCCGAGTTCCCTTTTTATTTTTGTGTTATTATATTTAAAAAAATTTTACAACTGAGGGAGCACAGGAAATGCTGGGTAAAAAAATCGGTCTTATTGGGGTTTTAAGAGATGATTCTCAAATTCCACAATTCCTACCGATTCACTGCATAATTCACCGAGAATATCTCGTTACAAAATATTTAAAATATCCTGGTGTTATGAAAACAGTGTAACACATTGTAAATTACATTCGCACCAAAGCAAAAAATCGTCGACAATTCAAATATTTCCTTAAAAAATTAAACGACGAAGAACTTCCAAATGACATTCACTAAATATAATTTCTGTAAAAAAAGAAATTTTTTCATACCTTTTTTGAGTACCATTTAAATACGTACTTAATTTCGGCTCGAGAAAAATTTCAAATTTTGTAAAATGGATCGTACACTATCAAGGAGCTTGACCGCGCCTGGTATATATCATTGCAGTGAAATCAAATTTTAATTTCATTTCAGTTTTGGATTCATGTTACGTGATTCTATTTTGTACCATTTTCATGCTTCATATTGACCTTGTTCAGTATAAATAAAAAGATATTTTAAAACAATATTAAAGAGACATATCTTTCAAGACTTATTTTATTATAACAGTTTTTATGGATTTATCATAAAATATTATATCCCTTTTGGAATGCCTTTAGAAGTATTTTAATACCGATCTATCATTAAATACTTATTTATGTTTGTCATTTCCATTCACATAATTTTAAATAACATAGAAAATGTACACCAAATGAAAAAAAAAATTAAATTCACTTACCCTCAAGATAATTTTGAAGTACGTATTTTAGAAAGTGTATTTAAATCCAATTGAAATAAAATCTTTGTTCTATTCTATAAAGTGGAAAATCCAAAGGTATCTTTCCTTTTAAAATCAAAATAAATACTAAACAGTGGTAAGATATTCAAAGTAAAAAAATTAACCTTTATCAATCTAAATATTCAGATATCTCTCTTGTATTAATATTACTGTAAGGTATTAATTACTGCTTGCATTAATATTACTACTCCACACACAATTAAAAAGATAATTAGCTTGAATTTGGCGTGTAATACTAGTTTCTCTAATTTACAAATATAAAGTGTTATTTTACTGGTAAATTTTTATTTGGTGTTTTTTTTTTCATATTTACATAGAAATACACACACACACATACGCACACACACACACACACACACACACACACACACACACATATATATATATATATATATATATATATATATATATATATATATATATATATATATATATATATATTTACATACATATATATATATATATACTTATATATTTACATATATATACACACATATATATATATATATATATATATATATGCATATATATGCATATATATATACATATTTATGTGTATATATATATATATATGTATATACTTATATATTTACATATATATATGCACACATATATATACATATATATCGATGGGAAGTTCCCTACCCTCTTTTAATTTTGTTTTATACTTTATACAGAAATAATCTTTTATTCAGGTGTGTCATTTTAAATAAAATTTATCGGGAAGAAAGTAAGGAAAAAATTTTGTTACACGATTCGGTAAATCAAAATTTCTAGATGCGAGTCTGTCAAAAACAAAATAGTCGTTATTATATGTGAACATGTATTACAAAAACAATACATGTTTCCAATCCTAATGTTTTATAGCTGCTTTTGAAATATTTCATAATTTTTTTTTCTATATTTGTAAAAGAAATTTTGTGCCAATAGTACGGAGACTGCTTAAGAGTGTCCTTTTGAAGTTCAAAACAAATATATAGGTTTTTCTTTATGTTTTCACGAAGTTGAATCCCATTTTTCTTAGATTCTCAAACAATTTTTTTCTATATTTGTATATTCATATACTTTAAAGCAAAAACCCTCTCTGGAGTGCCGAAAGAAACATACTTCAAAGCATATTTTTTTTCTGCGATACTTTTTAATTTTTAGATTTGTTTGGACACTTACTTTTTCGAAAAGTTTGCTTTCTTTTGCTTGTCAATGCTTTTCTCTTGTTCTTCACTACCAAAAAGATGCTGAGAGGAGCTCTAACTTTATCTTGGAAAAATGAATTTTATTTCATTTTATTTCTTATATTCATAGTTTATATCTGTAACATATTTCTTTTCTTTCCAACTTTGATGTATGAAAACTAATTTATTTTAGTGTTTTTAGGAAACTCGGGATTATTGATAGAGTCAGAAAATGTACAAATATTAGATTTTTCAGCGTCTTTTTAAGACTTCTTTTTTGACTAGTATTTTTGCCTCTGATACAGGATGCATAGTAAAGCCTACCTTTTAAAACCTAGTTAACCTACCTTTTTCTCCATAACCGTTAGTCGTAGACTTATGTTACTACCTAAGAATGTTTCAAATAAAGTTAATATTTAGCAATAGCAATTAGAATTTAAATTCAGTTTTAGAAAACTTATAAAATCTAAATTATTTTGTTTTCTCCCTTTCCAAATAATTAGTAGAATTGAAAATCGTCCTAAAACTCGCAGCAAAGAAGCATTCATTTCACTGTGACAAAAAGGTCATATTTAGAAACAAAGTTTACAAAATCTTAATTATTTTAAAATCTAAATTATTTTGTTTCTCCCGATCCGTATAATTACTAAAATTGAAAATCGTCTTAAAAACCGCAGCATAGAAACATTTATTTCTTTGTGACAATAAAGAATGACCGAGGTTATTTTTACAAAACAAAGTCTACAAAATCTAAATTATTTTAAAATCTAAATTATTTTATTTGTAAAATCAGATGTGTTAGGCTCCAGTTAACCTCATAATTTAACACAAAATTCGTTGCATTTCTCCATTAAACTAAAATGGTTTTACATTAATGTAACACCGTGTTATCGAAAAGTCTTTTCGCAAGAAAAGATATTCGACCAATTTTTCTTTCCTAAGCTGAATCAACTCTAATTTTTTAATACTTTCGTTGAAAGTTGCATTATTGCTTTCCTTTGTTACAAAAGTTTAAAAAATTAATATAATTTGAAAAATTATCATGTCTTATAATTTTATAAGTACTGTATTTTCCTAAACTGTGACAACAGAAAATATTAGCTTATTTTTTCTTAGTATTACAATATTTCTAACGTCCAAAGGTCTTATAGAAATGAGGTAAAAAGAAACAGATTCTCTATGCAGTTCTCTATACTACCCAGTTGGATTCATATCTGTTTGACATGCATTCCAGTTTACATATTGTCTTTAGCAATCGCCAATAAAATCAGATTTGATAGGTTACAGTAAACCTCATAACTTAACCCTCTAAGCGGTTCGCACGTACAATTCCGCCAAAGTGGTTGTCACGTACAATTTTCGACCTCCAAAAACGTTCCGAAAATGAATGTATTGTACATTTCTGCCAGTGTTTTCCCCATGAACTTTTGAGGTAGAAGGGTCAGGTCGATTGTTTAGGAACTGCACCCCTCTTTGACTGACATTTATTGAGGGATACACTCCACCTCCCTGAGGCACATAGACGCTGATAGCTTTTCATGGCTTTGTAAATCTCTATTTCGAACTATTTCGTTTGAGGTAACAGATGTATCTCTAATTGCACCACTTAAATAGCTTAGATGTCTTTCGTAAAAAAATATAAATCATTCTCTTAAAGAATATTTTTATTTGTACTTTTAGAATCCATTATTTCTTATGGGATGATCTTCGAGACTTTACGAGTTTTATGTGTATTAAAAATTAACAATCTATAATGTCTATTTATATATCTATTTATAACCGGAAGTAAAGGGACAAAAACGAGGGTGGGTTTCCCATATTCTAATCTAGTCGACAAAGGGTGAAATAAAAAATCATAGAACACTTTGGTCACCGACACAATAAAACTTTAGCTTACTTTTTGGAGACTTTTTTTCCTCGGTGTGTTCCACTCGGAGGGTTAACACAAAAATCACTGCATTACTTAATACTACAAAATTGGCCTTATATTTATGTAACGCTATACTACTTGAAAGCTATTTCAAGGAGAAAGATATTCGACCAATCAGGAAAACACTGAACTATTGCCGAATGGTATATCGCTGCTCATCGGTACCGGAGTTCGGGGGTTTGAATCCCCGCTGCTGGCATGGTTGTTCGTAGCCGTTCAGAGTCGACTTTAAGCAGTAGGACATGGTCTCATTAACACTCATGTAGCAAAACAGTTGACAACAGCGCTCCAAACAAACCCAGCCTTCTTCCCTAAGCTCAATCAACTCTAAAAATTTATTTCATTTTGCATGTGTTCATTGAAATTTGCATTTGTGCTATCCTTTTTTGCAAAAATTTCAAAACTTTTCTGCCGTATTATAATTTTGTAACACACTATACTTTAATAAACTGTGACAACAGAAAAATATCAGCTTATTTCGAATAAGAAACATGAGTCACATATTTTACATAAGAAACGATATTCGACCAATCTTTCTTTTCTGAGCTGAGTCAACTCAAAAAATTTTCTTTGACACTTAATGTGGTAATATTTCTAATGTCCAAAGGCACTATAGATTTAATTGAACTAAAAAGATACATACATTTTATGCAGTTGTCTGCACATTATACTTGAATTCATATACAATTTATGTAAGCCTATTATATTGTAATATTTCTAATGTCCAAAAAACTGTATAGATTTAAGTGAACTAAAAAGATACATATATTTTCTGCAATTCTCTACACATTATACTTGAATTCATATGTAATTTATGTAAAACTATCATATTGTAATATTTCTAATGTCCAAAGGACCTATGGATTTAAGTGATTTTAAAAAAATGTCTATTTTATATAATTCTCTACACATTGTACTTGAATTCATATGCAATTTATGTAAGATTATTATATTGTAATATTTCTAATGTCCAAAGCTCTATAGATTTAAGTGAACTAAAAAGATACATATATTTTATGCAATTCTCTGCACATTATACTTGAATTAATATGAAATTTATGTAAGACTATTATATTGTATTTCTAAAGTCCAAAGGACCTATATAGTTAAGTGAACTAATAAAATACGTATATATTATGCATATCTCTACACATTATACTTGAATTCATATGCAATTTATGTAAGACTATTATATTGTAATATTTCTAATGTCCAAAGGTCCTTTAGATTTAAGTGAACTAAAAAGATATATGTATTTCATGCAATTCTCTACACATTATACTTGAATTCATAGGCAATTTACGTAAGAATATTATATTGTAATATTTCTAATGTCCAAAGGGCCTGTAGATTTAAGTATACTAAAAGACACATATATATTATGAAGTTGTCTACACACTATACTTGAATTCAGATGCAATTTATGTAAGACTATTATATTCCAATATTTCTAATGTCCAAAGGTCCTTTAGATTTAAGTGAACTAAAAAGATATATGTATTTCATGCAATTCTCTACACATTATACTTGAATTCATAGGCAATTTACGTAAGAATATTATATTGTAATATTTCTAATGTCCGAAGCTCTATAGATATACTAAAAAGATACATATATTTTATACAATTCTCTACACATTATACTTGTATTCATATGCAATTTATGTAAGACTATTATACTGTAATATTTTTAATGACCAAAGGCCCTATAGATTTAAGTGAACTAAAAAGATACATATATTTTATGTAATTCTCTACACATTATACTTGAATTCATATGAAATTTACGTTAGGTTTATAATATTGAAATATTTCTCATGTCTAAGACCCTATAGATTTAAGTTAACTAAAAAGATACATTTATATTTTATGCAATTCTCTACACATTACACTTGAATTCATATGTATTTGATAGACATTCCACTCTTGAGATTTTCTTTAACAACAGACAACAAAATCAGATAAAGGAAGAAAACATTTTTTTTTAAATCAAAATTGAGATTTTGAGCTTATTGATTTTAAAACGGAACGAAACATAAAAGAATCTCAACAGGAAAAACAAAGCCTAGTTTATAAGACAAAGACATTCTTAAAAAAGTAAAAAGAAAAAAAACAAGAATAGTTTGTAAGATGTTTCTTTAATTCCTTGATAAGAGTTTTTGAGCTGAAGGAAGACTATACAAGTTAAAAATACTTGTCCAAATTTTGAGGTTTAAAAAAAGACTAATAAAATTTCCTCGGATCTGACTTCAGTTTCTTTCTTGCTTTAAAAGGATTCTCTAGGGGATTATTTTTACAAAGGCATATACCAAACATCGACTGCAAAATAAATTCTAAAATAAAAGAATTAGAAAACAAAATTTATACGAAATCATTTATACACATAGAACACATACGTCCTTATCGCAAAGGGAAAAAAAAATATTTAAAGTTAAAAAGTATGAATGGAAGTATGTAAAGATTCTGTAAGATAGAAATTATTACGATAATTTAAAGAATTTTGATTACAGCGTTTTAATTTTAAAAATAAAGCAGAAATTGTTATTTCTAAAGGTTATTTTAAAATAAATTTCTAAAACTTACATTTTAAAAAATGCTATACGAATTTAACAAAAAAAACCACATTTTTCAAACGTAGTCATAAAAGTAAATAAAATTGCTAGAGTGAAATGAGAATATTTTTATCTCAAAAGTTTTTTAATACAAGAACATAATTACACGAGAACATTTTTGCTAAAAATGTTTAATGTTACTTTACTGCCAACTTTTTCAACATTAAATTTTTTATACTTAAAGTCCGACTATTATTCAGAGAACCATGTGATATCAGTGTAGTGAGGTGATTTAGATTATTAATATAATTGATAAATAATATAATTGATATAATTAATATAACTGATTAATTAATATAATTGTTATAAATAAAAAGAGAAGTGAAATGCTTGGGATCTAAATCTGACCTCCTAATATCTTTTGTAAAGGTTTTAGTTTGGATTTAGTTTGAAATAGTACGGTTTACTTTTTACAACACGAGGTCTAACGACACCGGGACCTACAGCTTAAAGCCGATTCCGAACGGCTACGAACATCCATTCCACAGTGGGATTCGAACCCACGAATTCTGGATCCAAAGGCCAGCACCCTAACCAATCGGCCATCGCTCCGCCCTCTGTAAAGGAGAGAAGACCCATAAAAATTAACTGAACGGAATACGTCGTGTGCGGGAGTCTCGAGTGGGGTTCTGATCCCAATCCCAGGTTAGAATCACGACTCCGTACATGACACTAAATAAAAATGTACCTTTGTGGAGTTATTTATTAGTCCCTAAGGAACAGTGCCAAATTTGAAGGGGTAAGGTTTTCCGGGATGCGGTTTGAAGGCGGGGAAAAGGAGACCAGTTGGATTTATACAGCTCTGCTGGTTGAAAGAAGAGAAGTAAGAAAGGACAGAGATGAAAATAATATAAAATAAAGTCAAAACAGAGGGAGTTCCGGGGTCGAGAAGCAGATTTCTACTGTCAGAGTTCAGGGGTCGAGAAGCAGTTTTCGACAGTCAGCGTTCGGGAGTCGAGAAACAGTTTTCGATAGTCAAAGTTCGGGAATCGAAAGCAGAGCACGAGATCAAAGGTAGAGTTGGGTCCAACAAAGACTTCAACATCTTACACCGACCAGAAGTGTTCCAGCGTATCCGCCTTTCAGAATCACCCCAATTATTTGAAATGCCCCCAGACCAGTGGTGAGACTAAAGTCAACACTGTCATCCCACCAATCGAGATAACAAGCAAGGTGTCTGTCGTGTAGTCGTCGTTTATATTTGGGTATTAATCTATGATCAAATGTATAGTGGCATTTATTTTTTTTTTCGTTGTGTAAAAATATTTTAGTATTAAATTTAACCGCAGGTTCTGAGAAACTGCAGACATAAAATATGAAAATAAACTAAAAGCTAAATTAAAAGCATCTGAAACCAGCTTAAAATAAAAGAGTAAATTTATTATAATGATATATAAACATCTATGTACATACAAACTGATTCTATCTTTATGAAATATGCTTTAACACCTTCAAAATTAGGTGCTACTCTAATTTAGTTCTGACAATTTTTCATCACTTAAGTAAATATGTAAATATAAGAGAGAGGATCTAATCTCAATTTCAAATATAGGTAAAAGGGGGTACCTTTGTGAGTTAATATGGTGTGCCAGGAACACTGCTGGTTGAAGGCTGATCAGGATTTGGAATGTATGAATCTTCCGTCGGTCTGGTCACGGGCTTCCTTCTGAGTGTTTAGGGTGCGGCCGTAATA
>CM063506.1:46527408-46559908 GCA_032207245.1 Pardosa pseudoannulata
AATCTTCAACGCATACAGCTACTTTGAAGTTACAAGCAAACTATATTATGAATGTAAGCATCTCATTGTCTAGAACATCATACTGTGTAAGAAGACAGGCCATTAACGCCTTATATAACCCACATGCTATATAGGAATGTTAAACATTGTGACCTAATCTAGCATTAAGTCAACGAAAACAATGCACAAAAAGAAAATTTCTTCGACGCATACAGCTGCTTCGAAGCTACAAGTAAACTATACGATAAATGTAAGCATCTCAGTGTCTGGGAAACTATGCTGTGCAAGAAGACAGGCAATTAACGCCTTATATAACCCACGTGCTATATAGGAAAGTTAAACATTGTGACCTAATCTAGTATTAAATCAATGAAAATAATGCACAAAAAGAAAATTTCTTCGACGCATACAGCTGCTTTGAAGCTGCAAGTAAACTATACAATGAATGTAAGCATCTCAGTGTTTAGAAAACCAGACTGTGCAAGAAGATAAGCAATTAACACCTTATATAATCTACGTGCTTAAGCAAAGGAAGAACATATACATTGAGATCAAACATGTGGTGGATTCTAGTGACGAAAGAGAGAAAAAGAAAATGAAAGTATACGAAATTGGACAAAAATCAACGCTAAAAATTACATTTCATTATGTTTAAAATGGTATAAAAATGTTAACTATACAATCATTTTGTTTCTGAAGTCGTATAAAAACTGTCATTACGCCGTCATTAGCAGTTGGTGAATAAAAAGATGCCAAGGAGGGCGTATAATACATCTATTCCATATTTCCTAAGATAAGGTAATCCAAATACTATTAAAAATTAGGCCGTATCCCAGGTCGGGGGGACCGCCGAACCAAGTTCAGTGGGCACGCCAAGTGAGGACTGTGTAGCCAAATTCTAGAACTCAGTTTTTTGGAAAATCTTGCTCTATTTTTTATTTTCTATTTTTTTTAATTTGTCGTCTTTACAAAATTTCAAACCTTTTTTTTTGTTCAAAATATGCTTTAAAATTGGGTATAAACTTAATACAAAACAAAGCACAAATTGTAAACATGATTTGGTGACAATTTGGCGATCACCTGTACAAAAATAGAGCCAAACACATGGCGACCAGCCCCCGGTACTGGGATTCTATCAAAAATTATTCTTCGATGCTTTGTTTAAGGGTTTGAAGTGCCATATCAAAATAAATTTCCTCTTCATTTTTCAAATATGTTTTCTTAACTGACTATATATTTTATTCCCTACAATTTTCAAAATATTATATACAAGTACAGATAAAAAGGAAAAATTGCACGTCATGATATATAACACATTTATTCTGTTCGTTTTTTATACCAGTGTTATTATTTTTAATTGACTTAATATTTCTTTTCCATAAAATTATCATCTCAACTTTTACACTGTAATCTTATCCCAAATATTTTATCCTAAGTATCTAAGTATCCCAAATATTTTATCCAAATACTTTATCGTAATATATACTAAGTATTTTACACATAAAAGTAATAATTTACTACTATTTCGCACACTCACTGAACTTTAAAGTAAAATATTTTTTAAAGATTAAACAATTACACAAACATAACATGTCTGTGAAGTCTCCAACAAAATATAATATTTTAAAATAAATTCTTTATGCCTTTGGGGAATAAAAGTTGCAGTTATTGATATTTCTCAGTTTATATTTATTCAAACAAAGCATTAGAAAATCGACAAACGAAAACCTACAACATGATTGTAGCTTGAAATAAAGCTCATGTATACTTTTAAAGCAGACATAAAGAACATACCATTGTGGCATTCATTAAAACTCACGAGCTGCTAAAGTAAAAACCCTCTTATTAATCGAAGTATTTATCTGGTCTGATAAAAATTATGTTTATTTTCTCTAGATTGGTAAACATAAAATATTTCTTGTTGACTCAAATTTTTTAAAGTTTTTAAAAATTTTGAGTCAACAATAAATGATGTAGTATGTAAATATCACCATGATAGTAATAATGGTAGCATTCTTCTTTCAGCAGTACTGTAGCTGCGTTTGGCCTGGAATTGCACTGATATTGTCAAAGATAAGGTTTTACTTTAAAATGTCAATGATAGATATTTTGTGTTGGATATTTTTCGACACTTATTTTGTGTGTAGGAGGAGGATAATTTGTTTCCTTTGATTTTTCCAAAGAATAATCTCAAAGGGAATAGAATTTAGGCTAAAAATTGCAACAGTAATTTGTAAAAAAATAAGTACAAAGATACAGAATATTAATTTTAACTGACGTAAACTCTATCTAGTTGTTCGTTTCAATTACTTTTTTAGTAGTTAGCTTGCATCTTTAGAGCAGGTTACGGCTTCATTGAAGAACGGGGTTCCCCCGTCAACTTGGCGATAACGCTCTGAGCATGGTAGCCTAACATTTTTTCCTGATCTCGTCGTATCCAAGCAATCTGTATCTATATTTTAATTTATATTATATTTGTATCCAGCTTTCCTTGTGCAACCCATTTTTTTATATATTAAATGCTCTTAATGCTTAAAAATATTAGATATAATGAACCATTAAAGGTTCACTATGGCTAATTTTTAATAATTTGGAGCTGTTGACTTTGTATACTGTTGAGGAATTAATTGCCCATAAATATAAATGCCAGTTTTCTCAGTGGTTTTGGTTAATTAAGAAATTGTATATAATTTTATACCAATGGCGAAATCTACATCAATTGAAGTCGTCCAAATAGCACGGGCCGAAATGTTGGGATAAAATACCTTTGTGTTTTAGTAAACGTCGCCAAAAGTTATACCAAATTTGCCAAGGGATACCATATTCTTCACTAGTACCAGAAGCTACAGAATGTGGATGAGAAAAGCAAAGATCACTTATGATTTAGAATTGTAAAAATCCCTATGTATAAAGTCTGTCACACCACACAATACCAGTTGATGTTTTAATATTACTTTTACTAAAATGTTATCAAATATTTGAGTTTTTACACTATATATTACGTCGCATAGAAGACATATTCTGTTCTTCAAATAAAATTATATATATGTCAAAGATACCAGATTTAAATACATCATTACTTTCTAAAATATTTGGATAATATTTGATCTCAGGTGCATAATTATGAATACTGAATGCAGTGCATGAATTCTCTGTTTTTGTATACAAATGATGTTGTTTTTGACTATCAAAATGGTACTTTCAAAAGCAATTATTCTCTCCATTATTATTAATTTTAATTGACGTAAACTATCTCCAGTTGTTCATTTCAATTACTTTTTGAGCTATCTTGCATCTTTATAGATGGCTATAGAAAGTTGTTAAGAAAAGCACAGATCACTTATGTACAGTTGTAAAAATCCCTATGTATAAAGTCTGTCCGACCACACAATACCAGTTGATATTTTAATATTAATTTTGCTATAATGTTTCCAAATTTTTGAGTTATTACGCTGTATATTACGTCGTATAAAAGACATATTCTATTCTTCAAATATAAATTATATACGTGTCACAGATATCATATTTAAATACATCATTACTTTCTAAAATATTTGGATAATATTTGATCTCAGGTGCATAATTATGAATACTGAATGCAGTTTCTGGATACCAATGATGTTGTTTTTGACTATCAAAATGGTACTTTTCAACGCAATTATTCTTTAAATTGTTATTAACTGACTTAAACTATCTCCAGTTGTTCATTTCAATTACATTTTTGGCTAGCTTGCTTCTTTATATCCCGCTATAGAAAGTTGTTAAGAAAAGAACAGATCAGTTATGATTCAGAGTTGGGAAAATACCTAGGTATAAAGTCTATCAGACCACACAATACCAGTTGATGTTTTACTATTACTTTTACTATAATGTTTCCAAATGTTTGAGTTATTACATTGTACATTACGTCGTATAAAAGACATAATCTGTTCTTAAAATAAAAATTGTATGCGTGTCAAAGATATTAAATTTAAATACATTATTACTTTCTAAAATATTTGGATATTTTATCTCAGGTGTGCGTAATTATTAAAAATGCTGAATGCAGTGCATTAATTCTCTCAGTTTTGGAAACAAATTATATTGTTTTTTACTATTAAAATGGTGCATTACAACGCAATTGTTCTCTCCGTTATTCAGTTATATTTTCTTAACTTACACGTTGAAATGTTAAAATTTTTTTCTCAAATATGTAATAGATATCTTTCTAAATATTTCACTCAAACTGTGCATCTAAAGATGGAAAACTTGGCACAACTTCATAGATTTTGAGAACTCTGATATAAAATCTTTAAAATATAAAATTACAGAAGCATGAAATGTTTCTTCCAAAATGCAAAATTTCAAAATAAATTCTTCGTGCCCATGGGGAGTAAAAGCTGTAGTTATTAATATTTGTCAGTTTATATTTGCTTAAATAGACACAGATCAGAGGAAAAACCACAGCAACACTATAGCCGCCGAAATACAAAAGTTGTTTAAATAATTGCCAAATACAAAAAACTTTTAAAGCAAAGGCAAAGAGGATATCGTTGTAATGTTATCAAAAGTTATTTGTCAAGAGCTACGAAAAATAAATCCTTCTATTTCTCGATTTGCTTCCATGGCCTGATAAAAAGGATATTTATTTTCTCTCGCCTGGTAGTAATAAAAATATTACTTGTTGACTCAAAATTAAGTTTTTATCTTAAAACGTCACTGATAGGGAGAAAGTTTTTGTTGGATGCATTTCGACATTTTTTGTGGAGTTAGGATGAATTTGTTTGCTTTAATTTTTCCAAAGAGTAATATCAAATGGAATGGAACTTATAGGAACATTTGCAAAAGAGATTTGGAAAAATTCAAGCAAAAAAGGGAGACCTATAATATTAAACTCTAACTACAGTGAAAGTATTTTTCGAGATAAAATTAATTGCAGATAATTATTTAAACTATAATTTAACAATATTGGTGAATTATCTTGACATTCTATTACCGAAAGATACTCAGCCGAACGAAGGCCTATTGGTTAGGGTGCTAGCCTTCGGTACCGGAGTTCGTGGGTTCGAATCCCACTGTGGCATGGATGTTCGTAGCCGTTCGGAATCGGCTTTAAGCTGTAGGTCCCGGTCTCATTAGCCCTCGTGTTGCAAAAAGTAGACCGTAGCACTCGAAACCAAACCAGAAGATACTCAGGAAGTCATGGATAAGTGATATATGGTGATTTAAGGGATTTAGAGTTGTAAAAATTCGCTATGTATGAAGTCTGTCATCTTACACATGGAAATGTTAAAAAGTTTTTCTCAAATATGTAATAAATATATTTCTACATATTTCACTCCAATTATGCATCTAAAGATGAAAAAACTTACCACAACTTCGTAGATTCTGAAAACTTTAATATAAAACCTTTAAAATATAAAGTTACAGAAGCATGAAATATTTCTACCAAAATGAAAAATTTTAAAATTAATTCTTCGTGCCAGTGGGGAGTAAAAGCTGTTTTTTCAGTCTTCAGTTATACTTGCTTAAACAGACAAAAATCAGAGGATAAATCACATCAACACTATAGCCGCCGAAATACAAAAGTTGTTTAAATAATTGCCGAAATACCAAAGACGTTTAAATCAGAGGCAGTAAAGAAGATATCATTGTAATATTATCAAAAGTTATTTGTCAAGATCTACGAAAAATAAATTTTTCTATTTCTTGATGTGTTTCTCCGGCCTAATAAAAATGATATTTATTTCATCTCACCTGTCAATAATAAAAAAATATTACTTGTTGACTCGAAAATAAATTTTTTAGTGGAGTATGTTTATAGAGTAAGAATGAATTTATAGGAACATTTGCAACAGCGATTTGGAATAACTTACGCAAAAAGGGATACCTATAATATTAAACTCTAACTACAGTGAAAATATATTTCGAGATAAAATTATTTCCAGATAATTATTTAAGCTATACTTTAGCTATATTGGTGAATTATCTTGACAGCCGGTTACCAGAAGATACTCAGGAAGGCATGGATAAGTGAGATATGGTAATATAAATTATATATATAAGGGATTTAGAGTTGTAAAAATTCGCTAGGTATGAAATCTGTCATCTTACACATTGAAATGTTAAAATTTTTTCTCAAATATGTAATAGATATATTTCTAAACATTTCACTCAAACTGTGCCTCTTAAAAAGAAAATCTTATCAGTGCTTCATGGATTCTGAGAACTTTGATATACAATCTTTAAAATATAAAGTTACAGAAGCATGAAATATTTCTACCAAAACGTAAAATTTCAACCTAAATTCTTCGTGTCCGTGGGGAGCAAAAAGTTATTAATATTTGTCAGTTTATACTTACTTAAACACACACAGATCAGAAGAAATACCACAGCAACACTATAGCTGCCGAAATACAAAAGTTGTTTAAATAATTGACGAAATACAAAAGACGTTTAAACCAGAGAGAGTAAAGAGAATAACATTGTAATATTATCAAAAGTTATTTGTCAAGAACTACGAAAACCAAATCCTTCTATTTCTCGATTTGTTTCAGCGGCCTGATAAAAATGATATTTATTTTCTCTCGTCTGGTAGTAATAAAAATATTACTTGTTGACTCAAAATTAAGTTTTTATCTTAAAATGTCACTGATAGGGAGAAAGGTTTTGTTGGATGCATTTCGACATTTTTTGTGGAGTTAGGATGAATTTGTTTGCTTTAATTCTTCCAAAGAGTACTATCAAATGGAATGGAACTTATAAGAATATTTACAACAGCGATTTGTAAAAATTCAACCAAAAAAGGGATACCTCTAATATTAAATTCTAACTACAGAGAACGTATTTTTCGAGATAAAATTATTTCCAGATAATTATTTAAACTATAATTTAACAATATTGGTGAATTATCTTGACATTCTATTACCGAAAGATACTCAAGAAGGCATGGATAAGTGATACAGGGTGATATAAATAATATATAAGGGATTTAGAGCTGTAAAAATTCGCTAGGTATGAAGTCTGTCATCTTACACATTGAAATGTTAAAAGTTTTTCTCAAATATGTAATAGATATATTTCTAAATATTTCACTCCAATTATGCATCTAAAATTGAAAAACTTACCACAACTTCATGGATTTGGAGAACTTTGATATAAAATCTTTATAATATAAAGTTACAGAAGCATGAAATATTTCTACCAAAACGCAAAATTTCAAAGTATTTTCTTAGTGCCCGTGGGGAGCAAAAGCTGTAGTTATTAATATTTGTCAGTTTATATTTGCTTAAATAGACAAAGATCAGAGGAAAAACCACAGCAATACTATAACCACTGAAATACAAAAAACTTTTAAAGCAGAGGCAGTAAGGAGGATATCATTGTAATATTATCAAAAGTTATTTGTCAAGAGCTACGAAAAATAAATCCTTCTATTTCTCGATGTATTTCCGTGGCCTGATAAAAATGATATTTATTTTCTCTCGCCTGGTAATAATAAAAATATTACTTGTTGACTCGAAATTAAGTTTTTAGTGGAGTATGTTTGTGGATTAAGGATGAATTTGTTTTCTTTAATTTTTCCAAAGAATAATATCAAATGGAATGTGTGAGATTGCAGCTATGTTTGACATAAGGTTTACGAAACTGATTTGCTCGCCGCACTCGCACGTTGTGGGTTGCATGTCTAAGTATTTTTTCGCCACTCCAGGAAGCGTGTGGTGTGAAAACGATTGCACTTAAACTTCACCAAGTTTTGGAGAGTTGTGATTGGTCTCTAGGAGGCGATTCAGGACCATCCTTAGAGTCCCGGTTCTTCTGGACAGAACCGGGAAAGGACGCAGAACAATGGAACAACGAACGCATCAGCACATGATAATGGAAAAATCTAGGGTTGCTGGATTAGTTCAGAAGAAAGGAAAAGAGTGGACTTTGGCAATTTTTTCTTTTCAGGTGTAGCATGTGGAGTGCTTCTTTTACTTTTTAATTTTTTATATAGTTTTTTAGCATATTTCCTTGTCTTTTGGTCTATATTTGAATATTGTAATAGAGTTCAGTGGCATTTTACTATAATTAAAGACGATATAAAGCAAATTTGGGTTAATAATGGCTTTGGAATAACAACAGCAATATACTACACCACAGAAAAATGGAACTTTACAACAGCGATTTGTAAAAACTCAAACAAAGAAGAATACCTCTAATATTAAATTTTAACTAGAGTGAAATTATTTTTCGAAATAAAATTATTTCTAGATAATTACTTAAACTATAATTTAACTATATTGGTGAATCATCTTGACAGCCCGTTATCAAAAGATAATCAGGAAGGCATGGACAAGTGATATATGATGATATAAGGGATTTCTTCTTCTTCAATGGCGCGCCAGCCCAGGATGGGCCATGGCCTTCAGCAGAATCAAGTTCCAGACGTCTCTTTCCTTGGATAAACTCTTCCAGTTTTTGATTTTTAGGATCTTTAAGCTATTTCAACTCAATCAATCCATCGAATTCTTAGTCTTCCCTTTTTACTGCCTCCCAATGGTTTGGCCTCGAAGATCCTCTTGGTGGTTCGGTCGTCATTCATTCTAATCCCGTGTCCTGCCCATTTCAAACGTTGAATAGAAATGAATTTTACTATGTCTGGCTCCTTAAAAATCTTATAAGTTTCCGAATTTGTTCTTCTCCTCCAGGTGTCGTTGCTTTTCAAACCACCTAAAATGCTGCGGAGTACTTTTCTTTCGAAAACAGCCAGATCTCTTTGTTTCTTTCAGTTAATGCCCATGTTTCAGCAGCGTATGGGAGGATTGGTCGAATTAATGCCTTATAAAGCAATAACTTTGTTCTTCTGTTTATGAGATTAGATTTGAAATTTTTGTGGATACCAAAAAAACATCTGTTAGCGGCAGAAACTCTGTTGCGAACTTCCGGCTCACTATCATTGATAAAAATTCGCTAGGTATGAAGTCTGTCAGATCACACAATACCAGTAAATAGTTTTGGTAATCCCCTATATAATAATAGCCTAAGGTGTCTGTCGGCAAATTTTTGAAGCGGTTGTACCTGGAATGGATTCCTCGGCTAAGGGCAGGCGATTAAATTTATCAATTTATTCACGTAATAAATAGGTAAAAATAACATTTTTTTTTCTAGCATTATGACGTCATTCCTTTAACCATCTCATATAATCATTTCTTGTTTTAAATTATTTAAATATCGCGTGCATTATTTTCATACGTTTTATCGCTGAACTTACATATTAAGCAAATAATTTTCTTTTATATTTGACTTAAATAATAGATTAAGTATATAAGTGATAATTTTAAATTCAATCATCGATTATTTTTTGTTGTAATGAAAATTTTATCATCGGTATTAACAATAAATTCTTTTCATATAAGTCGAGGACTACTAAATATCTATCTTTTAATTTATATATATTTGGAAATTAAGAAGTTTGTTTGTTTGTTATACATAACCACATGGTTTGACTAAATGAATTCCATGTGATTCTAAACTGCATTACAGGATCGGGAGACTCTAGAGGAGTATGACGATAAATAAACTATTGAGAGTGAACCAGATAATTCTCAGCCAAAAAACAAACCATTTTATTACCTGCCTCATTGGGTACTTAACAGTTCTGGAATATTAAAAATTTTACTGATCCCGTCATATGATGGGCTATATGCTAGTACTTAAGAATATGGTACCCCTTATCAAATTTGGCGAAATTATTCGCGGTTTTTACTAAAACTCAAAGGCATCTCATCCACTGTATTCCTTACTTTTTCTGTGACTTTGATTGATGCAGAATGCGCCATTATAATAGAATTATATACTTTTTCTTAATTAACCAAAACCATTTAGAAACCAGACAGTTATAGTTATGGACAATTAATCCTTCAACAGTTTACAAAGCCAACAGCTCCAAGTTATTGAATATTAGCAATGGTGTACTATTAATGTTTCACTATACCTAATTTTTTAAAAATTCACCCAGTTAATATATAAGAAAATGGTTGAATAAGATAGAAATATAATATAAATTATAATATAAATACAAATTGTTTAGGCATGGCATCATTGGACCAGGAGAAAATGTTAGGCTACCATGCTCAGAGCTTTATTACCAAGTTTGCGAGGGTACCCTGTTCTTAAGATTGACATAAGAACAGGATGCTCAAACCAACTTGGCGATAAAGCTCTAAGATTGGTATCTAAATGGTTTTGTTTAATTAAGTAAAATTATATAATTATATTACAATGAAGCATTCTGCATCAATTAAAGTTACAAAAAAGCAAGGGATACAAGGGATGAAATAATTTTGTGTTTTAGTAAACATCGCCAATAATTTCGCCAAATTTGCCAAGGGGTACCCTATTCTTAAGTATTACCGAATATTGAATGCAATACATCAATTCACTCTGCTTTTGAAATCAATGATAGTATTTTAACTATCTTAAAGTAACTTTTCAACAAAATTTTTCTCTCCATTATTCAAATGTATTTACTCTACATTAAAATGCTATTTTAGATATTTTTCTGTAATTGTTGATCTAAATATGAATAACTTAGCTCAACTTCGTAGATTTTGAGAACTTTTAAAGTAAATTATTTTTAAAAATTAAACAATTATGCAAACATGAAATATTCCCTAGCTAATGTAAATTTTCTAAACAAATTCCACGTCCCCGAGGGGAGCAATAAATATCTGCAGTTATTAATATTTGACAGTATATGTTTACCCAAGCAAAATAGACACAAATCGTCACGGAAATTAAAAAACCAGTATTTTTGTAACCGGAAAATTATAAAACTCTCATACAGACGTTCAAAGCAGAGTCAATAAACATCATATCGTTGTATTATTATCGAAAGTTATTTGTCACTAGCTCCAAAAAATAAAATCCTTCTGTTTCTCGAAGTATTTCCCTGGTCTGATAAAAAACATTCTTATTTTCTCCCGACTGGCAAACAAAAAATATTGCTTGTTGATTCAAAATTAAGTTTTTACTTTAAAATGACACCGTTAGAATTCATGTTGATTCAATTCGAAATTTTGATTTGCTTTGCTTTTTTTCGAAGAGGAATGCCAAATGGAAGGGAACTTTATCAGAAAAGAATTGAGATGGTGGTTGGTAAAAATAAAAATACGTACAACGATTACGGATATTAAATTTTACTTTTACACAAAATATTTCAAATATTTTGTGTTATTACATCGTATATTAAGTTGTATTTTCTCTATGATGGGAACAAATATAAATTACATGTCTTAAATTTAATGTAGTTTAATAAATTCAACAAATATTATTTTATAAAAGTATTGATAATATTTATTAAGCTTGATTGTGTAACCTCCAAAGGAAATGTCATGTGTTTCCGTTGCATCGGGCTCAGTAACCCAAAAAAAAGCTTCTCCAGTTAGAGATGTTGCCGTGTCGCTTGCTACCGGTGGACTTTCTTCTCTCCACCGAACTAACAGCAAGCTTATCTCTTTCTTTAGCAGTCAGCTGCTGGTAATCCTACCCCCTCCGAAAAAGGAAAATTCCACATAGAAAATCATTCCCTTTCGTCGGCGGTCTGTCGGAAAACCTCCTGCACCTTTCTTCACTCCACCGCCGTCCTGCAAAGAAAACGACAAATCCGAAGTCCATGAACCCGTAGCCTGCTGGCTCATATTTCCCGAAGAACGCTGGGTTGTGGATTCAATGGGTCGACTCCCAGGAAAAGAAAAGGGTGCACAACTGCAAAACAGGTCGTGGGTCCAAATTCCTTAACATCACTTTAACATCATTGATAATATATGTATCTTTATATAAATTATACAGCTCGTTATAGTATCTGTTCCTCCATACACCTATAATGTTCACAAAACCCAGAATATTTTTGTACCGATGTACTTCCCCACGATGGTCAGCACTTGTATACACAGCTGTGGACTGAATTTCTCAGAAGAATTTAGACACAGCTGTTGGGTTGGAGTTTTAATGGGGACGCCTGCGGAGGATTTATAGTTGATGGGGTGGCCCAAGTGTAATGGTCAAGCCTAGGCAGGGATACAGCTGTGATATATGGGGGCAGGGGCTAAGAAATAGTGTCAACTTTCACCAAAGGGGCCATTTTAATGAGGCCACCTGCACACCCGAGGGGCTGCAGATGTGGGAAAATTTTGCCAATTGATTGGGAAAGAGAAAAAAGGGGGCGTTGAACCGAGGTGTAATGTTGTAGAAGAAAAGTGGGAAAAGGTCGGAGGTGCAAAGATGGATGGATGGATGAATGGAATTTATTGGCACTGAATCCCAAATGGAATATATTGTGCCAAAACGAAGAGTGCCATAGAAAGTAGAATAGAGAAATGTAAAAATATACAAGATAAAAAGGTAAAAATTGGAACACTATAAAATTGTAAGAAAGCAGCAGAAGAACAAGAGGTAAAATCAGTGAAAACGATGAAAAGACAGAGAGAATTAAAAATCAGACATGAAGATAAAACCCGATATCTCTTAAAAAGGAGAAAACATTAGGAAGAGGAATAGTGCCAAGGATATCTTTTAGATGAATATCAGTATAAAATTGCCGAAGTCTGTCAACTGTAAAATTTGGACACTCAATCAAGATGTGCTGCACAGACAAAGCGACATTGCAGCTGTTACAAATGGGGCCAGGTTCACATAGAAGGAGGTGTCCATGGGTAAAACGAGTATGTCCAATTTGGAGCCGAGTCATGATTACATCGTTCTTCCTGAATGGGAGGGTAGGCCAGCATTTGATGTCAGGCTTAATATCATGGAGCTTATTCAGACTACTTACGTCCCACAAATTCTGCCATTCTTCATGAACGAGTTTCATAGCATATTTTCCCACATCTCTATAGGGGATGGGAGAATCAAGAATATCAGACGCACATTTAGCAGCTCTATCTGTTGTTACATTACCCTTGATTCCAACAGAAGATAAGGTATCCAGCAGAAGATAATTTTAAAGCCACAGGAATGTACGGAGGTGCAAAGAGAACGGGTGCATCCAGATCCTGTAAGAAAGCCAGAGAGCCCGGGCCAGCAATATTTTCTCGATCCCACATCTAGGAAAGGGACAATCGCTACACCAGCATCAACGTCCAGCAAAGTAACAACCGCTACGCCAGCACCGACGTCCAGCAAACAACACGACCGCACCGTGACTTTCAGCCTGCTTACAACCCCGGCATGTTTCCCTGTAATTACTGGAGATAAACCGACTTAATATTCATGATTATTACCTGGGTCTCATAACATTTTGATAAGGAATATCAATATAAAAATATTGATAAATAGCAAAACCATATTATTGCAGGTCATGTCATATATTAATCAAGTCATATATTAATTTGTAAATATTGTACATAATAAATGTTTTAGTTTAAATATAAGGCATTTACCTTCAATTCCATAGAGTATATTTTACTGCGTTTACTCTTTGAGAACGAACTCTGGTGTTTCTGTTGTAAGTACTGTGACGCCTTCAATATTCTCAAGTGAGAGGTAACGTGAAGAATGGATCACAGTCAAAGATAAAATTGGAAATTTACTTTTATTCTGGATTAACTGCGGCTATTTACAAAGGAATGTTAATTCCCAAATCATGTAGAACTGCAAAGGATGGTTGCCGGTAAAACTTCCACGATACCAGTCGAAAGAAAAACAAGAGATTTAATAATCTCTTACAAGTGGGGAGGCTTTTCAGGGTGCGATCAAATCCAATTTATCCCCCGTTCGGTATCCGAGACTCTGCAGCTCCCTATATGAGCGGACTTTACGAATCTCTCGAACTAGCAAGCTGGCTCTGGTAAAAAAGGCGAAAGCCTCCACGAGGTCAACACACCTACGAAAAAAAAGGACGAAAAGCCCTGAGTTGCAAAATTGTAGGCTTTTTATACTTGTGGGGTCAGTTACGGTTCCGCCAATTGTTTTTTTTTTTGGGGGGGGGGGTCAGTTAAGATCCCAGTTTCTTGAGAACTCCAGCTAAAGTTACAGTTATATTTTTTAGAAGAATTCTCATTCGCTGGCTGTCCCTTCGTGGAATTTCCGAGCATTCATTAACGAGGTCCATCAAGGCTAATTCGTCTATTCAATTCGATTGTCAATATCCCAGACTCTGCGACACCATGCTATTGTCCAGGTAAACAGGTGTACTACGATCAGCTGTTTTGGCGCGTGCTCGGACAAAGGGAAGTCTACACAGTGCATTACAACACTTTTTTAAAACTTTTCTCCCCAAGATAGCTAGTCGACTAACGAGTGTTTAGTCAATGCCTAGTTTCTGAACCATAAGTGCGCACAAGTCTAATAATGACTATATTCAACATAAATTTTGCTTTCTTTCTTACTAATTTTGATTGTAGAAAACTTATTAATCCATTAAGACGATAATTTAGGAACAACAGTTTGTCGTGTTATCTCGGTATCCAGTTTGCTGACATTTCGCAGACGAGACAAGATATGTGAGGTTATTAACAAATTCAAATTTGTAAATTTCAATTACTATTTCGTTGAAATATGAACACCGAAATTTTTCGTGGTTACAATACTCTCTTTAAATCATTCATGCAAAAAAGTAAGCTGAAGAAATATTTGCACATTACGGTATTCAACGCATCAATTCTCTTCATTTCTAAGTGTAACAGCATTATTGCATATGCACTTAATTTTACTCTTCAATGAAAATGTTCTCTACTTTTCAAAATTATTTTATCGACTTATACATATACTTACTGTTCCAAATATTTTCGTCAACAAAATTGCAGATATAGGGAATAATTTAACACATCTTTGTAGTTGCCGAAATGAAATGTTAAATAAACAACTACACAAATCCCCTATATAATAATAGCCTAAGTTATCTGTCCGTTTATCCTCGAATTTATGAAGCGTTTGGACCTGGAATGGATAGAGGCATCCATATTGGATTCTTGGTGAGTTAGGGTTAGCAAAATTCAAATTGAGTAAAGTTTATCTTCTCCTAAATTATCGATCCGATTCTGAAATAAATTGGTTTAAATATGCTTCCTATCACAGCAAACAATACTATCGTCTTCAAACTGTTCGAAATCCCCCCTTAACCCTTATCTAGCATTTAATGCCAATATTTCAAGCCCTATATCAGGTTAAGAGCAGTCACTTAATTTTATCAATTTATCTCACTATAAATAAGTAAAAATAACATTTTTTCTAACATTATGACGTTATTCCTTTAACCATCTCATTGAATCATTTCTTATTTTAAAGTATTTAAATATCGTCTTCATTATTTTCATACTTTTTATCACAGAAATGAGATATTACGTAAATAATATTTGGCTTCAATAATAGTTTTGGTACATATGTAATAATTTTAAATTTAATCGTCAATTATTTTTTGTTGCAATGAAATTTTATCACCGGTATTAACAACAAATTCTATCTACCTCCAAGGTCTAGTGGAAATGATATTTTCATTCCTTTACTTCCATTAATTACTGTGGCAAAAAGAACTAAACGATAATTTCGACATAGCTAAGAAAACTTTGAATTATCTTACTAAATGACTTCAACGGGATTCTAACCTTCATTCACAGTATCAGGAGACTTTAGAGAAATATGAAGATAAACAAATTATTGAGCTTGTACCAGTTGATTTTTACCCATAAAACAAATCATTTTTTCCTGTCTCATAGGGTATTTTACAATTCTGGAAAATTAAAAATTTTATTTATTCCGTCATATGGCAAGCTATAAGCTAGTACAAAATATTCCCAGAAAAATGTAAAATTTACAATCGAAATTCTACGTGCCCTGGGGAGTAAAAAAAAACATTTATTGATATTTCTAAGTTAACTATTACCCAAATAAAATATTCAGAAATCGTCGCGTGAAAAACCACAGCATGATTGCAGCCTGTGAAATAAAACTCGTCTATATACGCTCAAAGCAGAGTCAATAAAAAGGATATCGTCGGAGTATTATCAAAAGCTATTTGTCAGGAGTTACGAAAAAATAAAGTTTTCATATTTCCCGAAATATTTCTCTAGTCCTTAAAAAATGTTTGATTTTACTCGTCTGGCAACAGAAAATATTACATGTTTAGTCCAAATTAAGTTTTTAGCCACCCGGTCAGTATAGTGATTAGAGTGCTTTTTAAATACTTCCGTTATACTGTCATTCATAACGAATTTAAAATTCTTTTTACTCCTATTTCCTACTATATTTTCCTATTAAATGATAAAAAACTTAATAATGATCTTCAATTTCTGCCCACTCAAATAATATCCCGCTTTCAGCTTATCTAACACGTTATTTCATAAACTTAAATAACACTATCGGAAACTGGATAATATCCGCAAGTAGCCATTCAGTAAAAAATTGATCAGAAGCTACAATTTTGCTATATTATAGTATTCAAATTTTGGTTTCTCTGAATCAAAAAGTGCTAGATTTATCAGGTTCACTTTCACAAACGCATGCCAACAAATCATTCCAGAAATAATAGTTTTAGTCTCGGGCAGGTGCAAAAGGTTTTCACTATTTAGACTGTTTTCATCAATCAAAATCCCGAGGTCGAACTTTTAGACTATTACAATACTTTCTCTATACTACGTATAATTCCCCATATAATAATAGCATTATTAACCCCAAGCCCTATTTCAAGCCCTATTTTCCCCGGTTAAGAGCAGGCGATTAAATTGTTCAATTTATCACATAAGTAGGTAAAAATAGCATTTATTTTCTAGCATTATGACGTCATTCCTTTAACCATCTCATTTAATCATTTCTTATTTTACATTATTTAAATATCGTCTGCATTATTTTCATACGTTTTATTACTGTACTTTGATATTACGTAAATAATTTTCTTTTATATTTGATTTAAATAATAGATTATGTACATATGTAATAATTTTAAATTTAGTCATCGATTATTTTTTTGGGATGAAATTTTATCACTGATATTAACAACAAATTCTATCTACCTCCAGGGTGTAGTGGAAATGATAGCTTCATTCCTTTATTTCCATTAATTACTGTGGCAAAAAAATTGGGGACAACTAAATGATAATTTCGACGTAGTTAAGAAAACTTTGAATTATCTTCCTAAATGAATTCAACAAGATTCTAAACTGCATTCACAGTATCCGGAGACTTTTCAGGAATATGAACATAAACAAATTATTGATCGTGTACCAGACAATTCTTAGCCAAAAAACAAGCCATTTTTTTTACCTGCCTCATAGGGTGACAAGCTATATGCTAGTACAAAATATTCCCAGCAAAATGTAAAATTTACAAACGAAATTCTACGTGCCCTGGGGAGTAAAAAACGACAGTTATTGAAATTTCTGAGTTAACTATTACCCAAATAAAATATACCGAAATCGTTGCGGGAAAAACTACAGCATGATTGTACCTGTGAAATAAAACTCGTGTATATACGTTAATAGAAGAGTCAATGAAAATTATATCGGAGAATTATCAAAAGAAATTTGTCAGGAGCTACGAAAAATAAATTTTTCATATTTCCCGAAATATTTCTCTAGTCCTTAAAAAATGTTTGATTTTACTCGTCTGGCAAGAGAAAATATTACTTGTTTAGTCCAAATTAAGTTTTTAGCCATCCGGTCGGTATAGTGATTAGAGTGCTTCTTAAATATTTACGTTATACAGACATTCATAGCGAATTTAAAATTCTTATTACTCCTATTTACTACTACATTTTCCTATTAAATAATAAAAAACTTAACAATAATCTCAAAAATTTCTAATCACACAAATTATATCTCACTTTTAGCTTATCTAACACGCTATTTCATAAACTTAAATAACAGTATCAGAAACTGGATAATATCCGCAAGTAGCCATTCAGTAAAAAATTGATAAGAAGCGAAAATTTTGCTATATTATAGTATTCAAATTTTGATCTCTCTGAATCAAAACGTGCTAGATTTATCAGGTTCACATTCACAAACACATGCAAACAAACAATTCAAGAAAGGGTATTTTCAGTCTCAGGCAGGTCCAAAATGTTTTCCCTATTTAGACTTTGCATCAATCAAAATCCCGAGGTCGAATTTTTAGACTATTACAATAATGTTACGAATTTCGCAAGTTGGCATGTATTTTTGCCGTATACTGTGTATTATAACTGTTAAATCATGTATTTGGCGAGTTATTGGCTCGTAGGCGATGTTTTTGGTGACTAATTTTTGGCGCGACTTGGTGACTTTCTTGGCGACCGTTTGTACCTAGTACTTTCTAGAATATTCCAGTTTCTCCCGAGGATATAAATACCGGGGGCCGATCCTGATCGAAGTTGAGTTAGCTGAGAAATTTGTAGAGGGAAAGACCTACGTTGTTTGGCGCTAAGAGTTTGAGTGAACTATTGCCTGTGCTAGCCAGTTCTCGCGGTGTTGGCTGCTGTATTCGTGTTTTCCCTGCATTACGAATAAAGTGCTGTTATTTTTGCTGTCTTAATTCAAAGTCTACTCAATCCACGAACGCTATGCTTCATAAATTGGTAACAATACTTTCCCTGTACTACGTATAATTCCCCATATAATAATGTGGGGAATTATTATTAACCCCCTTATTTCAAGCCCTACATTCTCCGGTTAAGAGCAGGCGATTAAATTGTTCAATTTATCCCTTATATAAAAATAGCCTAAGTTATCTATCCGTCTGTCCTTGAATTTATGAAGCGGTTGGACCTGGAATGGATAGAGGCATCCATTGGAGTCTTGGTGAGTTAGGTTTAGCAAAATTCAAATTGAGTAAAGTTTATCTTCTCCTAAATTATCGATCCGATTCTAAAATAAATTGGTATAAATATGCTTCCTATCACAGCAAACAATACTATCGTCTTCAAACTGTTCGAATTCCACCCCTTCAACCCTTTTTGAGTATTTAATATCATTATTTCGAGCCCTATTTTCTACGGTTAAGAGTGTAGGGACAGGCGAGTAATAGTGAGCGGCCAGAGAGCGCCACCTAGGAAGGAGGTAAGTAGATTTGGGAGAACATCGGAGGTGATTGTAGACTCCGGACGTGTAAGCGAGGCTCTTAGGATAGATACTTGAGTTGCTATAATTGGTTACTGTAAATATTGTAATATTTGTATATATAATTGCCCGGTAGTAGTTTGTGCTCTGTCTTAAAATAAACCTTAATGGTGAAAAAATTAATCTACTGTTTGGATGTGAATTTATACAACGGCTTGGCGATCTTCACAAAGAGCAGGCGATTAAATTTATCCATTTATCACATTATAAATAGATGAAAATAACCTTTTTTTTCTATAATTATGACGTCATTCCTTTGACCATCTCATTTAATCATTTCTAATTTTAAATTATTTAAATATCATCCGCATTATTTTCATACGTTTTATCCCTGAACTTAGATATTACGTAAATAATTTTCTTTTATATTTGCATTAAATAATAGATTATGTACATATGTGATAATTTTAAATTTGATTATCGATAATTTTTGGTTGCAATGAAAATTTTATCACCGGTATTAACAACAATTTCTTTTCATAAAAGTCTAGGAGTCTATTTCATGAACTAATAAATATCTAGCTTTTAAGTTTTATATCTTTAAAAATTAAGAAGTTTGTTCGTTTGTATGATTGTTTTTATACATAACCACACAATTTGCAATCGATTCTCTAAATTTTGAACATCCTTCATATATACCCCGATATAATCACAGTCAATATTAAAACCTCTGCTGTCCCTAATATGACAAGATAAATTAAAGTTGGCAACTAACATGCGGTCAGTAAAGATAATCAAATTATCGAGCGTGTACCAAATAATTCTCAGCCAAAACCAAACCATTTTATTACCTGCCTCATACTGTACTTTACAATTCTGGAAAATTAAAAATTTTACTGATTCCGTCATATGACGGGCAGTAATATATATACGTCATATGCTAGTCACGTAATAAGTAGGTAAAAATAACTGTTTTTTTTACATTATGACGTCATTCCTTTAACCATTTCATTTAAACATCTCTTATTTTAAATTATTTAAATATCGCCCTCATTATTTTTGTACGTTTTATGACTGAACTTAGATATTAAGTAAAAAAATTTCTTTTATATTTCGCTTAAATAATAGATTAAATACATATGTGATAATTTTAAACTTAATCATCGATTATTTTCTGTTGCAATGAAACTTTTAACAGCCGTATTAAGAAAAAATTCTATCTACCTCCAGGGTATAATAGAAATGATATTTTCATTCCGTTACTTCCATTAATTACTATAGCAAAAACGATTGGAACGAACTTAACGATAATTTTGATGTAGCTAAAAAACTTTCAGTTATCTTTTTAAATGAATTCAACAGGATTCCAAACTGCATTCACAGTATCGGGAGACTTTAGTGGAGTATGAAGATAAACAAATCATGGAGCATGTACCAGATAATTCTCACCCAAAGAACAAAGCATTTTTTTACATGCCTCATAGGGTACTTTACAATTCTGGGAAATTAAAAATTTTACTTATCTCGTCATATGACGGGCTATATGATAGTGCATAATATTACTAGAACTTTTTGAAGTCAATTTGTGGAGAATATGTTGAAAACTCAATTTTTTTATGTTAATTTTATATTTTACAATGTCCAAAACTTTTCGAGTTAATTCTAAACTTTTAAGATAAATTAGAGAAAGATAAAGTCACGGATAAATTAGCATACATCTTATTACTTATTTAGGTATATCAAGAAAGCATCTGTTTAATTTTGTATTATTTTGTTGCAAATGGTCAATTATAGTGTCAAAATATTTTAGAGAGAATTCCTTGATACTGAGTTCTAAACTGCATTCACAGTATTGGGAAACTTTAGAGGAGTATGAAGATAAACAAATTATTGAGCACGTATCAGATAATTCTCAGCCAAAAAACCAAAGCATTTTTTTACATGCCTCATAGGGTACTTTACAATTCTGGGAAATTAAAAATTTTACTTATCTCGTCATATGACGGGCTATATGCTAGTGCATAATAATACTAGACCTTATTCGGGTCAATTTGTGGAGAATATGTTGAAAACTCAATGTTTTTATGTTAATTTTATATTTTACAATGTCCAAAACTTTTCGAGTTAATTCTAAAGTTTTAAGATAAATTTGAGGAAGATAAAGGCACGCATAAATTAGCATACATATTATTACTTATTTAGGTATATCAAGAAAGCACCTGTTTAATTTTGTATTATTTTGTTACAAATGGTCAATCATAGTGTCAAAATATTTTAGAGAGAATTCCTTGATACTGAGTTCTAAACTACATTCACAGTATTGGGAAACTTTAGAGGAGTATGAAGATAAACAAATTATTGAGCACGTATCAGATAATTCTCAGCCAAAAAACCAAAGCATTTTTTTACATGCCTCATAGGGTACTTTACAATTCTGGGAAATTAAAAATTTTACTTATCTCGTCATATGACGGGCTATATGCTAGTGCATAATAATACTAGACCTTATTCGGGTCAATTTGTGGAGAATATGTTGAAAACTCAATGTTTTTATGTTAATTTTATATTTTACAATGTCCAAAACTTTTCGAGTTAATTCTAAAGTTTTAAGATAAATTTGAGGAAGATAAAGGCACGCATAAATTAGCATACATATTATTACTTATTTAGGTATATCAAGAAAGCACCTGTTTAATTTTGTATTATTTTGTTGCAAATGGTCAATCATAGTGTCAAAATATTTTAGAGAGAATTCCTTGATACTGAGTTCTAAACTACATTCACAGTATTGGGAAACTTTAGAGGAGTATGAAGATAAACAAATTATTGAGCACGTATCAGATAATTCTCAGCCAAAAAACCAAAGCATTTTTTTACATGCCTCATAGGGTACTTTACAATTCTGGGAAATTAAAAATTTTACTTATCTCGTCATATGACGGGCTATATGCTAGTGCATAATAATACTAGACCTTATTCGGGTCAATTTGTGGAGAATATGTTGAAAACTCAATTTTTTTATGTTAATTTTATATTTTACAATGTCCAAAACTTTTCGAGTTAATTCTAAAGTTTTAAGATAAATTTGAGGAAGATAAAGTCACGCATAAATTAGCATACATATTATTACTTATTTAGGTATATCAAGAAAGCACCTGTTTAATTTTGTATTATTTTGTTGCAAATGGTCAATTATAGTGTCAAAATATTTTAGAGAGAATTCCTTGATACTGAGTTCTAAACTGCATTCACAGTATTGGGAAACTTTAGAGGAGTATGAAGATAAACAAATTATTGAGCACGTATCAGATAATTCTCAGCCAAAAAACCAAAGCATTTTTTTACATGCCTCATAGGGTACTTTACAATTCTGGGAAATTAAAAATTTTACTTATCTCGTCATATGACGGGCTATATGCTAGTGCATAATAATACTAGACCTTATTCGGGTCAATTTGTGGAGAATATGTTGAAAACTCAATGTTTTTATGTTAATTTTATATTTTACAATGTCCAAAACTTTTCGAGTTAATTCTAAAGTTTTAAGATAAATTTGAGGAAGATAAAGTCACGCATAAATTAGCATACATATTATTACTTATTTAGGTATATCAAGAAAGCACCTGTTTAATTTTGTATTATTTTGTTGCAAATGGTCAATTATAGTGTCAAAATATTTTAGAGAGAACTCCTTGATACAGAGTTCTAAACTGCATTCACAGTATTGGGAAACTTTAGAGGAGTATGAAGATAAACAAATTATTGAGCACGTATCAGATAATTCTCAGCCAAAAAACCAAAGCATTTTTTTACATGCCTCATAGGGTACTTTACAATTCTGGGAAATTAAAAATTTTACTTATCTCGTCATATGACGGGCTATATGCTAGTGCATAATAATACTAGACCTTATTCGGGTCAATTTGTGGAGAATATGTTGAAAACTCAATTTTTTTATGTTAATTTTATATTTTACAATGTCCAAAACTTTTCGAGTTAATTCTAAAGTTTTAAGATAAATTTGAGGAAGATAAAGTCACGCATAAATTAGCATACATATTATTACTTATTTAGGTATATCAAGAAAGCACCTGTTTAATTTTGTATTATTTTGTTGCAAATGGTCAATTATAGTGTCAAAATATTTTAGAGAGAATTCCTTGATACTGAGTTCTAAACTGCATTCACAGTATTGGGAAACTTTAGAGGAGTATGAAGATAAACAAATTATTGAGCACGTATCAGATAATTCTCAGCCAAAAAACCAAAGCATTTTTTTACATGCCTCATAGGGTACTTTACAATTCTGGGAAATTAAAAATTTTACTTATCTCGTCATATGACGGGCTATATGCTAGTGCATAATAATACTAGACCTTATTCGGGTCAATTTGTGGAGAATATGTTGAAAACTCAATTTTTTTATGTTAATTTTATATTTTACAATGTCCAAAACTTTTCGAGTTAATTCTAAAGTTTTAAGATAAATTTGAGGAAGATAAAGTCACGCATAAATTAGCATACATATTATTTCTTATTTAGGTATATCAAGAAAGCACCTGTTTAATTTTGTATTATTTTGTTGCAAATGGTCAATTATAGTGTCAAAATATTTTAGAGAGTATTACTTGATACAGAGTTTTAAACTGCATTCACAGTATTGGGAAACTTTAGAGGAGTATGAAGATAAACAAATTATTGAGCGTGTACCAGATAATTCTCAGCCAAAAAACAAACCATTTTTCTTACCTGCCTCATAGGGTACTTTACAATTCTGGGAAATTAAAAATTTTACTTATCTCGTCATATGACGGGCTATATGCTAGTGCATAATAATACTAGACCTTATTCGGGTCAATTTGTGGAGAATATGTTGAAAACTCAATTTTTTTATGTTAATTTTATATTTTACAATGTCCAAAACTTTTCGAGTTAATTCTAAACTTTTAAGATAAATTCGAGGAAGATAAAGTCACGGATAAATTAGCATACATATTATTACTTATTTAGGTATATCAAGAAAGCACCTGTTTAATTTTGTATTATTTTGTTGCAAATGGTCAATTATAGTGTCAAAATATTTTAGAGAGAATTCCTTGATACTGAGTTCTAAACTGCATTCACAGTATTGGGAAACTTTAGAGGAGTATGAAGATAAACAAATTATTGAGCACGTATCAGATAATTCTCAGCCAAAAAACCAAAGCATTTTTTTACATGCCTCATAGGGTACTTTACAATTCTGGGAAATTAAAAATTTTACTTATCTCGTCATATGACGGGCTATATGCTAGTGCATAATAATACTAGACCTTATTCGGGTCAATTTGTGGAGAATATGTTGAAAACTCAATTTTTTTATGTTAATTTTATATTTTACAATGTCCAAAACTTTTCGAGTTAATTCTAAAGTTTTAAGATAAATTTGAGGAAGATAAAGTCACGCATAAATTAGCATACATATTATTACTTATTTAGGTATATCAAGAAAGCACCTGTTTAATTTTGTATTATTTTGTTGCAAATGGTCAATTATAGTGTCAAAATATTTTAGAGAGAATTCCTTGATACTGAGTTCTAAACTGCATTCACAGTATTGGGAAACTTTAGAGGAGTATGAAGATAAACAAATTATTGAGTTCGTACCAGATAATTCTCAGCCAAAAACAAACCATTTTTTTCCTGCCTCATAGGGTACTTTACAATTCTGGAAAATTAAAAATTTTAATGATCCCGTCATGTGACGGGTTGTATGCTAGTACAAAATATTCCCAACAAAATGCAAAATTTACAAAGGAAATTTTACTTGCCCTGGGGAGTAAAAAACGTCAGTTATTGATATTTCTGAGTTAACTATTACCCAAATAAAATATTCAGAAATTGTCGCGTGAAAAACCACAGCATGATTGCAGCCTGTGAAATAAAACTCGTCTATATACGTTCAAAGCAGAGTCAATAAAAAAGATATCGTCGGAGCATTATCTAAAGCTATTTGTCAGGAGCTACGAAAAATAAAGTATTCATATTTCCCGAAATATTTCTCTAGTCCTTAAAAAATTCTTGATTTCGATCTTCTGGCAACAGAAAATGTCACTTGTTTAGTCTAGATTAAGTTTCTAGCCACCCGGTCGGTATAATGGTTAGAGTGCTTCTTAAATACTTCCGTTATACAGTCATTCATAGCAAATTAAAAATTCTTTTTACTCCTATTTCCTACTACATTTTCCTATTAAATGATAAAAAACTTAACAATGATCTTGAAAATATCAGCCCAGTCAAATAATATCCCACTTTCAGCTTATCTAACAAGTTATTTCATAAACTTAAATAACAGTATCGGAAACTGGATAATATCCGCAAATAATATCTAAACTGCATTCACAATACCGGGAGACTTTAGAGCAGGGGTAGGCAACGCGGCGCCCGCGGGCGCCATGGCGCCCCCCATCGATATTTAATGCGCCCTCGCTGGACTAATGTAAATGTATGATAGCCAGAGCGGTTTACTTAGTCTTGTCAAACGGCGATATACAGCAAGTAGTCAGTTGAGTTTAGGATTGTGCATAGATTAGCCGTTTGCTAACCTTGAGCGTATCTAGTAACACACACGTATTTTTTGTTAGTGTGTGATCGTATTTCGAATAGACCACGCGTAGATCGTGCATTTAAAACTACCAAGTAATCCGAAATAATTCTTTTCTTTCAAAACCCTTCATGGATAAATGTAAAAAAAAAAGAACATATTATTTTAACGATGAATGGGAACATCTATATTGTTTCGTTGATTACAAAGGGAAGTATGTTTGTTGTGTAATAATAGTGTTGCAATTCCCAAGAAAAGTAATATTGAACGACATTTTAAGAAATTCATACCAATTTTGATAGTGACTATCCAATAAACTCTGAAATTAGAAGAAAAAAAATTATTTATTTAAAATCTTCAATAACTAACCAGCAAAGTTTTTTTTTACTAAACCACTGCAACAATATAAAGCAGCAACTATCGTATGTATAAAATATCGCATTTGCTAGCTAAGACTAAAAAACCATTTACAGATGGAGAATTAGTGAAAGAAGCCATGTTAGAAGCTGCTGATTCACTTTTTGAAGAATTTAAAAATAAAAAAGTAATAGTTTCAGCTATAAACACGTTGCAATTATCAGCAGGAACTGTTACTAGAAGAATTGAAGTAATTGCGGAGAATTTGGAGGCAGAATTAGCAAATGATATGGAAAATTGTATTTTCTTTTCGCTACAGATGGAGGAATCGACAGCCGTGACAAGTATATCACAATTAGCAATTTGCGTGAAGATGGTATTTTCTGATTTTACAACAACAAAAGAAGAATTCCTTAAAGTTCTGCCATTAAACGGAAGCACCAGAGGAGAAGATATCTTTTCTACTTTTAAAAAGTATATAACAGATGTAAAATTACCTGTACAAAAGTTATCGTCAATTACAACAGACGGGGCACCAGCGATGACTGGTAAGAAAAAAGGATATATTGCCTTATGTAGACAAGATTCCTTATTCCCTGAATTTATTTCTTATCATTGCCTCATATATCAGGAAATGTTATGCGCAAAAACAATCGGTTTTCAACACGTATTTACAATAGTAACAAAAATTATTCATTCCATTATTATTCCGGGAGCTATGCAACATAAATTGTTTAAATTACTTTTAGAAGATGAGGACGTTCAGTTCACAGATCTTCATACTGAAGTGAGGTGGCTGAGCAGAGGTAAAATACTTGAGCGGTTTATCATGCTTTTGCCACAAATAAAGGAATTTATTGCATCAAGAGGCGAATTTTAAGAGCAATTAGAAAATAAGGATTGGCTAATCGACCTCGGATTTCTGACAGATATAACGGCAAAGTTGAATGAATTAAATTTAAAAATACAAGGGAAAAATCAGCATATCGCTGACGTGATTAGTGCAGTAAATGCATTCAAATGCAAGTTAATGTTGTTGAAATCCCATCTATTGAAAAAATCATTATCACATTTCCCAAATATAAAATATACTGTTGAGAGTTTAAATTTTAATAATGAAAATTTTACTGCTACATCATATTTAGAAATTATAGATAAGCTAATAGAAGATTTTTCTTCTAGATTTGAAGATTTTGCAGCATTAAAACCCGTTCTAAGATTTTTCATAAATCCATTCAATGTTACTGAAGATGATGTCCTTGAAATAGTTTCAGTGTATTTCGAGCTTCATAATATCGAAGACCTAGAATTAGAAATAATAAACTTGCAAAGTGATATTATTTTAAAAGCTCATAGTAATTATAAAATGTTTTGAAACGTAGTCAAATATGAAATATTTGAAATCAAAATACAGAACAAAGCTTAATGACTCACATTCAGATAATTGTTTAAGGTCCGGGAACTCTAAATATATCCCCAATTATAAGAAATAAACTGAAAATATGGACACCCAAGTTTCACACTGAATTATATGTATCATTATGTATGACACCAACAAAATAAAGTTATAATAAAAATCTGTTTTTTTATGCCTATTTATACCTGTTGATTATCTGTAAAATATGCGCCCTCGGTGATTTTCAAATTTAGTATTGCGCCCTTAAGGACAAACAGGTTGCCGACCCCTGCTTTAGAGGATGAAGATAAACAAATTATTGAGCACGTACCAGATAATTCTTAATAAAAAAGTAAACCATTTTTTTCCTGCCTCATAGGGAACTTTACAATTCTGGAAAATTAAGAATTTTACTTATCCCGTGATATGACGGGCTGTATGCTAGTACAAAATATTCCCAACAAAATGCAAAAATTACAAAGGAAATTCTACGTGCCCTATGGGAGTAAAAAACGTTTGTCAGGAGCTACGAAAAATAAAGTTTCCCTATTTCTCGAAATGTTTCTCTAGTCCTTAAAAAATGCTTGATTTCGATCGTCTGGCAACAGAAAATGTTACTTGTTTAGTCCAAATTAAGTTTGCCGAACGATGGCCGAATGGTAGAGTGCTGCTCTTCGGAACCGGAGTTCGCGGGTTCAAATCCTGCTGCTGGCATGGATGTTTGTAGCCGTTCGGAATCGGCTTTAAACTGTAGGTCCCGGTCTCATTAGCCCTCGTGTGCAAAACAGTAGACTGTAGAGCTCCAAACCAAACCAAATTAAGTTTCTAGCCACCGGTCGGTATAATGGTTTGGTTTGGTTTGGAGTGCTACGGTCTACTTTTTGCAACACGAGGGCTAATGAGACCGGGATCTACAGCTTAAAGCTGATTCCGAACGGCTATGAACATCCATGCCACTGTGGAATTCGAACCCACGAACTCTAGTACCGAAAGCCAGCACCATACCCAATCGGCCTTCGTCCGGCCCGGTCGGTATAATGATTAGAGTGCTTTTTAAATACTTCCGTTACACAGACATTCATAACGAATTTAAAATTTGTGTTACTCCTATTTCTTACTACATTTTAAATAATAAAAATCTTAACAATAATCTCAAAAATTTCTAATCACACAAATTATATCTCACTTTTAGCTTCTCTAACACGTTATTTCATGAACTTAAATAACAGTATCGAAAACTAGGTAATAACCGAATATAGCCATTTAGTAATCGGAACTAGCATGTAAACGTCTACTTGATGTTACCCAAAAGTAATCCAAAAAATTGATAGGAAACTACAATTTTGCTATAATATAATATTCAAATTTTGATTTCTCTAAGTCAAAACGTGTTAGATTTATCGGGTTCGCAAACACATGCAGACAAACAATTCCAGAAGTGGTATTATCAGTCTAAGGCAGGTCCAATATATTTTTGATATTTAGACTGTTTTCATCAACCAAAAATCCAAGATCGATTTTTCAACTATTACAATACTTTCCTAAAACTAGGTATAATGAGATACTAGGTATAATAAAAACTATTATACTAGGTATAATAAAAACAAAAACAGTTGATGCGTTGCAGTCCGTCTTCTTAATAATTACACATCTAAGATTTAAAAATATTACCCAAACATTTATAAAATAATTTTTGTTGCATTTAATGTATTTTAGGCATTAAAATTTCATTTGCTCCAAACATAGGAGAGAATATATAGGAAAATATAACATAGGAAAAATAATACCCATAATATCACTCTTTTAGTTTATCTAACACGTAATTTCATAAACTTAAATAACAGTATCGGAAACTGGGTAATAACCGAACAAAGCCATTTAGTAATCGGAACTAGCATGTAAACGTCTATTTGATGTTACCCAAAAGTAATTCAAAAAATGAATAGTTTGGTTTGGTTTGGTTTTGGAGTGCTACGGTCTACTTTTTGCAAGACGAGAGCTAAACCAAAAAAATGGATAAAAAACTACAATTTTCCTATAATATAGTATTTAAATCTTTGTTTCTCTAAGTCAAAACGTATTAGATTTATCGTATTCACATTCACAAATACATGCAGAAAACAATTCCGGAAAGGGTGCTTTCAGTCTCATGAAAATCCAAAAGGTTTTAACCATTTGGACCGTTTTCATCAATGAAAATCCCGAGGTTGAATTTTTAGACTAATATAATACTTTCCTTATGCTACGTATAATGAGAAAGTAAAAACAAAGACAGATGATGCATTACATTCCGTCTTCTTAATAATTACACATTTAAGATTAAAAAATATTACCCAAACTTTTATAAACCAATGTTTGTTGCATTTTAGACATTAAAATTCATTTGTTCTAAATATAGGAGAAAATACACCTTATACAATGTAATAACAAAATATTTGAAAATTTTATGAGGTAAAAGTGAAACTTAATATCAGTTATTTTTGTGCACTGATATTCTTACAATATCCTTTTTCAATTATTTTCTAGGAAATTTCATTCCATATTACATTTCTAAAGCAAATAAAAAAACAAATAAAAAAATTTGAGATGCATAGAACACAAACTCTTCATTGGTCACATTTTACAATAAAAACTTAATTTTAAATCACACACCAATATTTTTCCTTGCCACACGGGAAAAAATAAGCCTCATTTTTAGCAGACCATGAAAATACTTCGATAATTAGACGGGTTTTATTTTTAGCAGGTTATGACAAATAACTTTTGATGATACTACAACGATACGTTGTTTATTGACTCTGCTTTGAGCGTCTGTATATGAGTTTTATATTTTCTGGCTAAAATAATTCTGTGGTATTTACTGCGACAATTACTGTCTATTTGAGTAAATATAAAGGGACAAATATTAATAACTGCAACTATTAATCCCACCAGGCACAGGGAATTTGCTTTGAAATTTTACATACTATTGAGAATATTTCATGTTTGTGTATTTGTCTAATTTTTAAAGATATTTCATTTTAACGTTCTCAAAATTTACGAAGTTCTAGTAAGTTATTCATTTTTAGTTATGCAATTTGAAAAAAATATCTAGAATACCATTTAAATATGCAAGTTGAGAAAGTATATCTGAACAGTGCAGAAAAAAAATAATTTTGCTGAAAAGTAATATTTAAAGTAGTTTTTAAAATAGATTAATCCTGTGAATAAAAAAGGGCCAATGACCATTTTAGCTGAAGAGTGTTAATTTTTTGTCCCTTAAAAAATTCATATTACTCCTATTTCCTACTAAATTTTTCTATTAAATGCCTCCAAAAACTTAACAATGATCTTAAAAATTTCTGACCACACAAATAATATCTCACTTTTAGCTTCTCTAACACGTGATTTCAGTAACGTAAATAACAGTATCGGAAACTGGATAATAACCGAAAGTAGCCATTCAGTAACCGAAACTAGTATATAAATGTCTACTTACTGTTACCCAAAAGTAATTCAAAAGTTGATAGGATACTACAATTTTGATATATAGTATTCAAATTTTGGTTTTTTCTAAGTCAAAACGTGTTAGATTTATCGGGTTCACATTCACAAACACACATGCAAACAAACAATTCCAGAAATTGTGTTTTCAGTCTCGGACAGGTCCAAAAGGTTTTCATTATTTTCCCCATTTCCATCAATCAAAATTCCGAGGTCGAATTTTTGGACTATTACAATACTTTCCCTACACTACTTATAAGGAGAAAGTAAAAATCCAAATAAAATATTTTGTAAAAATTCAGTAAAATAATAAAATATTAGAATACTAAAGAAACAAAAAGTAACTTTACAAAATGTAAGAAAAATGTATAAAATTGTAGTAAAATGTACATTCTTTTTTTTTATAGATTATCTCTGAGTCCATTAAAACGTTGGTGATCAGATTCAACAAGCGAAACGATGGCCGAATGGGCAGGGCACTGTTCATCTGTACCGGAATTGTAGATTTAAATTTTTTGATTGTAAGGATGTTCGTTGCCGTTTTGAATCGACTTCAAGCAGCAGTTCACAGTCCCATCACCACTGATGTAACAAAACAGTTGACGGTTAAGCTCGAAGCCAAAACCACACTAATTCATCAGAATAGCAAGCCGAAAACCATGGTTGACCTACTATCCTAAAGATCTCACAGTCCCATCACCCCTGATGTAACAAAACAGTTGACGGTTAAGCTCGAAGCCAAAACCACACTAATTCATCAGAATAGCAAGCCGAAAACCATGGTTGACCTACTATCCTAAAGATCTCACAGTCCCATCACCCCTGATGTAACAAAACAGTTGACGGTTAAGCTCGAAGCCAAAACCAAACTAATTCATCAGAATAGCAAGCCGAAAACCATGGTTGACCTACTATCCTAAAGATCCTGAAGATGTTACATCATACACATACGACTTTGGAGAATATGTATTGAAATGCTTTTAGAACTTGATTGTCAATTTGTGTTGTAAAACCATAGGGAGTCTGTTTTTAAAATCGTCAGTTGGTTGTCAGATGAGAGGTCAATTAAGATTCTACATCAACCTGTCAAAAATAAATAAATAACTTTTTTTTACTATAAGCGGACACCCTTTTTCTCTGCTTTTGGTACTTTGTTTAATTTAATTTCAATTCTTTATTTTTTTAATTTAAAAATTTTTTCTCAAATCCAATTCATTTTGAAGCTTATAATTTTTTTGGAAATCGCAATTTTTTAGCTGTGCTCTTCTTGTTTTTTATTAAATAAAAAAATTAATTCCAAAAAAATGATAAAAAAAACTTGTAAAAACAAATAAAAATTTTAAAGTTTTATAAAAGCAAATAAAAATATTTTTTTTATGTACTTATTATAATTTTTCTTTAAGTTATTATTTTAACACCGGGTTATAATTTTTATCCCATTCCTGTATTAAAATTTACTTTTTTCAGTGTTTATTTTCTCATGCCTTAAAAAAGATGGTGATATGGAACTTGGCTCTCTGCATTTTATTTCGAGTTTCTTGAACAGCTTTTTGCAAATTCTAATCTTATTTAATGTCAGTTTCACGGTTTCAGCCTAGCGTAAGCTTTTAATTTTAGGAAACGCCTTGTTACTAATAGCTGGAGTAGAATAGTCTTCCATGATGAGTCTAGCTTTGGATTGAGCCCCGA
>CM063506.1:46564908-46579908 GCA_032207245.1 Pardosa pseudoannulata
GGGAGTAAAAGCTCCCTTTATTGATATTTCTAGCTTTATATTTACTAAAAAAAATATACAAAAATCGTCGCCTGAGAAACCACCGCAGGTTTGCAGCGGGAGAAATATAAACTCATATGTATATGTTCAAAGCAGAGTCAATAAAGACCATATCGTCCTGGTATTATCAAAAGCTATTTGTCAAGCGCTACAGAAAAATAAAATCCTTCTATTTCCTGAAGTATTTTCTGGCCTGATAAAAATGATGTTTATTTTCCACGCCTAGCAACAAAAATGTATTACTTGTTGACTCAAAATTAAGTTTTTACTTTAAAACGTCACCGATGGAGGGTTCGCGTTGAATATCTTTCGGCAGTTTTGATTTTGTTTATCTTTGGCTTTTTTTCGGAAAAGAAATAGTGAACAGAATTTAAAAGAAAAGAAATTCGAAACAATGATTTGTAGAAAGAGACTCGAACATACGAATAATAACTAAAACTGGAAAAATTTCAGGGCTGTCCCGAAATTTAGCTCCTTTTTTTATTTTGTCCCAAAAAATATTTTTACTATTTGAGGATGCAAAAAATTCCCAAATTAAAAGCTTTGTTCTTTTTCGTCTTTTAGGAATCCCCTGTATAATAATGTATTTTGCGGGATAAAACTATTGTTCATTTTAATTAATTTTTAGCTGGTTTACATCTTGGTAAGGAATTTTACCTGCAAACTGGAGAAAGATGATGAAAACCTTACGAATCAGTACCACTTAGAGAGGAGAAAATACTTAGCGAGAAAATCGGTCAGATTGCAAACCCACAGTTAAAGTTTACATTAGTATAATACGAAGTATAATAGTAAGAATTACCAAGTACTATTATACTAAGTATAATACTAAGTATAATAGTCAATATATAATAATAGCCTAAGTTATCTGTCCGTCTGCCTTCGAATTTATGAAGCGGTTGGACCTGGAAAGGATAGAGGCATCCATATTGGATTCTGAATGAGTTAGGGTTAGCAAAATTCAAATCGAGTAAAGTTTATCTTCTCCAAAACTATCGATACGATTCTAAAATAAATTGGTATAAATATGCTTCATATCACAGCGAAAAATACTGCCGTCTTTAAAACGTTCGAAATCCACCCCTTCTCCCCTTTTCGAACGTTTAATGTCATTATTTCAAGCCCTATTTTCCCCGGTTAAGAGAAGGCGATTCAATTTATCATTTTATCAATCATAAATAGGTTAAAAATAACATATTTTTCTCTAGCATTATGACGTCCTTCCTTCAACCATCTCATTTAATCATTTCTTATTTTTAATTATTTAAATATCGTCTGTATTATTTTCATACGTTTTATCACTGACCTTAAATATTACGTAAATAATTTTCTTTTATATTTGATTCAAATAATAAATTAGGTATATATGTGATAATTTTAAATTTAATCATCGATTATTTTTTGTTGCAATGAAAATTTTATGACCGATATTAAAGACAAATTCTATGATCCTCCAGAATGTGGTGGAAAAGATAGCTTCATTCCTTAGCAACGTTCGAAAACCATCTCTTCCCCTTTTTTCTAGCATTTCATCTAGATTTTGCCATCCTGATATATCTTATTACATGCAGGTGGGTGATTCCTTTAATGAAGCCGAAGAAACAGCTATGATCTGGTTAAAGTTTGTCAACACATAAATATTTCATGCCTTTACCTGTGAGGTCCAGATGATGGGCTGTATTACCGGTACACAATGGAAGCAGTTCAGAGAGCGTGGAGGATAGTTATTCATCGGTGGGTTCCTGCCACCTCCTACAATGTCTAAAAATATAAGTGGTTATGCAAAAAACTAACCAATCCAAAATAGCATAGTCTCATCAATTCAAGATTGGTTAGGGCGCTGATTGTCGGTACCAGAGTTGTGGGTTCGAATCCCACTTTGGCACGGGTGTTCGTAATCGTTCGGAATCGGCTTTAAGTAGTAAGTTCCGGTCTCATTAGCCTTCGTGTGCAAAACTGTAGATCGTAACGCTCCAAACCAAACCAAACACATCGATTCAAAAAATATTTATGATGTTAAAAATTGTGTAGCATTTTGGCTTTAATATGCCGACCGTTTATCATCTCCCAGCCAATAGGCGGAGAATAGCGGAAAGTGTTGATGTCGTTTATTTCTCCGCTAAGAGGTCAAATTCAAAGGATATATAGTTCAAGACAATATTGCTAATGTATTTCTCCCTTTAACCTCTGACCTCTTGGTCAGGAAAAAATTACGGCACAATTTTTGCACATTGATCTGCCTATTGGACGGCAGATAATAAATGGTCGCCGCTGTAGCCTTGATAAACTCATCTAGGCAGGAAAGATAGTATTAACCCTTTAACGAACGGTGGTTTTGCAGCGGATCCACCTGTTAAAAGTTTCTTTTTTCTACTTTTTAAAGACATATGAAGGATTTTTTTTAAATTTTCTATGTTATGACATTTCAAACTTACAGCACATAAAAACCACTACACTTAATTCATTTTTCCATTCGAAATATGCATTTTTAAACTTGCTTGACCCAGAAAATTCAGAAATTCAATACATCTTCCTTGTGACCCCAAATACCTATATTATTCAAATAACACTTAAATACTGTTTAGCTATATTTATATTCTACACTTTAAATGATAACTATTCATTACACTTCCACCTTAATAAAAATTTAAAATAAAGTATTATCTTCACATAGTACAAAGGGATGGTTTTACATTTAAAACAGGCCTCTGACATTTCTTCCTCGCAATAAATGCACATTTTTTTCATATATTTTGCATTTATAAGGTTCATAGGTAACATTTATAAACTAATTTTATTAAATATTAAAAAATTTATATTACTGTCCTTTAAAGGGTTAATAAGCATGCAACTGTCGCCAACGTTACTCAAATCAAAACTAAAAAACTATGTGATTTTCCACGTCACAGGTTTCCTGCCACACTGCTATCGAGTTATGCCACAGGCGACTTCCATGTTATAATGACGTAAGAAAGGAGAATTGGCGGCACTGAATTCCCATCCCTGGCGATTTTTGATGGCATGATGACGCGTACATATGACATACCGTCGACCATAATATGGTAGATCCAATGATGTTTCATTCTTACTATACTAGCATATAGCCCGTCATATGACGGAACCGTTAAAATTTTTAATTTTCCAGAATTGTAAAGTACCCACTGAGGCAGGGAAAAAATGGTTTGTTTTTTGGCTGAGAATTATCTGGTACAAGCTCAATAGTTTATTTATCTTTACTGACCGTACGTTAATTGTCAACCTTAATTTATCCCTTCATATTACGTGATAGGATGAACAGCAGAAGTTTTAATACTGACAGTGATTATTTGGCGGTATATATGAATGATGTCCAAAATTCAACGAATCGATTGCAATCCGTGTGGTTATGTATAAAAAACAAACATACAAACGAACAAACTTCTGCATTTTCTAAGATATATAACTAAAACGCTAGATATTTATTAGTCCGTGAAATACACTCCTACACTTTTATGAAAACAATTTGTTGTTAATACCGGTGATAAAATTTTCATTGCAATAAAAATTAATCAATGATTACATTTAAAATTATCACATATGTACCTAATCTATTACTTAAGCCAGATATAAAAGAAAATTATTTACGTCATATCTAAGTTCGGTGATAAACATATGAAAATAATGCAGACGGTATTGAAATAATTTGAAATAAGAAATGATTAAATGAGATAATTAAAGGAATGACGTCATAATGCTAGAAAAAATGTTATTTTCATCTACTTATAATGGGATAAATTGGTGAATTTAATCGCCTGATCTAAACCAGAGAAAATAGGTCTCGAAATAATGGTATTAAACTATCGAAAAGAGGGATAGGGGTAGATTTCGAACGTTTTTTAATTCGCTTTGAATTTTGTTAACCCTAACTCACCATGAATCTGATATGGATGTCTCTATCCATTCCAGGTCCAACCGCTTCATAAATTCGAGGACAGACGGACAGATATCTTAGGCTATTATTATATAGGGGATTACATTAATATATTTCACTAGCATACAACCCGTCATATGACGGGATCTGTAAAATTTTTTATTTTCCTGGATTGTAAAGTACCCTATGAGGCAGGTAAATAAATGGTTTGTTTTTTGGCTGTAAATTATCTGGTACACGCTCAATAATTTGTTTATTTTCATACTCCTTTAAAGACTCCCGATACTGTGAATGCAGTTTAAAATCAGATTGAAATCATTTAGTCAAACCGTGTGATTATGTATAAAAAACAAAGACAGTGATGACTTCTTCTTAATTTTCAAAGTTATATAACTGAAAAGCTAGATATTTTTTAGTCCGTGAAATTGATTCCTAGACTTTTATGAAAATAATTTTTTGTTAATACCGGTGATAAAATTTTCATTGCAATAAAATTGCACCTTTAAAACACTAAAGACCGGTCTTACCAAAGTCGTAACTGCTAACCACGATTAACACATAGCGCCAACCAATGGTAGGACGCAATTCTTCGTTTAAACAGAGATTAATCGGGGTTAGCGTTAAACGACTTAGGTAAGACTGACTGTAACTGAAGTTATGTAATTGTGTATTATGAACAAAAAATACAGCGGGGGTAATGAAGATTCCAAAAAAATTGTGAATAGAAGACAGGGTCATTGAAAAGACATGTCTAAAATTTTATTTTTGCTGAAATTCGAATTTGCTGAGATTAATCGGGGTTAGCGTTAAACGACTTTGGTAAGACTGACTGTAACTGAAGTTATGTAATTGTGTATTATGAACAAAAAATACAGCGGGGTGTAATGAAGATTCCAAAAAAATTGTGAATAGAAGACAGGGTCATTGAAAAGACATGTCTAAAATTTTATTTTTGCTGAAATTCGAATGTACATAGTAATTCAGATTGATAAAGCAGGGAGAACTGAGCTTGATGATTCTGACTTAAATTCTCTTACTGGAAACAGAAGAAATGAACCACATGGTGGTGGCTCTCACAGAAGGAACTCAGAAGTGAGCCGGATGTCTTGTGACTCTTACAGAATGAAGAATGAAGTTATCCAGATGTTAATGGCTTTTATTGTTGCAAGACTGATTTCTTTGGGTCAAATGTCAGTGACTTTCACAAAACGAACAAAAAAGGTTAGCCAGATGTTGACGGCTTTTACTGTAGCAAGACTGATGCATGTAGCTCGAGTGTCAGTGACTTTCATAGAAGGAAGAAAGAAGTTAACCAGATGTTGATGGCTTTTACTGTAACAAGACTGATGCATGTTGGTCGAGTGTCAGTGACTTTCACAGAAGGAAGAAAGAAGTTAACCAGATGTTGATGGCTTTTACTGTAACAAGACTGATGCATGTTGGTCGAGTGTCAGTGACTTTCACAGAAGGAAGAAAGAAGTTAACCAGATGTTGATGGCTTTTACTGTAACAAGACTGATGCATGTTGGTCGAGTGTCAGTGACTTTCATAGAAGGAAGAAAGAAGTTAACCAGATGTTGATGGCTTTTACTGTAACAAGACTGATGCATGTTGGTCGAGTGTCAGTGACTTTCATAGAAGGAAGAAAGAAGTTAACCAGATGTTGATGGCTTTTACTGTAACAAGACTGATGCATGTTGGTCGAGTGTCAGTGACTTTCATAGAAGGAAGAAAGAAGTTAACCAGATGTTGACGGCTTTTACTGTAGCAAGACTGATGCATGTAGGTCGAGTGTCAGTGACTTTCATAGAAGGAAGAAAGAAGTTAACCAGATGTTGACGGCTTTTACTGTAGCAAGACTGATGCATGTAGGTCGAGTGTCAGTGACTTTCACAGAAGGAAGAAAGAATTTAACCAGATGTTGACGGCTTTTACTGTAGGAAGACTGATTCATGTAGACCGAATGTTTGTGTAAATCACAGAAGGAAGATTGGAGCAGGTAGACTAGATGTTGGTGTTTTTCATAGAAGGAAGACTTTCATGTGTTCCATATGTTGTTGGTTCTCATAGCAGGCAGATTGATGAACATAGTTTGGATGTGGCTAGACATAACAGGAGATGAGGAATAGAAATGAGTGGGATAGAAGTGGCTTCAGCAAGTGGAAGACAGAAATAATAAATCAGAGTTATGACGTTTGATTTGCTGGCCTTGAAATCATTGTCGTTATTAAAATAGGTTTTTAGCTTCAAATATTGTCATATGTTATGCATGATTGGTGGCTACAAAGACTTAAACATGCTTTTTAAATGCAGATGACTTCATTAAATGTTGAAATGGTAAGGTACAATGAATCATTATTCTTCTCTGCTTGAGGTAAAATCACCAAGTTTATATTTTATTGGCACATTTATTTTTAAGTAGCTAGAGGAAGTATTGAATTGCAGATATTACCACTGCAGCTGCTGCAGCTTTGACCAATAGAGCTTTCACGGCTTTTTCCCGTTTACCTTTAAAAGCTGCAGCTCGTACTTGGAATTGTTCACAATCATTTAGAAAACGGTCCATGTAAACATTAGTGGATTTTAAAGTTATTTGCGGATGACCACGGGTAAGTGCATACAAATATTCTGAATTTTCAGAAGCAATTTTATAAAGAGTTTTGCTATCAGACTTCATTATGGACAGAACAGTTAATTTCTTCTACTATTATCAATATTTTATATCCAGAAAAGAAAATTCCTTCTGTAGCAATCAATATGTTAAAATTTTCTTTAAGAATGTTTATACAAGACCAATGTTGGAGCAATTAAGATTAATTAAGTTAGACCACAGTACGGATCGATCGATATTATTCAAATGTTTATCGTTATACAAAATAAAATGTTTAAAAACAAGAATTAGGACGTAATCGTATAAATAAATAGCAAATTTCAATAAGCGCTTAAACCGTCAAGAGCAACCGTCTGGTTTAAAATGGCGTATATAGAATACTCTTTGTTGCAGTAACTCTCTTTTGCAACAATGAGCAAAAAGTGATGTATAACAATAATTACGTAAATGATTTACCATCACAATGCTCCCTTAACAATACTAGGTGATTTTCCAATTTTATTGTTTAAATGTTTGTTAAACCCCTTTTAACAAGATGGTGGTTCTGAAGCAGTACTATGTCATTTTTTTGCTACACAATGGCAATTTAGACAGGTACTGCATAAGGTCGAGGCCGTTTACCAGTTTATTGGGCCCGCCAAGTTCTGGCGATAATCGCCAAATTCTGGTACCCAGTTTTCTGTTAACCCTTCATCTTCTTCTCGAACTCTCCCGTCATCCCCGAAAAAAGTTATTAATGTTATAGGGGTTGAAGGGGGACTTTGCCCTCGTTGGACAAGTAAAATACTTTACCCCTTTCCCTTATTTTCTGTAGAAATTTATACTAATAATTTCTTTAAAACATTTACCCCATTCTTTTCTATCCGATTTTAAACTAATGATTTCTAAAAGTAATTCCTAACGTACTTTATCTCTTTATAGTCCTTTGATAGTCTTAAAACAATTTAATTAAGTAAAAACAATGTTTTGAAGGCGTTTGCGGGACTACTTAAGAATTGGGTTCCTCTTGGCAAATTTGGCGAAAATATTGGTTATATTTAGTAAAACACAAAGAAAATAAATCCAAATATTGTATTTCTTGCTTTTCTGGCGACTTTAATTAATGCACAGTGCGCCATCGTAATAGAATTATATACTCTTACTTAATTAAAGAAAACGAGTTGAAAACCGGACATTTATATTTATGGGCAATTAATCCCTTACAAATGCAAAAGCTCCAAATTATTAAAAATCAGCCATAGTTAACCATTAATGGTTTGTTACATCTTATTTTTTAAGCATTGCGCAATTTTAATAGATAAGAAAATAGTTACACAAGGAGATTTGAATGCAAATATCATATAAATATTAATATAGATATAGATTGTTTGGACACGGTGAGATCAGAAGAAAATTTTATGTGACCATGCTTAAACCATTATTACCAAGTTGGCGGGGGAACCCAGTTCTTTAGTCAAGCCCCGTTTGCGAGTAATGCTTATATTTTGCTTAATTTCTACCTCTTGCAAAAATTCCGCATTGTTTTGTTCAAAAAACAGCAAAAAGTGAATTTAAAGTTTAAATACACAAGGTTTAAAAACTGAAGTTTGCAATTGTTTTCAATTTGCCAAGGTTTTAAACATTTTTTTTATGCATCGTGTAACCATGTGTAAACTTGATACAAGCCAAAACACAATGTGTAAATATCACTTGGCTGGAATTACTAAAGAACTTTTCCTCCCTGTTTTTGGTGATTTTTTAATGGCGCCAACCTGCACCATGCCTTTCACGTGGATTTTTCGGAAGGCTTTCGTTATGAGCGGGAGCGAATTTTCGGCAATAATAAAATAGCTTACTTACGTTATTTTATGGTGTAATGAAATTTGTTGTTAATTCAAGTTAAAAAACTTGATTTAATTTTACCAACACTCAGGGGAAATGGAGTCAAAGAAACAAAAAATAAAATAAAATTCAATGAAGTGCATCAACCATATCCGAATGCAAAATGGTAGAAAACGAGTTTAACTTGTTCTAATTTCCAGTAAAAGCGCCGTTGACCACAGAACCAATAGGAATTAGGGGCATTTCAATCGCCGTTGGTCAAAGAACCAATAGGAATTAGGCGCATCTCATACGTAATGAAAGGATTACATAAGGAAAGCCGGCTCTGAAATAAACAAAAAACACGGCGAGGAGAGGCGCAAGCCATACCATACTTGGCGCTTTGTCGCCCACTTGGCAAGGGGAACCCAGGTTTTTAGTCAACCCCACTTGGCGATAGTTTGGCGGTGATTTTTCATATAGCCAAACAAATATAGCCAAAACATGACAGCTGGCCCTGGGAACTGGAATTCAACCAACGTCAATTCCGAAGGAACATCTTTAGCCCTCGTGTTGCAAAAAGTAGACCGTAGCACTTCAAACAAAATCAAACCAAACCGAAGGAACATCCATACCAGCAGCTGTTTTGGAACCTGCTGACTTCATTGACAAAGGGCTGCCCATTCAGTCTTCGTCCATCTTTAGGTATCAAGCTAGGTAATCTACAAGAGTTTGTTATACCCCATGCCTGTTGACTATCTTAGATCTTCGAGTACCATGTGTTGTGAAGATTTTGTCCATGGTTATGCCTGAGCACTGATGATCGCATTATAATGGCACCGTGTTCGGGAGTTTAGTGTCTCTGTCTAAAAGATGTTGAATGGTAAGCCAAGTAAATAATTTGGACCGCACGACCAGTGTTCACATGTATATGCCTTTCTTATTTTCGGCAAAATTGCCCCCATCGACCTTTTCCACTCGGCGTTCCTGGAAATTGAAGATGGCCAGCTAGGGGGGAGGGGTGATAAGGTTCTTCGGATGCGCTCAGTTGCGTTTTTGCAGGCCAGTAGTACATCTGGACAAGAGAACTTCTCTTTTCGACAGGGATCAAGTAGCAATAAATGCGAACACCCCAGCCCTCAAGGAAAGGAAGAGAAAATATGAAGAAAACAGTTGTATTCGGGCCTATGACCTGGAAACATCTCTCGTTTCAATGTGAGAGAACACGACGACGGTTGTATTCTGGATATGATATGCTCAGCCATATAATCTGCATAGAATATGCCCAGAGACTCAAAAATGAGACCCAGTTGGATTCAGACCTATGACCTGGAAACATCTCTCGTTTCAATGTGAGAGAACACGACGACGGTTGTATTCTGGATATGATATGCTCAGCCATATAATCTGGATAGAATAGGCCCAGAGACTCAGAAATATGTCATTTTGATTTTCTTTAATTTTTTTGTCAATTTTGTTTTGTAAATAAAATGTGTGTTGTCCATCTAAGCCTTTTGAGCCATATTTTGGGTTATGCATCCCAGCAACAGTCGACAAACATACCTGCCCCAGTAAAATATGCGGGCAGGTGCCACGCAAGTATAGCGCCCCAGAACAGGGTGTTATTACAACGTGACCCCCCGAGTTGGGGTGGTTATCACAAAGTTGATAAAGGGAAAAACAGTTATGACTGAGCAAAATTATGACGTCATATCTAAGTTCAGGGATAAAACGTATGAAAATAATGCAGACGATATTTAAATAATTAAAAATAAGAAATGAATAAATGAGATGGTTAAAGGAATGACGTCATAATGCTAGAAATAAATGTTACATTTACATACTTATTATGGGATAAATTGATAAATTAAATCGCCTGCTCTTAACCGGGGAAAATAGGGCTTGCAATAATGGCATTAAACGTCCGAAAAGGGGAGAAGGGGTGGATTTCGAACGTTTTAAAGACGACAGTATTTTGCACTGTGATATGAAGCATATTTGTACCAATCTATTTTAGAATAGGATGGATAATTAAGGAGAAAATAAACTTTACTCGCTTTTTAATTTCGCTAACCCTAACTATTTAAAAATCCAATATGGGTGCCTCTATCCATTCCAGGTCCAACCGCTTCATAAATTCGAGGACAGACAGGCAGATAATTTGTTCTATTATTATATAGGGGATATGCTATATAAGAACAGTATCAGTCACAAACTAATCACTGTTAATCAAAAACAAGCTAAGAACTGACTTTTCACACCGATACTCTTCCTATAGAGAACTGATGGTCGATGACCAAATGATAGGGCACTGCCTTCCGATACCAGAGTCCCCTGGTTTGTATCTCATTGCCGGCATAGATGATCATGGCTGTTTGAAATCGACTTTAAAATCTAGGTACCGGTTTCATTAGCCTGTAGGTAGCAAAAAACACTTATCGCTAATTTAAACTTTAACTGTGGTTGTGCAATCTCACCGATTTTTTCGCTAAGTATTTTCTCCGCTCTGAATGGTATTGATTCGTTAGGTTTTCAGCATCTTTCTCCAGTTTACAGGCAAAATATCTTACCAAGATCCAAACTAGCGAAAAATTATTAAAATGAACAGTTGGAAATAGTTTTATCCCGCAAAATACATCAACAGCTGTTAAACGTTAATAACACCACAGCAGTATTCGTCAGATAAAAGAAATAGCTCTTTCTATCATTGGATGGGGGGAAAAGAAAAAAATATCGACCATTCAATCAAAAAGAGTCTTGATTAGAGCAAAGAAAAAAATCCAGCAGACTGGGTTAGGAAAAAGAATGTAATTGAGCGAAAAGAACATGTTATGTCGGAGCACACAAAAGGCCGGTGACGGAATAAAGGGGGAGAAGAGATTTCGATGACACGTTCCGAGATAACATGATCTAGCCTTTTAACCTACCCAGTTCACGACGCTAAAACTGTAGCAAAAATGTGTCATTGTGTTAGCAATGAGCAGTTACGGAGATCGTTTTGTAGGATTTGTATAGCTACTTTATTTTTCCGTTCGCCAATACTTTCACCATATTATTTTAATATATTAACGCCACAAAAATTTGAAAAAGTCAAATATCAAATTTGAAAATATCAAATTATTAATAATAAATCCATTAGTAAAAGGAAGAATACAGTGAAGAATCAATATTAACCCCGACTGCTCAATTTGTAAACAGATCTCTTTTAAGAATGCAATTGTTGCATAGTTCAAGTATATATATATAATATATTATATATATATACAATATATATATATATATTATAATATATATTATTATATATATATTTATATATATATATATATATAATATATATATATATAAATATATATATTATGCATGTATATATATATACATATATATATACATATATACATATAAGAATACATATATATATATATATATATATATATATACATATATATATATAAATACATATATATATACATATATATACACACATATATACATATATATATACATATATATACATAAATATACATATATATATACATATATATACATATATATATACATATATATACATATATATACATATATATACATATATATACATATATATACATATATATACATATATATACATATATATAACATATATAAATACATATATACATATACATAATATACATATATATATATACATATATATACATATACATTATATAAACATAATATATACATATATATATACATATATATACAACATAATATATATACATATATATACATATATATATACATATAAAAAATAAATATATCATATATATATATATATATATTGGAGAATTGAAATACCAATCTTTTTTCTAGAAATGATTTTTTATATTCAATTTTATCATGGGAAACTAAGCTTTCAGAAAAACTAATTTCAGATGTTATCACATAAAAATTTACTTTTTAATAAATTTCAATTGAAATACAGTTAACTTCTATTTATAATATACTGTCTATAATTCTATTATCTAATATAACTATAGTTATAATCATATAATTCTATTTATTACCAAATTGAATTTCTAATACTGTATATACTTTATTCGACTGGTTAAACGGTAAAAAGGCGGAATGTGCTTTCTTAATAAAGGAAGAAAAACACATGCCCGTGGAAATCGCGGGATGAGCAGTCAGAGGGTTAACGTGCATAATTTTAAATACAATTATGAAGAATGCAATTGATAAGAATATGACAAAACTGAAAGTATTACAAATTAGTATAGCTATTATACGTTGGCTAAAACTTTAACCACATTATTTTAATATATTAAAGTTATAAAAAAAATTTGAAATAACCATTTCAAGTTGTTAATAATAAATCCATTAGTAAAAGGAAGAATATAGTGGAGAATCAATATTAAGGTACATAATTTTAAATACAATTATGAAGAATGCAATTGATAAGAATATAACAAAACTAAAAGTATTACAAATTAGTATTGTAATTATACTTTCGCTAAAACTTTCACCATATTATTTTAATTTATTAGCTAACCACAAAAAATGCAAAATAATCATTTAAAGTTTTTAATGTAAAAATACATTAATGAATGAAAGAATACGATGGAGAATCAATATTAACGTACATAATTTTAAATAGAGTTATGAAGAATGCAATTGATAAGAATATGAAAGTATTACAAATTAATATATCTATTTTATTTAAACATTCTCTAAAACTTTTACTATATTCTTTTAATTTATTAACGCACCACAAAAAATGCAAAATAATCATTTCAAATTTTTAATTGTAAAAATACATTAGTAAAAGGAAGAATACGATGGGGAAACAATATTAACGTACATAATTATAAATACAATTATGGAGAATGCAATTGATAAGAATATGAAAGAAATTGAAAGCATTACAAATTAGTATAGCTATTATACGTTCGCTAAAACTTTCACCACATTATTTAAATTTATTAACGCACCCCAAAAAATGCAAAATAATCATTTCAAATTGTTAATTGTAAAAATACATTAGTAAAAGGAAGAATAAGATGGAGAATCAATATTAGTGTATATAAATTTGAATGCAATTATGAAGAATTTAATTAATAAGAATATGAAAGAAACTGAAAGTATTACAAAATAATATAGCTACTTTATTTATACATTCTCTAAAACTTTCACTATAATATTTTAATATATTAAAGTCACAAAAATTTTGAAATAATTTCAAATTGTTAATAATAAATCCATTAGTAAAAGAAAGAATACAGTGGAGAATCAATATTAACGTACATAATGTTAAATACAATTATGAAAAATGCAATTGATAAGAATGTGAAAGAAACTGAAAGTATTACAAATTCGTATAGCTACTTTATTTACAAGTTCACTAAACCTTTCAGTATATTTTTTTTAATTTATTAACAAACCATAAAAATTGCGAAATAATCATTTAATTTTTTTTAATTGTAAAAATACATTAGTAAAAGGAAGAATACAATGGAGAATTAATATTAGCATACATAATTTTAAACACAATTACGAAGAATGCAATTGATAAGAATATGACAAAACTGAAAGTATTACAAATTATTATAGCTATTATACTTTAGCTAAAAATTTCACATTTTATTTTAATATATTAAAGTCACAAAATATTTTCAATAATCATTTCAAAATCTTAATAATAAATCGATTTGTAAAAGGAAGAATACAGTGGAGGATAAATATTAACGTACATAATTTTGAATACAAATGTGAAGAATGCAATTGATAAGAATATAAAAGAAACTGAAAGTATTACAAATTAGTATAGCTATTATACGTTCGCTAAAACTTTCACCATATTATTTTAATTTATTAACGCACCACAAAAAATGCGAAATAATCATTTCAAGTTTTTAATTGTAAAAATACATTAGTAAAAGATGGAATACTATGGACAATCAATACTAACGTACATAATTTTAAATACAATTCTGAAGAATGCAATTGATAAGAATATGACGAAACTGGAAGTATTACAAATTATTATAGCTATTATACGTTCGCTAAAACTTTCACCATATTATTTTAATATATTTAAGTCACAAAAAAAACTGAAATAATCCTTTCAAATTGTTATTATGAAATCCATTAGTAAAAGGAAGAATACAGTGGAGAATCAATATTAATGTACATAATTTTAAATAAAATTATGAAGAAAGCAATTGATAAGACTACGAAAGAAACTGAAAGCATTACAAATTAGTATGGCTATTACACGTTCGCTAAAACTTTCATCATATTTTCTTAATTTATTAAAGCACCACAAAAAATGCGAAATAATTGTTTCAAATTTTTAATTGTAAAAATACATTAATAAAAGGAAGAATACAATGGAAAATCAATATTAACGTACATGATTTTAAATACAATTATGAAGAATGCAATTGATAAGAAAATGAAAGAAACTAAAAGTATTACAAATTAGTATAGCTACTTTATTTATATGTTAACAAAAATTTTTATCATATTACCTTAATTTACTAACACCACAAAAAATGCGAAATAATCATTTCAAATTTATTAAGCTGTTTGCAGAAATTTAATGAAAGGATAACTGGTTGACGAAATTTTGACTTCCCTAAGTTTTATACACTGTTTA
>CM063506.1:46592408-46604908 GCA_032207245.1 Pardosa pseudoannulata
AACCCACGAACTCCGGTTCCGAAGGCCAGCACCCTAACCATTCGACCATCGTTCGGGGGATCTGATTCTAAAATAAATTGGTGTAAATATGCTTCATATCAAAACGTTCGAAATGCACTCCTTTCCCCCCTTTTCGAGAGTTTAATGCGATTATTTCAAACCCCATTTTCCCCGGTTAACAGCAGGCGATTAAATTTATCAATTTATTACATAATAAATAAATGAAAATAACATTTGTTTTCTATCATTATGACGTCATTCCTTTAACTCTCTCATTGAATCATTTCTTATTTTAAATTATTTAAATATCGTTTGCATTATTTTCCTACTTTTTATCACTGAACTTAGATATTACGTAATTAATTTTCTTTTATATTTGACTTAAATAATAGATTATGTACGTATGTGTTAATTTAAAGTTTAATCATCGATTATTTTTTGCTGCAAGATAATTCTCAGCCAAAAAACAAACCATTTTTTTACCTGCCTCATAGGGTAATTTACAATTCTGGAAAATTAAAAATTTTACTGATCCCGTCATATGGAGGGCTTTATGCTAGTTATAAAATAAGCAATTATATAAAAAATTGAATGAAATTATAAAATATTTTAATTAATGTCTATGTACATAAAGAAACGTCCGTATACGCTTTGTAACGTCACGAAATCCTCGGGTAGCGTGAGGGTGTCGAAGTAGTTATGACGCGACGGATAGCTTAGAAACAATAACAGCGTTTATTCTTGATGAAAATGGAATATGTACAAATTTTCCGAATGGAAATCAGAGGGCTCAGGTGAGCTGGTGCTGACTTAAAAGTAACAGGTTCGAGCGAACCTAAAAAAAAACAATTTGTGGACAGGTGCCGACAGATACCGCTGTACAGGGGTACAACTGGGTATCCTTGAGTCTCACACAAAGCTGTAGAAAAGCTCTCAAAAAAAAAAAAAAAAACCGCCACAAGTCGAACCTCTGTCCGTTCCCCTCTTCCTGGGGACTCTCCTGCGAAAAATTCGAGCCGCCTGAGTTGTAAGCAGTGGCGTGCGGTCCATATGTGCAGGGTGTGCTCTGCACACCCTGGCAAAATTATGAGGAACAATAATTTTCTGCACCTATATCTACCTATCTTTATATGGTATATAATAAATATTATTTATAATATATTCAAATATTATGTTGATTTGCTTGCTTGTATTCCCTTAGTGCGTGCGGTACTAGGTGCTGCACCACGTAGCGCGCAAACGAAAGTGGAAGTTCTGATGTGTACGCACTGCGCACTAAATTGAAAATCACGCCTTATATGTATAGGCTACTGGAGAAGAACAGCATACTATGGCATTGAGGCAAGTGCAGCTATTTTTCCTGCACTTGGCATTCAGAATCACCCAAAGGTACGGTTTATTAAGCGTTGTATTAGAATGGGGACATTTTTTTTTTTTGGTTTTTTAACTGATTAACTGGCCATACGATTTTTCAGACGGTTAATGTTTGAATTTATATATTATAAAATTTTGTTTTCATGGAAATATAAAAGAAGTATTTCATCAATATAAAGTGAAATGTATTAGTGTGGTAAATTAATTTCGGTGATGCATTATATTTATTGAAATAACAAAAAAAACAATTTTTTGTTGTTTTGACGAATTTTTCCAGTAGATTCATTGTTTATCAAATTATATTATGTAACACCATATATAATGTTTTTAAAAATGTGTAAGAATGTTTTTCGCATAATACCACATCCCAATTATATTATTGAATAATTAACTGAAAAACAAATTGAACCAACAGTATATCAGCACAGACAGTATATAAGTTATATTATGCACCATATCCCGAATTGTCAAGATGTTTTTCGCAGAATATATGATTTCCAAATGCATTAATAAATATTTTTCCACTGACCGAACAAGAAACAGTTCGCTCCATTGTGCCAGCGTGCAGTGAAATCTTCTGCACGTGGAATAGACGTTCGGTTTCTCGGCACTAATGAGCATCCGGATGAGGCACCGCAGCGGCGGACACCATGTGTTGTTACATTTGCTGAACATTTAAGTTTTTCGTAGAAGTCCGAAACGTTGCATTTTCGACGCCAATAGGATACTATACAACAAAAGACATGATTTTTGCTTCAGTGCTAGTAGAATTCTCATAAGTTTAGCTGTTTTTATAGTTATAACTCGACTACTCGTAGGTAAATATTTTATTTATTGTAATCTTTAAATTTATATTCATAATAAATAACCCGTTTCAGAATGGAGAACTCAGTTGTCTCAATAATTAAAGATTTATTAGAAAATCCATGTTCTCTGCACACCCTGCATGAAAACCTACCGCACGCCACTACTTGTGAGATATTTTAATTTCTAACTTGAAGCGTTTTCATAGTACGAGAAATTCCGAGTCAAATCTCCGAGATTCAAAACTTTAATTGAGCGTACAAAATCGTTGTTTATTTCAACATTTCCAGCTCGACTTCTGAGAAAGCTGAAACGCGGAGAAGGCAGCGCTTCAGATTACGAAATATTCCAGTGCCCGAGATTAAAAGATGACATTAAAAATGCTCGAGAAAAGAATCTAAGTAATGAATGGACATTTATATAATCATGTCTCGTATTCTTCAAAGCACGCGTATCGTCTAAAGTATGTATAACAATTTCAGGATAGAAAGGCTGCATTCTGAATATATATCTGTTTGCCTTTAAAGTACGGAGCCGCTGTGGGTCAGTCGACAAAGGCAAAGATCTCGTAACTAAAAGGATGTGGGTTCGGGACTCGAGATGGCCTAAGATCCGCCGTGTTCGCTAAAGGTGACTGGGGCACGCAAAATATGTGTCACAATGTCCTCCAAGTTCTCAAATGATATCTCTAGCGGTGGCCAGCCAAGCCTGGGCGTCTTCTGCTTGATTCCTGCTCCTAAATTACGAGGACCCAGCTGGGTAATATTCCTCGCGTCCTTAGTGTAACTTAAGCTACACGTGCTCTCCGGGTAGTGCAAAATGGGTAACAACTTCGCATTTTTGTATTGTATAAAGGCATATAGTTACTGAATTGCCAGCTGTGTTAGGAAAAAAACCTTTAAAGAACGAATTCCAAGTAGATGTCACAGGTGCAACCATCCATTTATATATCTATTTATCTCCTATATGATAATAGCCTAAGTTATCTGTACGTCTGTCCTCGATTTTATGAAGCGGTTGGACCTGGAATGGATAGAGGCATCCAAGATATAGATAGAGAGCAAAATTCAAAGAGAGTAATGTTTGTCTTCTCCTAAACTATCTATCCGACTATCATATAGCCCATCATATGACGGGATCAGTAAAATTTTTAATATTCCAGAACTGTTAAGTACCCAATGAGGCAGGTAATAAAATGGTTTGTTTTTTGGCTGAGAATTATCTGGTTCACTCTCAATAGTTTATTTATCGTCATACTCCTCTAGAGTCTCCCGATCCTGTAATGCAGTTTAGAATCACATGGAATTCATTTAGTCAAACCATGTGGTTATGTATAACAAACAAACAAACTTCTTAATTTCCAAATATATATAAATTAAAAGTTAGATATTTAGTAGTCCGTGAAATAGACTCCTCGACTTATATGAAAAGAATTTATTGTTAATACCGATGATAAAATTTTCATTACAACAAAAAATAATCGATGATTGAATTTAAAATTATCACTTATATACTTAATCTATTATTTAAGTCAAATATAAAAGAAAATTATTTGCTTAATATGTAAGTTCAGTGATAAAACGTATGAAAATAATGCACGCGATATTTAAATAATTTAAAACAAGAAATGATTATATGAGATGGTTAAAGGAATGACGTCATAATGCTAGAAAAAAAAATGTTATTTTTACCTATTTATTACGTGAATAAATTGATAAATTTAATCGTCTGCCCTTAGCCGGGGAATCCATTCCAGGTACAACCGCTTCAAAAATTTGCCGACAGACACCTTAGGCTATTATTATATAGGGGATTCTAAAATAAATTGGTATAAATATGCTTCATATCACAGCGAAAAATACTGCCTTCTTTAAAACGTCCGAAATCCACCCCTTCCCCTCTTTTCGAGCTTTTAAGGCCTATATTTCAACTCCTATTTTCCCCGGTTAAGAGCAGGCGATTAAATTTATCAATTTATCACACAAGAAATAGGTAAAAATAACACTTTTCTAGCATTATGACGTCATTCCTTTAACCATCTCATTGAATCATTTCTTATTTTAAATTATTTAAATTATGCCTTATTTTCATACGTTTTATCATTGAACTTAGATAAAACGTCCATAATTTTCTTGTATATTTGGCTTAAATAATAGATTAGGTACATATGTGATAATTTTAAATTGAATCATCGATTATATTTTGTTGCAAGATAATTCTCAGCCAAAAAACAAACCATTTTTTACCTGCCCCATAAGGTACTTTACAATTTTGGAAAATTAAAAATTTTACTGATCCCGTCATATGACGGGCTGTATGCTAGTACTATATACAAGCATTTAGCCCGTCATATGACGGGATCAATAAATTTTTTTAATTTTCCAGAATTGTAAAGTACCCTATAAGGCAGATAAAAAAATTATTTGCTTTTTGGCTAAGAAATATCTGGTACACTCTCAATAATTTATTTATCTTCATATTCCTCTAAAGTCTTCCGATACTCTGAATACAGTTTAGAATTAAGTTGAATTCATTTAGTCAAACCGTGTGGTTATGTATAAAAAACAAATGAACAAACTTTTTAATTTTCAAATATATATCAATTAAAAACTAGATATTTATTAATCCGTGAAATAGACTTTTGACTTTTATGAAAAGAATTTGTTGTTAATACTAGTGACATAATTTTCATTGCAACAAAAAATAATCGATGATTCAATTTAAAATTATCACATATGTACCTAATCTATTATTTAAGCCATATATAAAAGAAAATTATTTACGTAGCATCTAAGTTCAGTGAAAAACGTATGAAAATAATGCAGACGATATTTAAATTATTTAAAATAAGAAATGATTAAATGAGGTGGTTAAATTAATGACGACATAATGCTCGAAAAGTGTTATTTTTACCTATTTATGTGATAAATTAATAAGTTTAAACGTCTGCTCTTAACCGGGGAAAATAGGGCTTGAAATAATGGCATTAAACGTTCGAAAAAGGGGGGGAAGAGAAGGAGAGGGGGGGGAAGAGAGGGGGGGGAAGGAGGGGGCGGGGGGATGAGGGGGGGGAGAAGCGGGAGAAAAAAGTGGGAGGAGGAGAGAGAGAGAGGGAGGGGGGGAGGAGAGAGGGGAAATGGCCTAAGGGTCGGGGTTTGGATTTCGAATGTTTTAAAGACGACAGTATTTTTCGCTGTGATATGAAGCATATTTGTACCAATGTATTTTAGAATCGGATGGATAGTTTAGGAGAAGATAAACTTTTTCTAGCTTTGAATTTTGCTAACCCTAAGTCATAAAGAATCCAATATGGATGTCTCTATCCATTCCAGGTCCAACCGCTTCATAAATTCGAGGACAGACTGACAGATAATTTAGGATATTATTATATAGTGGATATTCTATATAAGCCCAATATCAGTCACAAACTGTAAAAATAATGTTACGCTGGACTAGTGTTTGAGAAAGAAGAAATTTAAGCTCATTAAAAAACACATGGACAAATATGTCTTGATTAAATGATTTATACAATTAAATAAATGCCTAAGGAATACAACTGGAATACAACTTATCATTTGTAGATATGAGTACTCTGAATTCGGCGTCGGTTTCGTAAATATGGCGATGTTCTCTCCCTTTCTCGTGTCGCTCCAAAAAAAAAATGTCTATCCCGCAAGCAGCGGATGCCAGCAACGTTCATTTCTTCTCTCCTCTAGTCACAATCTTGTCTTCTAAAAAAATCAGACTGACTGGTGGAGAAAAAACAATGATCCACTCCAGAACGGGGAGGGGGGTTCAGAATACCCCAAACCCTACTATTGGTTGGGAGGAAATCCGAAGTTTCTTTCTAGTTGAGACAGGTCCTGGTCTGTTTGCCTTTGGCGTTGGCTGACGGGAAGAGGTAAAACAAGCTTTGAACCACCGAATGTAACTTATTGTTACACAAACTAATCACTGTTAATCAAAAACAAGCTAAGAACTGACTTTTTACACCGTTACTCTTCCTAGAGAGAACTGATATTCGATGACCAAATTATAAAGCACTGCCTTTCGATACCACAATCCGCAGATTTGTATCCCATTGCCGGCATGAATGATCGTGGCTGTTCGGAATCGACTTTAAAATCTAGGTACCGGTTTCATTAGGCTACTAGCAAAAAAACACGTATCATTCCAATCCAAGGTAAAATTTTATAACAGCTTTCTGCCTCAGAAATATATATATATTTTTTTTTCAATTTTGAGTAATACACGAAAGATAATAAATCAATGCTTTTGCTCTTATCAATATTAAAAAAAAATCTCAGTAGGAATACAAGAGCAACTATGTTACTAGTTATTTAAAAAAAATGTACATCTAGTATAACGTCGAAAAGGTCCATATAATGAACTTATATTCCATTTTATAAGTAAGGAGTCATTTAATGAGAGGAAGGGATAAACACCATTACGAAATTCCCGTCTGTGAGCTATTTTAATTTCTATCTTACAGCGTTCAAAGATTACGGCAAATTCCGAGTCAGCTCCCCAAGATTCAAAACTTTAATTACGCTCATAGAATCGTGGTTAATCTCAACATTTCCAGCTCGACTGCTGAGAAGGCACCACTTCAGATTACGAAATATTTCAGTGCGTGAGTTTGAAAGAGGAATTTCAAAATGAACCCCAGAAAAGATTAGACATAATCATATCTCATATTCTTCAAAGTATGTGTATCGTAGAAAGTATGCATAAGAATTTTAGGAAAGAAAGGGTGCATTATGAATATATATATATATCTGTTTGCCTTACAGGACGGATCCGCTGTATCTCAGCAAAGGCAGCGATCTCGTAATTGAAAGATTGCGGGTTCGGGGCTCGAGCCGGCCTAAGATCCACTGTGTTCGTTGAAGGTGACTTGGGCAAGTAAAATAGGTTCGTGGCCACAAAGTCCTCCAAATTCTCAAACGATACCTCTGGGGGTCTTCTGCTTGGTCCCTGCTTCTAAATTACTAGGATCCAGCGGGGGTAATGATATTCGCGTCCGTAGTATAACTTAAGCTACACGTGCTACTCGGGTGGTACTAAATGGGTAACAACTTCGCTTCCTTGTATTGGTATAAAAGCATATAGTGCCCGAATTCCCAGCTGCATTAAGAAAAAAACCATTAAAGAATGAGTTCCTTGTAGACTTCATGGGAACAAATATCCATTTATAAATATATTTGTACTATATATATGCTATATAAGTCCAATATCATTCATGAACTAATCTCTGTTAATCAAAAACTGCGTAAATCTGACTTTTTACACTGTAACTCCTCCTAGAGAGAACTGATGGTCCATGACCAAATGGTAGGGCACTGCCTTTCGATACCAGAATCCACTGGTTTGAATCCCATTGCCGCATGAATGATCGTGGCTGTTCGGAATCGACTTTAAAATCTAGGTTCCGGTTTCATTAGTCTACAAGTAGCAAAAAATGCGTATCACTCCAATCCAAAACCAAGGTAAGGCCGAACGAGTTTCGAATGGTTAGGGTGCTGGCCTTCGAAAACGGAGTTCGTCGGTTCGAATCCCATTGTGGCATGGATGTTCGTAGCCGTTCGGAATCGGCTTTCAGCAGTAGGTTCCGGTCTCATTAGCCCTCGTATTGCAAAAAGTAGACCGTAGTGTTCCAAATCAAACCAAATCCAAGGTAAAATTTTATAACACTTTTCTGCCTCAGAAATTTTTTTTTCAATTTTCAGTAATACATGAAAAATAATACATAAATTCTTTGGCTCTTATCGATAATAAAAAAAAATCTCCGTAGCAACTATATTACTAAATATTTTTAAAAAAATCGTTCACCTACTATAACGTTGACAAAGTCCGTATAATGAACTAATATTCCATTTTATAATTAAGGAGTCATTTAATGAGAGGAAGGGATAAACACCATTACGAAATTCCCGTCTGTGAGCTATTTTAATTTCTACCTTGCAGCGTTCTCAGATTACGGCAAATTCCGAGTCAGCTCTCCAAGATTCAAAACTTTAATTACGCTCATAGAATCGTGGTTAATCTCAGCATTTCCAGCTCGACTGCTGAGAAAGCTGAAACGCGGAGAAGGCACCACTTCAGATTACGAAATATTTCAGTGCGCGAGTTTGAAAGAGGAATTTCAAAATGCTCCAGAAAAGAGACCCCTAACAAATGAACGAACATTTTCATGATCTTATCTCATATCTGATATCGTTGAAAATATTTTTAAGAACTTGAGTAAAGAATGGATGCATTGGTAATATATATCTGTTTGTCTTTGAAGTATGAATTGCATGTAGACGAAGTCAAGGGTACAAACATCTCTTTTCCTATCCCCTATATAATAATAGTCTACGTTATCTGTCCATCTGTGCTCGAATTTATGGCTATTGTACCTGGAATGGATAGAGGCATCCATATTGGATTCTTCATGAGTTAGGTTTAGCAACGTTCAAAATCTACCCCTTCTTTTCTAGCATTTAATGCCATTATTTCAAGCCTTAGTTTCCCAATATGATCAGGTGATTAAATTTATCAATTTGTCACATGATAAATAGGTAAAAATAACATTTTTTTCTAGCATTATGACGTCATATCTGTAACCATCTCATTTAATCATTTCTTATTCTAAACTAGCATATAGCCCATCATATGACGAGATTAGTAAAATTTTTAATATTCCTGAACTGTTAAGTACCCAATGAGGCAGGTAAAAAATGGTTTGTTTTTTGGCTGAGAATTATCTGGTTCACTCTCAATAATTTATTTATCGTCATACTCCTCTAGAGTCTCCCGATCCTGTAATGCAGTTTAGAATCACATTGAATTCATTTAGTCAAACTGTGTGGTTATGTATAATAAACAAACACACAAAAGAACAAACTTCTTAATTTCTAAATATATATAAATTAAAAGTTAGATATTTATTAGTCCGTGAAATAGACTCCTAGACTTATATGAAAAGAATTTATTGTTAATACCGGTGGTAAAAGATTCATTGCAACAAAAAATAATCGATGATTCAATTTAAAATTATCCCGTATGTACCTAATCTATTATTTAAGCCAAATATAAAAGAAAATCATTTACATATTATCTAAGGTCAGTGATAAAAGATATTAAAATAGTGTAGACGATATTTAAATAGTTTAAAATACGAAATGATTAAATGAGATGTTTAAAGGAATGACATCACAATGCTAGAAAAGATTGTTATTTTTACCTCTTTATTAAGTGATAAATGGATAAATTTAATCGCCTGCTCTTAACCGGGGAAAATACTGCTTGAAATAATGGCATTAAACTCTCGAAAAGGAGGGAAGGGTTGGATTTCGAACGTTTTAAAGACGACAGTATTTTTTGCTGTGATATGAAGCATATTTATACATATTTATTTTAGAATCTGATTTAGGAGAAGACTTTAGGAGAAGATAAACTTTATTCGCTTTGAATGGATGCCTCTATCCATTCCAGGTCCAACCGCTTCATAAATTGGAGGACAGACGTACAGATAACTTAGGCTATTATTATACAGGGGATTATATAAATATCATCCGCATTATTTTCGTATGTTTTATCACTGAACGTGAATATTACGTCAACAATTTTCTTTTATATTTGGCTTAAATAATAGATTAGGTATATATGTGATAATTTTAAATTGAATCATCGGTTATTTTTGTTGCAATGAAAATTTTATCACAGGTATTAACAACAAATTCTATCTACCTCCAGGGTGAGGAAGACTGCTCTTCCGTACCAGAGTTCGTGGTTTCGAATCAATCGTTCAGGATCGGCTTTAAGCAGTAGGTTCCAGTCTCATTAGACCTCGTGTAGCAAAACAGTTGACAGTAGCGTGTGAAAGCAAGCTAACCTCTTAGGAGAGAGAATTTCTAGATGATGACCAAAAGTAAAGACACTGCCTTTCGATACCAAAGTTCACTGGGTTGTATCCCGTTTCTCACATGAATATTCGTAGCTGTTCGAAATCGACTTTAAACGCTAGTTAACGGTTTCCATAGCCTATGTGTAGCAAAACACAGGCTAATTCCCTGAAAGTCAAAACCAAGGTCAAATTGTATAATAGAGATATGCCTCAGAAACATATTTTTTACTCTTGAGTAAAACACGAAAAACAAAATGCTAATGCTTTCACTCTTATTAATATTAAAATAATCACGAAATGGAGCTAAAACACTTGTTTTATCAGTCACAAAAAAAAAGAGCATTCTAATTCACTGAAAGCCAAAACCAAGGTCAAATTGTAAAATAGAGATATGCCTCAGAAACATATTTTTTACTCTTGAGTAAAACACGAAAAACAAAATGCTAATGCTTTCACTCTTATTAATATTAAAATAATCACGAAATGGAGCTAAAACACTTGTTTTATCAGTCACAAAAAAAAGAGCATTCTAATTCACTGAAAGCCAAAACCAAGGTCAAATTGTAAAATAGAGATATGCCTCAGAAACATATTTTTTACTCTTGAGTAAAACACGAAAAACAAAATGCTAATGCTTTCACTCTTATTAATATTAAAATAATCACGAAATGGAGCTAAAGCACCTGTTTTATCAGTCACAAAAAAAGAGCATTCGCCTAGTACAATGCTGACAATGTACATATATCGAAATGATATATGGTCTTCATTTTATAAATAAACAGTGAAATAAATAATGAATAAATCGTGCTTACTTTCAACATTTCTAGCTTGACTGATGAGACAGCTGAAACGTAGAGAAGGCAGCACTAATAAATGGAAATTTACATGATTATATATTATAATGTGATATTGTTAAAAGCATGCGGAAATATTTAAGGAAAGAAAGAGTACATTGTGAATATATATCCTTTAAAAAACAAATTCCATGCTGATAAAGTGACGTGTATTAATATTAATTTATATATTTACACTTATAAAAGCACAATTCCAAACTGAAATTAATCACTGTTATTCAAGAATAACAAACCCTAGAATGCTAAATTGTTACATTATGAATCTCCTTCAGACAGAGCTACCGTGTGATAATCGAATGGTAGATTTTGGTTTGGAGAGCTACGGTCTACTGTTTTGCTCACGAGGGCTAATGAGACCGGGACCTACTGCTTAAAGCCGATTCCGAACTGCGAACATCCATGCCTGCAGCGGTATTCAAACCCACGAACTCTGGTACCAAAGAGCAGCGCTCTACCATTCGGCCATCGTTCGGCTTCAATGGTAGAGCGCTGTCGTTCTACATAGAAATCTATAAGTTCGAATACAGATAAAGGAATGGAAGATCGCATATATTTCAAATTGGCTTTAAACATAAGGTTTATTAGCGATTATGATTTCATCAGCACTCTTGTACCAAAACATTACACAAAGGTGCTAAAAATATAGCCAAATCTGAAAAGAAGGAAATTTATGACCAAATGTTTTCACTCAAATTTCCTTGAAATAATTAACTATAAATATTGTGGTATATATTTTACAATTAAAAATAATTCTTTATTTAAGATTGTGAAGATCCCCTTTTGTCCAGAACTAACGGAAAGAATCAGCTGATCGGAGTCTCCTGTTTCGACCATGTTGACAATGGAGTGGCGATACCGTGTCTGGGATGTTGACAGTTCGGTTGAATAGGCGTCACGCCCCCCGATCGGTGGCGGTAATGACCCCCGGAGGATTGCCTGGAGAAGCCTCAGTCGGGACAGCCAACGAATGAGAATTCAGCTTAAAAATACTAGCTGTAACTTTAGCTGGAGTTCTCAGGTAACTGGAATCGTAACTGACCAAAAAACAGTAGGCGGGACCGTAACTGACCCCCAGGTATAAAAAGCCTAGAATTTTTCGACTCGGGGCTTTTATTTTCGCGTGGCCACTCAATAGATGGCGCCACAGAACCTGATCTGAGCCATTCTCGCATCGACTAAGGTGTAGAAAAGAATTTTATTGGATATGAGTAGGAAGAAATTTATTGGATCTTAGTGCAGAATCCTATCTCTGTCAACTTGGTAAAACTTATCTCCCACTTGTGCTTAACATTACTTTAACTTGTTCTCTCTTCTTCTCTTTTTTACTTATGAAAAAAAATAATTAAAAATAATTAAAAATGATAAAAACCCCAAAAAAAACTGATTAAAATTTTATAAAATGATGCTTGCATCGCTATAAAAATTCCCTATCCCTCTTAAACTTTCTTCTCTCTTATTTGAACCTTTTTTTTTCCTTAATTATACGCACAAGTTGTAGCTCTTTTTAATTGTCAGTTTGTATCTAATATAACTTTTATTTTTAATTTTAAACTTTATCTTATTTTTAACTGTTAGGG
>CM063506.1:46609908-46622408 GCA_032207245.1 Pardosa pseudoannulata
TGGATCGCAAACCCTGTGGTTATGTATAAAAAACAAACACAAAAACGAGCAAACTTCTTAATTTTCAAAGATATATAAATTAAACGCTAGATATATATTAGTCCATGAAATAGACTCCTAGTCTTTGTTGTTAATACCCGTGATAAAATTTTCATTGCAACAAAAAATAATCTATAATTCATTTTAAAATGATCACATATGTACCTAATCTATTATTGAAGCCAAATATAAAAGAAAATTATTGACGTCATATCTAAGTTCAATGATAAAACGTATGAAAATAAGGCATAATTTAAATAATTTAAAATAAGAAATGATTCAATGAGATTGTTAAAAGAATGACGTCATAATGCTAGAAAAATGTTATTTTTACCTATTTATTATGGGATAAATGGATAAATTGAATCACCTGCTCTTAACCGGGGAAAATAGGAGTCGAAATGATGGCATTGAGAGCTCGAAAAGAGGGGAAGTGGTGGCTTTCGAACGTTTTAAAGAAGGCAGTATTTTTCGCTGTGATATGAGGCATATTTTTGCCAATTTATTGTAGAATCGGATCTATAGTTTAGGGGAAGATAAACATTACTCTGATTGAATTTTGCTAACTATGGATGCCTCTATCCATTCCAGGTCCAACCGCTTCATTAAATCGTGGACAGACGTACAGATAACTTAGGCTATTATTATATAAGAGATAATATATCAACGGATACAGTGATTGATCCCTTGTTTTTCGCGGTTAACCATTATAATAACAATGGTATTATTGAAAAATTTATCAATTTCCATATTTACTATAATTACTTTTATTATTTGCTGAGTCGTCGGTCATCGGTGACCCCCATGTAGAGATGTAAAAATCCCGGAATTTTGAAGAGGTGGAAATAAACCCGGGAATTTTGAGGAATAAACCCGGAATTTTGGGAACTTTGGGAAGAAATCATTTTAACAATGTTTGCATTTATTTTTCAACAGTGGCTTTTTAAGAACTAGCATATTATTTCTAAGAGATTTTTTTTACTTTTGGCAATATATATATATATATATATATATATATATATATATATATATATATATATATTCAAGAAATAATAGCAATCAGCATTTAAATAATTTTATAGTAGTACTTATGTAATTAATTACCCTGTTAGTCTTATCAAACACATAACTGGTTGATTCAATTTTAGTTGCTAATATAATAATTATATACATTATTTTTTATCATTATTTATTATGTAAATTGCTTTATGTTAAACTTTTTCCCCTCTTTTTATAATATAAAAATAAATATCTTTAAATTTAAAATAACAGTTTATTATTTTTTGTAACGCATATATCATTTAAAGGTGTAATCAAATGACACTGTTGCATTTTGTGTCCAATTCCTACGCACACTCACATTATATATATATATATATATATATATATATATATATATATATATATATATATATATATATATATATATATATATATATATATATATATATATATAGAGAGAGAGAGAGAGAGAGAGAGAGAAAGATGTTATTCAAGAAAAATAATGATTTATGGGTTTTGTGACACTGCAGATTATTGCGTAATATTTATGTAATAATAAAAATATTGGATATATCTCAAAGGAAAAATAGACTCATACTTTCATGCTAAACATGATACCTTGCCATATATAGTTAGTTATTCCCAATTATTCAGTTTTTGTTTCATAGCATATAATAGTTAAATTTTGTGAAAATATCCACTTTTGAGGTCTACAACAAAGACAGAAGAAATGGTGGTTCTCATTGTGTCATAGAAATTTGCGGCTTCAAAATATTTCAAAATTCCCATGTTTTGGAAATTTTCAAAATTCCCGTTCCAAAAAACCCGGGTTTAAACCGGGTTTTTTTCACTGCTCACAACTCTACTCCCATGGCAGTCAACGTGTTAATGAGTATACAGAGAGAAAGTTTTTTTCTTTGTATAATAAATCATTTACTATGAAATATGTGTTAAATTGAATTTCTGTCGAGCCGGAGTCGATTTAGCGACCTACGGATCTCTACCTCTTTTCGCCTATAGTCCACCGCTAAGCCAACTGAGCTACAGACAGATGACAAAGAAAATGCTGAGAACAACGTCATCTGGTGGACTTCCCCCACGGTCGGTGTTTACTAGTTAACTGGCTTGTCGGTGGAATAGGTACGGTTAGTAAGATGAAAGAGATAGGAGGACAGGACTGATTGCTAGGATCCACTAGTTTCTTAAAACTAGTAACGTACAGCATTCGCTTTTAGTTACTCGAAAGGTTCAGAAAGTGAACATGAAAAGTTAGTGAATTTTTTTTTAACGTATTGCTTTGGAGCGCTGCGGTCTACTGTTTTGCACACGAGGGCTAATGAGACCGGGACCTACTGCTTAAAGCCGATTCCGAACGGCTACGAACATCCATGCCATAGTGGGATTCGAACCCACGAACTCCGGTACCAACGGTCAGCACCCTAACCAATCGGCCAGCCATTAAAGGTTTGTCGACCATCATACGAGAGGGTTAATTTTGTATCAGATAATTTGCGTTTTAGAAATAGAAATATTTCTTTAAATAAACGTTATTTAGTCTTTTGAATAAAAGTGTTATACTGATACACGAAACTAAAGTTTTTATTCCTTATAGGGTAATTCTTAACATCTGTTAAAATGAATTGTCTGTGTAACCAGCTACAGGCTTGCAACTGCTAAGGTACTTTGAAAAAGGTGAGAAAAGTAACAAATACAGGATAAGTGACTAAAAAGTGACTAAACATTGAAAAAAAAACGCGATTTTTTTCTCCTCTTGATTACAGATGCTATTATTAAGATTTTTCTATTTATTTTAACTCTAAATCAAACGACATGATTTTAGCGTCAAATACAAAATAGGTTAAAAATTTTGTTTAACACAACTCAACATTGCTTCTTATTCAAGAAAATCTATAAATTAAATTTGAATACATACAATACATTAATTTTATAATCAAAATTTTCTGCATATATTAATGATGTTTTGAAATATGTACATATCGTGATTAGAGTATCTAAACAAAAATTGTGAAGAAAAAGGAAAAGAGAAATGTATGCTTTGACGTAAGTTACTTTAATATATTAAATGCACATTTCAGTACAAATGAAGATTTCAGGAAATTCTTTGCGACTTTTTAAAATCACTAAATTCTGGAAACCATGACAATTACATTTTAATAAAAAAATAAGATTAGAGCATCCCATTTTGGTCTTTTTTAAAAATATTTTGGTATTATGATTTTTTTTCAACACTAGATTTTTGCTGTGATACACCAAGAAAAAAAGTGACTAAAAGTGATCAATTGTAAAAAAAAGTGACTAAAGGTGAGAAATGTGACGGAATTGCAAGCCTGCAGCTACCTTTCCGTGTCCACCTACTCTCCAACACTCTACCATCTGAGTTATCGACGGTAGGCAATGTTTGTTTTCAAACTCTTCTTCCCTCAAATCTTGCTGACTTACATACCACGGCATGAAATTTGAATCTTTAGGTTATATATGTGGGTCTTGTATGGCTTGAGCACACAATTAACCACTCAGATTTACAAATACATACATTTAATTGAAATATATATGTAGGTTAATCATCAAAGCCCGTCAGGCTTAGCATCTTATAATAATCATCAACAAAAAAAGGTCAAGTGCCGTCAGCACCTAACGATCGTGCTCGTCTGCGTCCGAATTCCGTCTGTCTTTGCGTTCTACTGAGTAGAGTTGCTGTTGCCAAACTGCAAAAGGAAAACTTCGCTCGGAGTAAATTCGCCTCGCTGAGCATTGCCAAGAATACCACGAGTACATGTATTAAGTAAAACTAATATTTCATACAAGTTTCCTAATTTAATGTTACTTTTTATAATTTGAGAAGACGGACGGGAACAAAAATTGGATTGAGCCCTAGGCACAAAACTATTTTAATCATCAGGCCCTGAACTAGTTCACTGCCCATGCATCATAGTGATTATTCTGTAGTTATTCAGTTTCAGTCTTGGTTGTGATAAATGTGGTACTGAGCAAATTAAAACCATTTGGACCCCCATTTCAGCTTTTTATGTACTGTAGTACATTATAAATTTACAAGACCTGTCTGTATGCACAGGGTACCCAAAAAGCAAAAATTTTAACTGATACATTTATTGAAAATAAATTCAGACCTACAAATATAATTTGCGGATCCACAAAAATATCATTTTTTAGGCTCACACTTAGATGCTACATTCATGTAATCAGTGTTTGCCTTAGTATGTGTCCCATAACAATACATGTTAAGTAAAATATTGTTCTAAACTGTACTACAATGCAACAGAGTGATCTTATGGAGTGATTGTTATAGTCTTGTTTTCTATACGTAGTACTATCCTCAAATAAAAAATTAGAAATTTTTTAACACATACTTCTCAAGTAAACTGTCAGAAATGAGAAATTGTCGTCTTGTGAAATACCAATCGAAAGCAATTTGATTGAAAAATATTTCTCCCGTTTTACCTGCTTGGCAACATTTTCGGCTTGGAGACACATTTGAACGTTCTAGAATTTTTTTTATTTCAGCTTATATGCGGGTTTTGAACTTTGGGTAAAAAATTTTATAGAAAAATCGTACTCTCGGCATATATACGGATGGGTTTATATTCGGGAATATACTGTATTCAAATGTTGACCTTCCTTTGGCCCAAGTAAAAATATTATTGTTTATGCTTATTGCATAAAATATCGGTATACCATTGGTTAAGAAACCAAGTAGTTACAGTCAACTGCTATAGTTACTTGCATATGCCAGCGGCAAAACAAGGAAGTTATATGTCATCCACCATCTTTGGAGCTAATATTATTTATCTTAAGATTACTCTATATTTTAAGATTAATGGGTGGATATGTAATGGAGTAAACTTTTGTGTTCACAGACTCATAACTGCTTCACCCTTTTCTCCAAGTTGGGCTAAAACTGGAGAAACTGGTCTTATTAAAGTAACTATAATTACAGTTCTTATGTATGCTTATGCCTGACTGTAGAACATCACATTTTTCTGAGTTACTTTCGTTAATTTCTTAATAGGTTTGTGGTTGCAATGTCCTCTAAGTTCCCAAAAGATACCTTTGGAGGTGGCAGGCCAAGCCTAGGAGTCTTCTGCTTTCAAATTACAAAGATCCACTTTGTTTGTGTTGTTCTAGACAGTATGCCAAACGATCACTGAATGGTTAGGTGCTGATCTTCGGAACTGGAGTTCATGAGTTCAAAACCCACTATGGCATGGTTGTTCGTAGCTGTTAGGAATCTGCTTTAAGCAGTGAGTCCCAATCTCATTATCCATCGTGTTGCAAAAAAGTAGACTGTAGCACTACAAACAAAACCCAGAGAATAATGTTGGCTGCCTATAGGAAGCTCCCATAACAGTTATCTGAGGCATAGTAAAAGTAAATGTCTCACATAGGTAATAATTTAAAAAATCTTTTTGGTTTATTAAAAATTTGACAATAAACAACGATTATTTTCTAAGCAATGAGTAAATGCTTCAATAGCTTAAAAGAATATTATTTATTCCTGGTATATATACCAAAAGACATACCCTCCCTCCCTCCCTCAGTGCCAGAGCAATCAAGACCGAGGGTGGAAATCTCCCTCCAGCCCCCTTCTATTACAATAATCAATCTGGAAAATATCCACATAAATGTATAATTAGCATCCAGTTAATTGAAATTAAATAGCTAAAATGATTTGGAAGATAAAAGGCCTTAAGACTTTATATATGACATATAAACATATTTAAAAGTGGTTAATCTGCTATATCTGATTTCCTTTTATTATATCTTTAATTAACATGCCAATAAAAACAGATACTATAGGTCTTCTAAAGTTCAAGTTTACTTATAGGAATCTATAGATCTGAAATTACCCAAACAGTCATAAAATCTGTCCCTATAAAGAACTGTGAGCCCCTTTTATACTACCTTCTTATTTATAAGTTATAATACTTGTAAACTTAAAAACTTCAGTTTCTGCAGAGGTCTTAAACAGTACACTCCCACCCTCCATCAAAAGGGTTGGCTTTAGAACAAGATAATTGTAGGTAGATTGAGAGAAATATGATGTGGATAGTCTTGACATTTTATTCTACTTTAACTGGTAGCTCAGTCCGAAAAGGCAGCAATCTTGTAACAGGACAATTACAGGATTTATGCTTGAGCCACTCTAAGATCCGCCACATTCATTAATGGTAGCTAGGGCACATAAAATTGATTCCTGATCTCTATGTTCTCCAAGTTCCCCTGGATACTTATGAAGGTGGCAGGCCAAGCCTGAGGGTCTTCTTTTAAATTACGAGGAAAACATTGAGGTCTAGTAAGTATTTAGCTCTTGTGGTTCCTCACTCAAATGAAGTTGTATATTATCATACTGATGTGCCAGTTGCCTGTAGTGATGGTGGTTTATTGGGCCTGGTTAAAAGCTTTCATATACTAGGATAAGTAACAACACTGACTGTTGAGAGCCAAAACAACCAAAAATGCTTATCAGTTGTTTTTTAATCTCACTATTTGATTAATTTTCTTTCTGCAACTAAATGAGCACAAAGAAAAGAAATTACATCAAAATGACAAAAATGTGCTGGTTTGGAAGTTTAGAAGTAGAAATTAGAAGCTGTACAGTTCCAGTTCTAACAATAGGAGTAATATTTAACCTCTTGCCTTATGAATCAAGCAACGATTGTGTGTGTCACTTTTGATGAAAGCTTTTCTCATGTGTCGTGACCAGAAGCAGTTTCATCACCAACTAAATTTTGCACATGTTTTTTTTATAGGACAAACTACAATGTTATCTTCAGATGTATTCAAATTGGTATCTGTTTCAGTTTCTAAGGTGTAATCAGGACTCTTTCCAGCACTGTTATTAGTATCAATTTTCCTTTCTGCCATTAGGTTAAATTTTTAGACTTTTTAAAGAATTTTTTAAGCACCTATAGTTAATTATTTATTGCATACAATTTAATACTCTATTGTAATAATGTCCAAGAATGAACAACTAACTCTTATATTGCAACTGTAACAAACAATAACGCAAAAACAGAAACTTTATCACCTAAAAACAATAACATGTCTGATATGAGCTTTTCATTTTTGGCCAGAAAGAATCATCATGTGTCTGACACAAACTTTTCACTTTTGGCCAGATAGAATCATCATGTGTGTGATAAAAGGTTCTCATTTTAGGCACAGCAGTACGATCATGTCTCCCATACATAGTTTTAAGGCAAAGGGTTAATAATGTCATATTATGGCTTTGACTATCAGAGGATTAAAAGTAATCTAAAAATTATTTTCTAATAAAATGTAGTACTCTGTATGTTGAAAAATGTTATGTTATACAATCCATATGGTGGATGTGAACACAAGAGAGCTTTGAGGTGTTACAAACAAATGACAAGTTAAATAAAAAGGAAGATCCAACAAATAATTTAAGTGAGCCAAAGGAGTTTCATAGTTTATTATCTTATACAAACTATACAATAATTGTGGAGACAAATTCTGGCAGTTTTCTTATCTGTCACAACCTAAAACCAATCACCTAACAAATCTTTTGTTAAGTGAAAAGACCCTTCTCTCCAAGGATTTTGAGGTACAGTCACAGCTTTGAAGACACTCGCTGGTGCAGAAGTTTGTCTCGGATTATTCCTGTAGTGGATTAATTACTCAAATTTGTTTCTTTGTGAACAATCAACACATGGATACGAGGTACTTTGTACATGGACTTTAAAATATAAAACATGGCATACTTTTAAAACTAACAGGCTTTTAGCCATCATGTACATACTAAACAGGCAGACGTAGAAAGCCACAACAAATCAAACTCACTATGTGAGTGCACATAAAATGCAATTATTGCATGTCACATAAAACACAGAATGCTGTTGCTTCCACTAGATCTGGAAAAATGCTTGGAATAATTCAACAGAAACCTTGTGTCACAAACACAACTTAATAAATAGCTGTGGCAGAAATACAACCCAAATGGAAAACACACACATTAGCATTTCACTTATTATACAGTATTATACACACATAAATACAGCCATCCTCCATATTTTATGCAGGTGAGAAGAGAATTGATTTTGATTCAATTGTTCACATACTCAGTGAGCACTTCAGAAACGTATACAAGTAATTAACAGTAAAATATCTCCAATTTTCCACACAGTTCATGAGACACGAATAAAATCACACAATATATTTATCGACCCCTAAACATTTAAATAGCTGATTTATATTTGATTGATTAGTTCATTAAATAATAAGCTAGCAGTCAGGCTAATAGAATACCTTTGACTCTTATTTCGGAAATATTTAATGATTTGGATAACAGATTTTTTAGATAAAAAACAAACTTTTTATACATTATTGAAATTTTTAGAATAAAACTATAACATCATTTATAATTTGGAAGAAAAAATATATATAATTACATCACATGTGTAACTGACACTGCATAAAACCAGGACAGCTGCTTAAAATTAAATTTTGTTAAAATATTGAGTAATTTACACAAATCAAAAACCACTGATTCCAGTTTAAATTTTTAATTTCCATAACTTAACAATTGTAGCAAATTCAATAAAGTAAAAAATAAGAAATAACAAATAAAGCTCTAAATGATAACTTTTCCCCTAACAAGGTGGCAAAATTAACAGATACAGGCATAGAAAGTGATGGATTTTGGAATACAAACTTTTCCTGAGTTACTTATACTTTAAAATATGATATTTACATCAAAAAAGCCATAAAACAATTTCTTAATAAAAGAATTTTACCAGTTCTAAATCTTTAAATTTGAAGTAGAAGTTGTTACACACATACATCATGAAACAATGCTTATAGAAATGAAGATCCAGAAACGACTGGTCTCAACAACTGATTTAATGATACTTCAGTGTCAAAATATAATTTGTATGATAGCATGCTCGTTATGATGAGTTATTAACTATCATAATGAAATCACCGGGTCTACTACACATTTCACAATAAATGTAGATGAGGTTAACATTTGAATAAGTAACAAGATACCAAATACATTACAGTTACAATGTCTATTTGAGATTTTTAATTTCCATATTAGAAAGTATACCGATAAGAATTCGTTTTATTTTTAATGCAAACAAATTAGAAATCAGTTTGTGGTATTCAATTTTACTGCAGCAATATTTATAGCTAACAGCATTTCTATGCACAATCTTTTATCACTACAGTTGACTGAAGACACATAATGCAGGTATTTAGAGTAATTATAAATATGTATTAATTCCCTGTCATATACAAAAAGCATGTTGAGTATCTTTAATCTCTACAGTAATGATGAACAAAAATTACAAACAAAAAAAAATGAAGCTCCATAACTGAAAAAAAAAAATAGTAACAAGAACGAAAATGCTAATTTGAGCAATTTGTTTTTAAATCAATTTGCACCTGGACAAAAAAGAAAACTGCTGACACTGGCGCTAAAGCTGACAAATATAGAGAAAGACACGTTTCTTTTGACTAAAAATTAATAAGTATGTTAGTTTCAAAATTGTGAAAAAATAGTGACGATTGTTCTAAAAAACAAATAGGACAACACGCAATGGGAAAAATACACTGATCAATTTAAATAAGCATAAATTAAGTGATGAGAGTCTGTGAACCGGCAACACCGATTTTACATTGCTGAGAGACAATGTCCAATGTTTGTGCGATTTGATGTAGAAAAATGAAAGTACAATTAGTTACAGATGTGCACCCACCTGTAAAGTTCTATACAGGCACTTTGAAATGGTCACAGTAGCACTCAAGTGACAGTGCTGAGTCCTGGAAATTCACAACTGGACCAATTGAGGAATAATATGAATCATAAATTAAAGCAATAGAGGTATCACGTATTGCATAGTTCAGACCACCTAGTTTCAAAGAATGCCCGCATCGAATGACCAGCTTGACCGACAGGAGAATCATCTTCATTGAAGGTTTCACAGTTGTCAAAAATCAAGCGGGCATCATTTGCAAAATCTTCTCGGCATTTATACCTGAAAATGAAAATCCAGATAGTGACTACAAACACATGAACACTCAATATATTGAATGTCTAGAGAAGAGACAACAATTAAGATGGCATTCTTTTAAACTTCATAATTTATAATAGGTAAGATCTTGTCATTCAGAAGTAAAAGTCAAAAAGAATCTTGACCATGTAACACAACAAACTCATTCATTAATATATATGTAAATGGGTATTTTTACCCACTACAAACTTAAGAGTTATATCCATGAGGAAGTTATTAGGCCATCAAAGAAAACATCAAAATTTTAAAATAGAAATTAGCAGTTGACACAATCTTTAATCTGTTGCCAAAATAGCTTACATATGAGGATCAAAATTAGGTTAGGTAAAGGGAAATATATAATAATAGCAGCAATAATTAATTTAGTGTTTGCAATGTCACCAAAAGATACCAGTGTAATATAACTGATATTTTGTTATTTGTATGGCAACATGATATTAGGTTTTTATGGTTGGCAACAAGCTTGGAAAATGTGTTGTAATAATATTCATCAACATGCAGCCATTGGACTCAGTGCATGCTCCATAGTGCAATTATTATTAATGTTAATATTTTTAACTAAGATGATTTAAATAAAGTTCCTATTATAAAGTTCATATGTAGTTTATATCGTTTATGCATATCAGTAGAAGATATTATAACCAGTATCAGAAGAGAAACAAAAATATTTTGCCAAAAAATGTAATTTAATGGGTAAATTGGTAGAAATTTATTTTAAAATATAATTATTATAATTCAGTTAATTTGGGTTAAAATATTTTATATATATATATATATATATATATATATATATATATATATATATATTCATCTATATTCAAAGAGCCATTACATTACAACTACACTCCATTTACAATAATGGGCTCACCGAGGAACAAAAAAAACTGCATGTGCACAGCTGATGTTATGAGTATATAAAGCAGTTATGCATTGTTTTTCCAAACATAACATGACTAGTGATATAAAGCGAAAAACAGCTGATTTATTATTAGACTTTGATAAAGGTCAACTTGTTATGCCCTCGCGACTAGAAACACCAATATCAGAAACAGTGCATTTATAACATGAATATGTGAATTAAAATATGTATTTTTAAAAATAAGTATGACAATATAAAATATTTTATAACTTATTAATAGTTTAATTTTTTTTAATTTCTAAAAGTATGAAATTACAGAAAAATAACCAACTTTTATCAAGTGAAATAATGAAACCAAAATGCTAATGAACATAATTCATTAAAAATTAAAAAGGTAAAACCATTTTAGCTCAGTCAGTAAATAAACCAGAGGGTAGTGTGATCAAGACTTCATGTTGCTAAACATTTGCCACATTAATTAATGATGGTTGGGGCATGTAACATAGATTTGTAGTTGCAATGTCTTCCAAGTTATCAAATGATATTTCTGGAGGTGGTTGGCCAAGATTGGAGTCTTCTGCTTGCTCCCTGCTTCTAAATAATAAGAACTTATTCTTGAGGTTAAGTCAGTCTTCAGCCTTTGAGGTTCCTCACTCAAAGTGAATCTGCATATTAACCATAGCCATAGACATTTTGCATATTGTACCAGTATCTATTGAACCTGGTGCAGGCATTCTAACCCCAGGGGGATTAGCAACAACAACAAAAAATCATTACCAGCAAAAACCTAACTACGAATTATAACCGATGGATTTTAGAAACGCTCAGTAATCATAAAATCAGACAAACTTTACATAAGAAATATAAAAAATTTAACAATGATACTCCTTTTTCAAACTAAAAGAATTATAAATATACAAAAAAAAAACTTACTGGCCATTTTCTAATTTTGTACGCATGGTAGCAATATCCATAGGCTTTTTGATAACTTTTCGGTATGTTGGGAATTGTTTAGTATTTACAGGCATCAAGAATGGCCATGCATCCTCATGTTGCTCCATTTCTTCAATCAATTGGCTGAAAAATAAAGAATATTACAATAAAAACATGTTCTTTAGGGATGCTTAATAGCATAAGATTACCTCGATGATATCAATATCCAGGGAACAATTCCTAAATCTACCCTTAGATTTATTTAGTGTTAAAAATTTATTTGATAATATATCCAGTTTGAAAGAAATATGAAAATCTTCATTCTATTTAATTAAATAGGATGAAGACACTGCTAATCTGCATTCAAGATGCAGTGAATTCTCTCATTTTTCTCCTGAAAGATATTACCCTATCTACAGCCCTAAATGATGGTTTAATTCTGTCTCTGATTACCAGAAGGAAATGTTACAAAAATGGAATGAATTAATAAAGAGTGGAACATATTAATAAAGATGTAAATACCTCAAATATCAACATTTGGTATTGATATTATAAAAGCTGTGTCAACTATGTCTTAAGTAAGTTTAAAATTT
>CM063506.1:46627408-46734908 GCA_032207245.1 Pardosa pseudoannulata
GTTATTTTCATTATTTACTTTGCAATATATATTGTAACCAACACTCAAGGTTTTTTACACCTTGATGTGAAATTCAATAATATGCTACTTGATTTTGATTTGATTATTGATTGGTAGGATTAACCCTTTGACAGTTTCATTTTTTTTCCAGAACTCTGTCAAAAAATGTCACATTTTTTATTGCCTTTTTTTTTATTTTACATTTTTAAGTAAAGATATGTTATTAAAATTAACATTTCTAATAATTTTAAGCATTTATTACAACTCTTTTTCTTTCTATGAAAGCATCATAAAACTGAAGTTTACCTTTAGTCTCATCGATATCCAAGTTAATTTTTGGAATTCCAGTGAAAGCAAATCTAGGAGGCAGATCTGAAGGATTATCAGAATTAATTTTCAAAAATTATCTTGCTTGACTGATTCCATCTGTACTACTATCAGAGTCATTACTGCCTAGGTCATCTAGTAAACTTTCACTGCTATCATTTACAGATAATTCAGTTTCTGATTCTGAGTCACAGTTCGAATCACAAGAATTAGCTCCATACACTCTGAATTATCCATTATTTAAAAGTAAAAATATATGATTCAACTCTTACATCAATAAAATTATCAGGCGGTTAGTAAAATATAACCAGAAAGCTATACACTGAAAGATAACAATTCGTCTTCTGTCACAAAATATGCGGAAAAACTTGCACTTTTGAACCAATCATATTAGAAAATACAATAAACTGCATACTTCATTTACTGGACAACTATCGCCAACTATACGAATAATTTGTTACTAAAATTGGAAAAAATATGGCAGAAACAGTGCAAGCGAAATAGAATTCAAATTGCCCATATGCCCTCTAAGGGAAAATCAGTAAAGGCCCAAGAGCTGTACCCGTACGGCGTACGGATAAAACAGGGAAGGGGTTAAGGCTTAGGTGTGGATTAAATCTTATATCCTTCAGGAAAATATTATTGATTAAAATATTGAGGTCAAAGGATTAAGAGTAAAAATAAAATGATGAAGTTACATTCCAATTAAATAAAACAAAATTTTATCATCAAAAATTGAGGTAATTCCTCAATTTAATATTTGTATGAAATTAAATAAAGAATATATGAAGAGGATTAAGATATTACTAACAATTTACTATTTTAAATAAGAAAATACAGTACTAGATCTTTTCAAAAGGAAATTACCTTGTTTAAGCACTCAAAACAGTACCAATCTCCTTCTGGAATGGTTTCCATAACAGGCTGCAAAAGTTAAAATAAATAAATAAATTCTAAGATATTTTCTGGATAAGAAAGCAAAAAATATGAAGTGTTAAAAAAATTACTTTAAAGCAATATGTATGATAGCCTTTGTCACACCCATCACATAAAAGTAACTTCTCTTCATTATCACCGCTGTGACAAAACTGGCAGCTCTAAAAAGGAATAGATAATATAGATATTAGGCTGAACAAATTAATAACAGGAAAATATACAATCAAGACTGATAAACACATTAATACATTATAAACAGAAATAATATTTTTTAAACATTTATGAAAATTTTAAGCTTTGATAAATTTAAAGCCTTGATACACCTGACATAGATTTTATCTTGGTATTTATGTAATACTTGTACAAATATAAATTAACTATGAAACAGTATACAAAAATGCAGATATGAGTTGTTTTCTTTAACATTGGTGAATTTTATATTATATAGAGAAAAATTTAAAAGTTTGCATTTGGATGGTTAGAAAAATATTAGTACATATTAATGCATTTTTTTTAAATATTAAATTGATTAAAGATTATGGAGCGATCATTTTTAAAGTAGTAGTTAAAAGATTATGAAGTATAATTTTTGAACTATTATGTCTTTGTGGAAAGTGGACAAAACATAACTTTTAAAGTAATTATATTTGTAATTTCATTAACTACATAAATTTATATTAACCAAATGGGAAAATATTTGAAGAATTTTTTGGGAAAACTATCTATAGATAAAAAGCCCTTAGCTTGGCTTGTTTTGGAACGCTACAGTCTACTGTTTTGCACACAAGGGCTAATGAGATTGGGGCCTACTGCTTAAAGCTGATTCTGAACGGCTATGAACATCCATGCCATAGTGGGATTCAAACCCATGAACTCCGGTACCGACGATTAGCGTCCATACCAATCAGCCAGCGTTAAAAAAAAAAAAAAAAAAAAAAAAAACTTAGCAGATTGTATTCATTGTTTGTATTAACTTTCTACCAAAAATGAACTAGCATCACTTCAATGAAAATGGGTCGTATAATATTAACAGGAAATTGTGCACTCAGTAAAACCAAGCTGAAAATATTTTGAAGTTGAAAGAATTAATACAATTCAAAATTACTAAGATACTTACAGCTCTCATAATTGATTTATCCCAAGCTGTATGGCTTTCTAAGAAATTTAAGCACATGGCTAACTGTGCAGCTGTACGACAATTTTCTACAGCATTTCTCCATTTAATTAATCCAGGTGGTAAGCATTCTTCCTCTGGTGGTTCTGAAGAAGTTGACTGACTATTGCTACTACCTCCATTATTTGATAAAGTAGATTTACTTAGGTCAGTAGCACTGTGAGAACATAATTAGAAGAAAACAGTGTAAATAAACTTTTATGATGAATTAACAGTACAGAATTAAAACAAATTAAGTTCAACATAATATAAAATTTTATAGAGAATGTAAATAGTCTTTTTTACTAACACAGAAAATAAGCATACTTATAAAAAAAAACTCTACTACACTTTTAATTTAGATTAGTCTGACTTACAAATGAATAACAACTGTTCCAAAAGTTCGTCCAGAATTAAATTATGCAAATTAATTTTAGCCACAGCCACTCCCCCTCTCTCTCTATATATAATGACAGGAAAGAGCACAGTCAATTATTAAATTTTATAAAATCTTTTAACTTAATATTTCACCTTAACTAGGCAAATGTATTCAAATCAGGAAAAAAAAAAACACTTTGTTTGGGAGATTATATGTGCACCTTAGAAGTATTTTTTGTGTATTCATGAAATTCTTTAAAGGTCTACAAATTGGAGGGTGTAAGAGTAATAGTCCCTTCTTTTTTCTACTAGGCTATGATTGTGTTCTGAGCATTGTGCATAAGTGCATCTGTTAAAAATTAAAATGGCTCTCCTTTTATTTATCTAGAAAATAAAAGAATATCACCCTGACCTTCAATGGTTACATTAAAATCTTATTTAGTTATCAATTAAACATATCTTATTAACATATAACAAGAAAAACATTTTTTAAGTTTGTTTTTATTTAACATATTTTTTTAATGCACTAAAAAGTAGAAATTTTGTTTCAGTTCTTAGTTATGCTAGATAGTGATACTAGTTTAATCTCCGCAACTGGGATTCCAAGTACACTGAACAGCTTATTGCATTTGCTGAACTGATTTTTTTTTCCAAATCTAATATTTATGACTGAATATTGCATTCTCACTGGAATTTAACAAACCTATGTGCAAAATTTTCGATCTCTAGCTAGTTGGGAAGATACTTAAAAATTGATTTTGAAATACCAGCTAACACACAAGTGAAGTTAAGTAAAAGCGATAAAAAGTGCATAGAACCACACTTTTGTTGTAATACTAAGGATAAATTGCATTTTTTTTTTAATAACTGAAAGTAAGATTTTAGATAAAGGGTTCTTTTTCAAGAAAAATACAATTTAGTTTTGTATATTTTGTATAAAAACAATATATTTTCCCACAAAAGTGCCTAATTTATGTGCCTATGAAATGCATCAAATTTCTTTAATCAATTAACACATGGCAAAATATAATATTTGTAGCAATACATACTTGATAGCTAGAGGTGGTTTTAGATATCTCCTTTCAATAGCTGCCTCTACTTTAAGTAATCTCTTTTTAGCTTCTTCAACTGGATTCATTTTACCAGGTGGCAATGGAATGATATCACTTTCAACTTTGTCTTCTACAATTGATTTTTCAATGTCCTCAATGGTAGTATCTGGAGCTTCAGGTGCCTCACTATCAACAAAAGACTCATTTAACTCATCTTCTGGTTTCTTTTCTACATCTACTTCCATCTGTTCTGGTTCTGGCTCTGGTTCTTGTTCCTTCTTTGGTGGCTTTTTCTTTTTCGAAGAACCTTTTTTGGAACACTTTCGGAGTATTCTTTCTCTAATAGCATCATATATTTCATCTGCTTTACGGTGGACATATTGTTCACAGGCAGGAACAAATTTAGAAATAGGTTCAACAGATAGCTTGGGAGGAGGTTTCCAGTACTAAAATATTTAAAATGGAATTAGTGACCAATAATTAAAAAAAAAATTTAAACACATGTGTAACAGAGACAATCACATTTCAGTCATATAAAAGAGATTCAAAATGACTGGCTGGATGCAAGTACTATAGTCAATATGCACGAAATACACAAGCATGAAAAATTTATTATACTGAAGAACCCCTTTAAAGAATATATAATTTTATAATTGAATATATGACATATTTAATAGGTTTTAAAAAATAACTTTCCAGAACCAAACCACATATTTACATATGATTATTTAGACTGAACCAGTAGATTCTCTATGGCAATATTGATATATATATGTAGTTACACATATATTTACCACCAACTATACAGAATAGATTAAGGTATTCGTCTACGTTAGAACTTTGTTCTTTAAACATAGAAACTAGTTCATGTTTTTACATTTTTAGATTTATTTTTCATATTATCATGAAGAATTGCACTTAAAAAATTTATTCCTGGAGAAGTTCTTATAAAATTTCTAATAAATAAAGAAAATTTAGTAAAAAAAAAAAAAAAAACAGGTTTTTTTAATAGGCCTAATTTTTTAATTAATTAAATTATTTCAATATTTTTTGATGCAACACATTTCTTATACACTGGACTAGTGAATCACCTAAAATCTTAGCTTAATTTACATTTGGTAAAAAATTTTGGTCCTTCAAAATCATACACATTGAATTTTTAATGAATTTTCATTGCGAAGTTGCTAATTATTTAAAATACTAGAAAAATGTTTAAACTAATCTTCATGAAAATTAAAAAAGTTTTGTCCAAAAAATGTTCTTTAAAAGGCTTAAATTCATAACTTCCAATTCCGAAAGCGCTACTTCCGTTTTGTTTTGACAGCTGTCACTAATATTTAAACAGCTGTATTTTTTTTTTAAATGCCGTAGAGACAAAACAAAAACAGATTTAGAAGCCTAAAAGTTGAAATTTTACAATAGAAAAATTTAAAAAAATTATGATTTTTAGCAAAAAATGATGTTTTTAACGTAGATGGATACCTTAATCTCTCAAAGAATATACAAAATTAAATCTTTTGACTACTATTGAGATGACTGCTATGCCAAAGAGGGTTTGTAACTTAACCCTTTCGCGACGGGAAGTGCAAACGCGCGCTTTTCTCTGAGGCCGGCAGTCACTTTCGCGAGTGAGTATCCTGGGCCGGAGTGTTATTTGCTATTAAGCCTAATTCATGAAATTAACGAAGTAGCAACGTGTTATTTAATAATGCTGCGTAAAGTATTTAAACGGCATGTGATTTATATTATATGTTTATAGATTATTTATTTAAGCTATTTCTTACTTAAATATATATTTTACACTTTACTTTTTTTTCATTTTTTACTTAGTATTTAATGACTTTTAACATTGCAAAAGTGAATACTATGTTATATAAACTTTTTTTTTGTATGAAAAATTTTAAAAATAGGGATCTACAAACAATCCTACGTGACAGTCCTTACACTGGTAGTAACTCATTTGCCGTTTTGGAAGATTTTTCAGGAAAGTGAAAAAACGAAACATCGTCAATTTCTTTGTCAGAAATGTGCTCCTCATCATTAAAATCACTAGATCCATTATAACATAAAGAACAATCAGAATATATTATAGTGTCACTATTACTAATATTCTAATCTGTTTCAGAATGAAAATCTGAAATATTTCGCGTCATTTCAGCTATTTTAAGCTCAGTTAAACACTTTCGACACTTCAAAAATCTAACATTTAAAAAAAAAAAAAAAAAAAACATGTCTGTCAGATCTAATTCTGTACTAAAAACTGGACTGCAAACCGAAATACACAAAGCTTGAACAAAAATAAAACTCCCCTGTTTACATAAACAAACACCACGTGGGAATTTAAAGAGCCGTCATAAAACATGTCAACCGGAAACATTCCTTTACCCTCATGTTTATATAATCAAAAACCACTTGCATGTGTATCCTACTACTCTCCTATTGAGTACAAGGTCAAATCTACATGTATCTAAATCCATATGGACATACAATGCCATCTTGTGTCAAAGCTTATAGTTTTTAAAATGTTCCACAACGCTGGCACACATATGTGACAGTCGGGGGTGAACGAGAAAACGCACTGGCACGCCAGTGTGTCGGCCGGGAAGTGATTGCGTTTTTTGCTGGCACGTATTTGTGACAATAGGCGCGAAAGGGTTAATGGCAGGACCGGGATACACTGAACTTGGTTGGAGGACTCAAAATAGCTCTTTTATAAAATAATTTTAATAAATATGGCATCACTTGATTAAGTAATATACATAAAGTTACTAATGTGAAAATTAAATTACATACAAAAGCATCAATTAACATGCTTTAATGTGGCAGTCAATTTCTAAACCAAAAACTTCTTTTATTCCAAATTTTCCTTATAACTTTTACTTCAGTGAGCTTCCAGAGTACACTTTTTAGTTATATTCTTAACAATGAACATCATTTGTTATAGAGGTTAAGAAAATTACTTTTGATTCTTTCAAAAAATAAAAGCAGAAAGGAGTATTTTATTTTTTATAGATAAGGAATTATCTAACCTTAACTTGCATGCTAGACCCATCAACTTTTTCTTCCAGATTTTCTACTTGTTCTAAGATTGCCATATCTGTACGTAATGCCACATCGCGATACCAAAAGTCGGGAGGATCAGGATCTGCAGCACCACCCATCTTTTTAGCTATTTCTTCATCCAGTTCTGTTATTTGCAACTCTGTATCTGTAAAAGGTTTTTCATTGAAATCAGATATAAAATAAAACATTTACATCAAAATATACATTCATAAAAAAAAATGTATAACATCAAACCAAATCTAAATTTTCAATAAATATTTAAGAGTTTAATGTAAAAAAGAAGCAGTTCCTTCATTCACTGAACTGCTTAAAAACCAACCTTTACATGTAGAATATAGGCTTGGAAGTTTGTGTTCTGCATGTGACTGTTAAATTAACAATAAAGTAGCAAATTGTATTTACTTAAATTTGTAATAGTTATGGAGGGCTATACTTTAAGATGAAAGGTTCCATCAGAATAAACACAGCACTAAGTTATAAAAGTTATATTTCTGATATGTTCAGCATAGAAAATTGCACTGAGCTCAAAACTAGCCATATGGCTTCTGGGCCATTTAAGTGCTGCTTTTTCCTTTCTATAAAAACTACCCATGTACAATGGCCAAATGGTAGGGTGTTGTCTTTAGGTCCTATAGTCCATGGTTTTGAATCTTGCTGTTGGGATGGATGTTTGTAGGTATTTAGAATTGCCTTTAAGCAGTAAGTCCCAGTTTTATTATCTCTTATGAAACAAATAAGGTAGGCCATAGTGATCCAAATGAAGTAAAACAAGTACCCTAATTTCCTGCCTATAATGTGTGGATATGTTAAAAAACTTCAAATTTTCTGGTAATGCATATTACTCACTGACGTGTATTATCTGTTGTAGTGTTTCTATCAGAAATTAAGATAGGATAGAAAATAAAACATGCTTTTTATAACAACTTAAGATTAAAAAAGGATTCTATTAAACTATTTACTATAGTTAGAAATTGACACAATACTAATAAACATAGTATGCAAACAAAATAACCTGAATAAACTACTATAAAATCATGAAAAGATAATAAATCAACAGTTTTCTACCAGTAAAGAATAGGTGATACAGAATAAATTTTGAATCCCCCCGATTTTTTATTTATTTAATTTTATAACAATTTTCTCAACTGACTGCTATGAATCCACAAAGTTTAAAACGGTCAGACCCCTTGCACTTTAAGCCCAAGTGGTTAATTTAGAGTAAGAATAAAATGATGACCACATAGGTTTATTCCCATGCTTACAAATCTTAAAAGACTAGAGTTTAAATAGATTTTATATAAGGGAATGTCATTTTTTATGCATTAGGCCTAATCTAAATAATCATTGGGATCTTTTCCAGCATGCAGACTGGTAGTAGGAGTGTCTCATCTCCTCTCTTATGTTCAGTAAGGGTTAAAAAATAACATATTTCAGTTTTGACACTTTACTGGCGGTTACTGATTTATAACTTTTTTACTTTTACTACCAAAAAATAGCCTTAGATTGAATGATGGCAGGCAGGAGAGAGGGGGGAGGGTCTGAACAATCCACTAAAAGAAAACATTAGATAAACAGAAATTGTTGTCAAAACATGAGACAAAAAAGAGAAGAGCAAAACAGGTCCATGTGCCTTTGTACTTTGTTCTGCAATCGACCATTGGAAAAGAAATCAAGGAATAAAAGGAGTGAATGGGGGAAAAAAAGTTGTGAAATAAGGGAAAAGAGGAGGGTTTGCTGAAAAACTAAAAGAAACACTACAGAATCTGGGCTTATATTACCCAAAATACAGGTTTGCAGCAGTTTGTCTAATGCAATAAATAATTTAATGGTATTTAACATGCTTTTGTATGAAATGTGAACATAATTTATACAAATATTTGACAGAATTTTGATTATTTTTTAATCAAAAGTAAAATCTTTGAAAGGATTGATGTAAGTTTCACAAAGTTACCTTGATTCTGTCCCTGAGAGCAGGATGTACATGCAAAAGTAAAATGTTTCTGCAGCTGCTTTTGAAACATTTTTTCCCTGATGCCACGATGGTGAAGCGCACTTATCACAAACTTCAACTGGTTGGGATCTGTTATACGCCACCAACCTCTTTGCAGCTCTACAGAAAATTAATGAAATATAATGAGATTAAAGTATATACGTAAATAATAACTTTTTATATTATAAAAATACAAAAAATAAATTTAAAAGACAGTTGTATTCTATAAACTAAAATTATTTTTGATGAATAATTAAATTCATTGCTATAGTTTGGGTTGAAAATCAAGTTTTCAATGAAAAAAAAGATAAGTTAATTTTTAAGAACAAAAGTTTCAGTAAATAAAATAATTATCAAAAGGATGCTTTTTGTTTTTAAACTAAACAAAATTACTAATTTATTAATATTTTATACTAATGTACTTAGAGATATCACATATCAATTTAAGATTCTGAAATTTTATACTAAAAAAGGCATTTTAAAACCAATTACTTCATTTTAGAATAATGACTTCATATAGTCAATAAATATAAGGCATTAGAATAATCAACTGATCACTGTAAGCATTTTGTTAAAAATCTAACATTGAGAGACAGCAAAGCTCTACTAAAAGCAACTGATATTGAAAGAGAAATATTATCAGCTTATGTTTATATCTTTCTGAGAAATCAAAAGTTGCATATAAAATCTTATCAAATAATTATTTTAAAAAAGTAAATAATATTTCCCTTACCTGGAGAAATTGGTTGAGGTGCTTCATATTCCTGAGTCATTTTCTCCATCATGAGACGTTTGGTGAAACTAGGAGAAGGCGAGTCTCGTGAGGTAGGTGTGGCATAGCCATGAGAGGTAGGTCCCGGAGTGGCACTTGGTGTAGGAATTGAATTTGGAGTTGAAGCTGCTGGTGGCCGGTTGAAATTGAGACCAAAATCTGGCATTGGAGAAGAGTGTGACATGGTGGAGGTAAATGAAGAATGGTGAGAGGCGCAAGTTGAGGGAGGAGTTGATTGAAAAGTTGGGCCAGGATATTGTGGTGGAAGGAATGGATGCAAGAAAAAACCTGGAGGTACACCATTCATGAGTTCCATCTGAAGATTTGTCAAGGCAGAAGCAACATGGCTAGGGGGGGCATTAGAAGCTTGTGCTGTATGTGCCACTCGAGATGATCTTACATCAGGGGAATGTGGTGAATGAACAGTCGATGAATTCCTTGATGGTTGAGGTGAACTTATTAAGCTTTCATCACAAGGCATTCTTGGAAGTATGCTAAACCACGGCTTTTGACTGCTAGTCTTTTCTCCAAATGACTTGAATAATTGTTCAGAGAGGGCATTGTTCTGAAGACCCAAAAAAGGTCCAAATGGGTTATTTGAGTCATTTTTTGGAAGGTTAAAATAAGTGCCATTCATGTCTCTCTGAGACATTAATGGTCCATTAAACAACATGTTTCCAGCTAATATGGAAGCAAATAAAGGGGAATGCAAGACCCAATTCTGGTCACCTGGGATGGACGGGTTGGGAAGGTTATGTCTTTCAGAACTATTAAGTATTTTAGCACCCAAATCTAAGTTAATGTTATTATCACATAAGTTAGGCATAAATATGTTCACATTTGGCTTTTTCTCATCTTTAACGCTAAACATTTTTTCAATAAACTTATTTTCACTCTCTTTGCTTTTATTATCTTTTTTATCTTCTTTTTTAACCTTAACATCACTTTCCTTCTTGATGTTTTGTACACTGTCATCTGAACTCTTGGTATCAATTGTCCAGATTTTCTTAGAGGACTGAGATAAATTTTTTGCATCTTTCTCACTCTCACATGAATTAGATTTTGATTCACTACTTTTTGCTTCAGATGACTCAGACTTCTGTTCAGTTTCTTTGTTTTCAGTAGTTATTTTAACTTCAGGAGGATTTTTATCTGAATCTTTTTCAAGAACAAGAGTTTCTACCACATTTTTATCATTTTCAGATTCATTCTCTAATGTCTTTTCTTCAATCTCTTTAATTTCAACCACTTCATTTGTTTTAGGTAACTCGTCCTCTTCTTTCTTTACTTCTACTTCTTCTGTTTCTAACTTCTGAATGTTATCCTCATCATCATCTTTTTTCAAAACCTCTTTCTCAACTTCCTGTAGAGCATCCTCTTTGGTGTCATCCTTAACATCTTCTAAACTTTTAATTTCAATTTTTTCAGGAGGCAATTCAGTAACTTTATCATCTTTAACATCAGTTATCTCTTCTGTCATTAGAGGTTTGGTATCCTTTGCAACAGACTCATCTTTCTCTTGATTTGAATCACAATCATTTTCTTTATTAGACTGATTAGTGCCTTCTTCACGATTTTCTAATTTCATGGAACAAGCAAAGACTTGCTCCCTTTCTTCATCTTTCAGTGACGATTCCATTGATTCAACAAACACACCACCAGCTTTAGGCAGCACCCAGTATCGTCGATGGAATCTATCCATGCCAAATGTAGCACCACGTATAGTATAAAATGCTTTTGTTAAACGATTGGAACACTGTGTAAGTTGCTAAAAGGAAAGATTATCAAGATATTAAAAAAAAAATGTGTAAAAGAAGTGTAATATAACATAAGCAAAAACTATACAAACCTTAGATAATTTATCAATCTTCTTATTTATTTCATCATTTGATAAATGCAAATCGTCCTCCTTAAATAAAGTCATACCATGTTAATAATAATACATTCGGATAAAAATTAATAAAACAGTAAAACTGTCTATAATAAAACTAAAGAATGACTTTATAAAAATAATAATGGAACTAGGGTAGCAATGTTGTTCAAACTGAAAAAATAACATGTATCTTAAAAGATAACTTTTTAAAAGGTAACACTTTTACTATAATTAAAGTTTAATACATAAAATGAGACTCCTAATTTTTATCCCAAGGAAAAATATGTCTTAAATAAAACTTAGAGCATATACATTCAATTATTACATTAATTACTTATCAGGATTCATACAGGTTTTAAGTGTCACAATTAAGGAAATTTTAAAGAACCTAAATTTTTAAGGACCTTTCAAAGAAAGAAAATTATGGTCAGCAAAAGCTTAAAATTTTTATTAACCTCCATATAATTACAAAGTGCCATCAATTTTGAAATTTTTTACAAAATCTTCTCTCCATGTAGGAGAATATTTAAATAGCCAATTCAGTCCAATTAATACAGTAATACAGAAGCAATACCCCAGTCAGTAGAATTGAACTTTTACAAATAGTATTATTCAAAATTTGGAGACCCCAAATACCAATACATACACATTTGCAGTTTCGATTTGCCAAGGCCTGCCCATTACAAATTCGTTTTCTAAATCCTTTTATGAAGCTTCATAAAGACTTTAGTGATATATATATATATCATCTACTATTACATGAAAAAACTTTTGAGACTTTATTTTGTGATGCTTTTTGATCCAACTTCTTCAGCTCACAGCAGCTTAATTTACTTTAAATTAAAATGCTGTTAAAAAATCATTAATCTGTTTAAAAATTAAGGGTTCTTTTTGAGGAGCACCTAAAACTAAGGAATTTGTATGCAGTTTGTGAACCTTGTAATACTATACATTACTTCTAATATTTATTTTCAAACTAAAACAAAAAACAAAATATTAAAAAGAAAATAGAATTTTCTTAAATTTGACTGGGGAAAAAATTTCATTTATGCATTATTCTAACCACAGGATGTTGATTATTGGGATGATTCTATATAACAAATCCCTATGTCATTGCATTTTCAAATGCATTTGGATCAAATAAAAAATCTTTCTGTAGAAGGGATATAAAATGCAGAACATAACTCAAATATGCAAAAGATTATAAGATAATTACTTCATTGTCAGACATCTGACCAGGCGCTTGAGTTTCATCACTCTCATTGCCACTTTCATTAGCAAGTTCACTCTCAATATCATCTAATTTTTCTTTATCCAATTTTTCTTTAGCATCAGTATCTTCTTGGCTAGATGGATTCTCTTTTGAAACAAGACTGAAATCAGGTATATCAGGAGACAACATATTAGCCAAATTTGGATTATCTCTATTTTCTTCCATTGCACTTAATCTGGCTTTCAATGCTCGACGTTGTTGTATTGAACGATACCTAAATTATGATATATAATAGACAAAATTTTTATCACTTTGAGCAGGTCAATAAAAACAATGAAGTAAAAAATGCATGAAATCAGTATACTGAGAGTATTGCATATGGGATACTTTAAACAATATAATTATAAGTTCTCTTTTCTCACTCCTCTTAAGAATTATTACATATGTATTAGATAAAAATTTTAATAAAAATGCTACAGGTATTACTAACTCAAAGCATACTTTTTTTTTATTTTAGAAGTTAAATGGAATAAAAACACAAGGTATTTTAGATATCTGAATAAATTAGTATATTTTTCTGGACTTCTTCAGCAAGCAGATAGTTAAATCATAAGTAATATTTAACTTATACAAGTTTTGAGGCAATTTCTGCAACTGAATTAAGGCATACTGAACAACAAGCTTAATTATTTTAGATTAACTAAACTACAATATACTAACATATACATATATATATATAGAAGGAAAAACTTCAAACTTAAAATAATGCCCAAATGTATTAATTGTTTGTTAAACATTTATAAAAATATTATTCAAAAGTGCAAAATTACCAATAATTACTATGAGGGATGTTTTCTATTTATAGGTTTACAGGTACAGACAGTGTATGCTGTAAAATACTTGTATTATACTTCTGTGGAACTTTCTATTGATGCTAGATTTTGTAACCAAAGTTACCAAAATGGGGATAACTGACCAAAAATTAACATTCAGGAAGTCATGTTTTACAAATGCATAATTTGTCAGAATATTTATGATAAAAATTACCAACACATTTATTTTGTCCATGAAATAATAGAAATGAATGTACTGAAGTAAGTTCTTACGGGGGGATTCCTTCCAGAAAGTTTAAAAAAGAGAGAGGTTTATCCAAAAAATCCTAAATCCTGTTTCAATTGAGATCCCTTTGATGAAATGAGTAATATGACCAACTCTTTTTAGTACTTCATCAGATCAGGACCTACAGCTTAAAGTTAGCTCAAAATGACTTGAGGCATTCATGCCAGACATGTAATTAAAATTCACAGACTTTATTCTCATAACCTATTTTTTTACCATTGCAGATCTTAAAAAGAGCTCCAAATGGCTTGATAACTTAATGTCCATAGTGTAGTTAAAACTCAAAGACTTTGGTACTAAAACATATTTGTCCAGCTATTATCTGAATGATCAAAGAAAAATGAAACTTGGTGAAGAAGGATATAAATTATTTCAATTATTAAAAGTCTCAAAGTCTCTTAAAAAATTCTCTATAAGTATTTTTTATTTAAAAAAATAAATAAAATTAATTACAATTATTATACTAAATCAAAATTAACATAATTATATTGATAACAAGTGATAAATCAAAATTAAGGAATAAGAAATGTAATACAATTACCTTCTCAAATCTCCTTCCACAAGCCACTTATCTTTTCGCAGGACATTTACATTATCAATGTTATTGTCTATTTGTCTAAAACAATGGAAAGATGACAATTTTGTAATTTTCATTAAAATGCATTTCTTCATTAAATAATGACTTACCAGGAAAATACTATAAACATAAGTTCAATAGTAATCAGGCACTTATGTAATTTTTAAAAAATTCACAAAAAAGTATAAAATTTATAGTTTTAGAATATAAATAAGAATAATCTAAACTGGTAATTTTTTTCAGGTGTTCAATAAATAAAGTAAATTTTTAATCATGACAAAGCTTTCTATAAACTAAATTAAAATTATAAGAATTAAGCAGTACTGTGCTTGTTTACTAAACAAATATATACAAAAATTAGTGGAGAAGGATGATTAAACTTCAAGTAAAATTTGTGGACACAACAAAATATCTTAAATTCAGAAAATAATTGTATTTTATTTGAAGCTAGTAATGTTTAAATATGTGCATGTATATGTATATATATATATATATATATATATATATATATATATATAATATATATATATATTACATATACATATATATATATATATTACATATATATAATCACACATTTATATATATTTTGGAAACACAGATTGCTACATGCTCTTCCTTTAACATATCTTTTACCTTGGGAAAAAAAAAAAAAAAAAAAAAAAAAAAAACACTGGTCTATTACACAGTGATTTTTCTAAAAGTAAAACAAAATTTTAAATACCTCATAAGTAAACGGCTAGTAAGAAGTTCATCACAAAGATATGCAATAATTTCAGCCTTTTGGGATGGATTTAGAGAGAGAAACGGTTTTTGTTGAAGCCATTCAAGCATCTGTAAAAGGAAAAAGAAGAATCAATATATCAAGTACAATTTGATTACACTTCATTGACATATGGGAGAACCTAACCCAGATAGCACTTTGTTAGACCCGAAAAATTTTCCTGTTGTTGAATTAATATTTAGGTGGCATAATTAAACACACATCCTTAGTTTCTGATCCACAATCATATTAGCAGCTGGGGACCAATCCTTGTTCTAGCAGTTGTGACTACCGCCAGACTTGCAGCATGTTTGCTCTGTTTAGATACTCTAAGAACTGGAGGTGAACAGCTTACTTAAATCATTGTATGCAGGACACAAACTAGTACGTTTTCTGACAATTGATACTTGAGAACGGGACATGTACTAGTATGTTTTTTGACGATTGATACTTGAGCATGGGTCACATACTAGTATGGGTTAGCGTAACAACATGGTTTGTTTGTGGGTACAAAAATAAAGGTGTATACAGGAAAACAAAGCTGAATGTTCTTGTCTACTACATAGATTCTGGAAAAATTTAGACAAATAAAAACTAGTTTTTATATCAGTCGATGCGACTGATGTAAAATTAAATAATTTTCGATCTACTGAGATTTAACTGAATAACTAAATTTACGCGCAAAACACCCACTCCCGGTACAATTCCGCTACAAAATGTACCACACACAATGTGTTAAAAACTTCCATTTTGAGGATTTACTAGTTATAAAACTATTACGGTATGCTGTTTACTAAAGGTGGAAGTCAATCAATCAATTTATATACATATTGATTGGGTTCTCAAGACAAGGTACCTAAAACAAGAGTATTATCCGAGTGTTTTTAAAACAAAATAGGAAGTTATTCATAAAATAAAACTTATATGATTCTTTGTGTTAAATCACACTTATGTGTGTTCTGAAAATGAACAAAATATTTCACTGTTTGAGGACAAATATTTCACATTGTTTAGAAAGCTATTAAAAGCATGCTATTTTAGTATCAGGATCTACCAACTTACTATCGCGGCACTATGTGCTTTAGCTAGGATATTCATATTACATGTATTTTGTTTCAGTTTTTGATATTCTATCAAGACAAAAAAGTAATAATAAGTGTTTATCTGGTTTATTAAAAATTTTTGATTTTATTTAAAGATTAATACAGTAATTTAAAAGACTTACATACCTTCAATTACAGGCCAAATTTCCGATAACTTTTAGCACAAATTATTTTGCTAATACTTATTTTTGTACAAAGAATAAACATTAGTAGTTTGAAAACAATATGATAATTATCATTGATAATTATACTGCAACTTCTTCCAATAAATATTTTTGTACATACAATGTACAATATTGAATGATTATATTTAAAGAATGTAACAAAAGATATAATTATCTAAATTTAAAATTAGTGTAAAAAACACTAGTTTTAAGTTTAGATAATTATAACTAAACTAAAATGAAAAAAACCACTTATTGACATAAATTATTGAAAAATAGACAAATGAAATTAACTTACAGGACACTTTTTATCTAATGCTATGAAATAAAGTCTTAGAATCTCAGAAACATTATTGTTTGTAATATCAGCATCCTTTAAGTTCTGGCCTAAGACTGTCTGAGCCTATAAGAGGGAAAATGGTAAGAAATTAGAATAATGAAAAAAATCATTTCTTCCAAAATACATATACATTAAATACAATAATTCTAATTTTCATAATTTTATAAAAGAAATTGCAGACATGGCTGAATTTAAATTTAGTATTTTTCTTCTATATAAATTAGATACATAATAATGACTGATAGATTATAACTACATGAATTAAAATGCTTATTAAGCCATCAATCATAATAATGACTCAATTTACAAGCTGCTCAATTTTAGACCCACTACAGATATATCTTCCTGTATACACTTAAATTTAACTATCACAGAAATATTTCAAATATATCAAATATCAGAAATAACTTATGCTGATTAATATAAAACTGAATTTATTCCTTTTTGTATTAATATTCTCATTAAAAAATAATGAATATTAGAATAGTAATACCTCTGGATTATGAGGAACACCTGGATCATCTATTACACAAACAAGTAGGTGATGAACAACAGATAAAAGCTCCTCTTCACATTTTTCATCTGAATTTAATAATGCTGTTTGAAGAGTGTTCAACGTAGGTAAACTTTCAGCATCTAGAAGTTAAATTATTTATGTTAACAAAGTTTGCAATAAAATATATAATGCTAAAACTAAGAAAACTTTGAAGTAAAAAAAAGAGAAAAAATTACCAAAGCCTAGAGTCTCCCCGAAATTGTGAAGAAATTCAAAAACCATAAGTATATCTGCAAAAGCTTTACCACATAATTTCACACCAGGTATTCTGTTTAACGTGGGGAGTTCCTGTAAAGTTAATACATGTATGTTTTAATTTTCTTTTTCATGTATCCCATGTTTTAAAAAATTTCTTTTCAGGTTAACACTTATAAAGTTATTTAAGTCTTTTAAATACTAACAATAAGGTTTTTCAGCATCATATCATCTACTGGCTTTTTGAGCTCTCGTAAGTAATCTAACTCTATTCGTCTTTGTTCCTAAAAAAAGAATGAAAAAGAGTCAAAATTTTGTACATAGAGAATGAATTTAAAAAATTTAATCTGCATTACATCCCAAAAAATATCTTACCAGTTTTTTCTCCCTATTAATTCTCTTTTCAAAGAGTATTTCTTCACGTTTCCTTTCTCTTTCCTGTGAAAGTAAAAAATTAAATTCTTTGATTTTCTGAAAATAAAAAAATAAGAACTAAAGAATTTTTAATAAACTTTGCCATTAATGCATACATATATCCCCAAGAAGATGAGGCTTCATACTTAAATATCTAATTGCATACTTAAAATTGCCATTGTATGGTACAGTTAAAGAGCTACAAAACATGTTTTGCTACATGGAGACTAATTAGTTAAGTGTCCAGTATTATAGTTAATTTAGGTTGTCTTACTGATAAAGTATTTTGTCATATATTATTAACAGGTGGAGCAATAGGTCTTAGTCTCATTAGCCCTCATGTAGCAAAAAAAAAAAAAACTCTAGGTGTATATATACATATGAAACACCAACACAATTGAGACTACTAACACAGAACTTATTAGATTTAACTATAAATTTCAATTAATAGTATTGAGGAGAGTAAAACACATACACAAGAAATCCAGTGATTATTAAAATGTAAATCAATAAAGACATTCAAGACACTTTCTGTCTTATCCTGTCTCATCATGATTCCCTTTATGAAAATGTAATATAAAAATTAAAATTAGAGTAGGCATAAATAACAATATAGCAATAATCTTTTCTTCATTAATGCCCCATCACCCAGTTTGAAAATCACAGTACTAGACCATTATATTTTTACTTATTAGCTGCCAATGATGACAGTTTCAACCCTCATAACCTTATTTGAAACGAGCCCTTTTATAAATTCAAACAATATAATCTTAAAAAACTGAAAAAGCAATATTTTTATTGATTTATTGCTTACTTCAGCTTAAGAAGAAGTATGTTCTTTAAGACTAACCAATTTGCTTCAGGTGAAATATAAGTCTGCTTGGCCCAATTTTGAAATTTTGGGCTTTTCCCTCATTTTAGCTAGATTACAAAACATATCAGACTCATTAAATGTTTATTTTTCCATTTTTGTTTTGACTCAATTGTAATTTTTGCCCATCTTACTTATTTTCTGGTCTCATATGTTTTCATTTTATTATTTCCTGCTTTTTTCTCCAATTTTTGCTTATTTATGCCAATTAGTCTTTTTTTATCAACAGCTAAAGTTATAATTAAGAAATAAAATGCTACATCTGTTTTGCACATCTATATATAGCCCCTCTTCTCTCTAACTCTATGAAAGCCCTGAAAATAATTGTCAAACTTAAATTTATTGTAAAAATAAATTGCCATTATGTCCAGTGTATCTTTCCCAACATTCAAAATTTATCCTAGATTTTCTAGGAGATTTTTTCAGAATATTTTGTACATGTACAGTCCCAAAATTTGAATATTTCCTCAAATTTAATGTACAATAGGATTAAAGCACACATGTTCCCTTTTTATGAAGAATAGAAAACACTCAAAAAATACATACCTCTTGTTTTTTCCTGTTTTCCAAAGCTCTAACAAGTATCATATGTTGTCTTCGCCTTTCTCTCTCCTAAAAATTTACAAAATGATATTGTAAAAAAAGCTGTAAAAACTTGGAATTTAGAAAAAGAAAATTACATTCATATTATAAAAATACAAAAACACAAAGATGCAGGTTAAAACACAAAATTAAATCAAAATCTAAAGGGCACACAGATGCATGTTAAGCAAAATCATAGTACATCTAATACAGCATTTTGTAACTTTTGTGCTTACTAAGATTAAAATTATTTAATCACAGACCTAACTCAAATGACATCTTTAAAATAGTTTGGAAAAGAAAAAAAAAGGTCTATCTTGTGAAAATGGGGAGGGCATTAATCAATGAGGAACAAAATCAGAAGCTACCATCTGATAACAAGATAAAACAGAGGATCTGTAAAAAAAAAAATAACAGTAAAATTTGAAATTTCTCTCTGTACATTACAGTAATATTAAAAATTTACTTCTTAATAGAAGGAATCAATCCTAGCTGGTGACCTTTAATTTTATATGAATTTTAATTGTAGGCAATTATGAATTTTTTTTTTTAATGGTCTAAGAAATTTTTCTTACCCAAATAAATGTCTTAGAAGGATAAAACACCTTTAACACATTTCCCAACAGAGCAGCATATGCTGATACATGTATGGGAAAAAGCACTATATGTGGCTCCCAAAAGTAAACTTTTATCCTTTAGTATAGGTATGGCTTAACCACAGTCAGCATATGGCCCACAACACAATTCACTAATGCTACATTGATTATATAGTAAATATAAAATCATTTGACTGTTTTATTAACTACTCTTATACGCATGAAATTATAAATATTTAATGGTTTTATTGTTAACTTATGCAAATAGTAATGATAATAACTAAAATAATGTATAGCTTTTAATTTTCACCCTTAATTTTTATACACATGTGGCATAATAATAGAGTAAAATAAATATCCGAAGCAGTCCATGTCTTTCAGATTTAACAGGCCTGCTTTAGATTTTAAATGTATAAATTAACAGAAGGCATTGTTTTGCTTTTCCTGGGAGTGGCTTATACCATTTTGTTTCAACATGTGATTTTGTTAGTGATTTTTTTTTTTTAAATTGTATATAATAATAAGCTAATTTATGCAAACTTGAGACATTACATAAGATTTTCAAGCTTTTATCAATGTAGAATAAAAATGAATAGTCATTTTATTATATCAAGCACAGTAAATCAACCCCAAAAGATTTAAAAATTATTTTTAACTCTTATAATTCTTCATATGTTTCAAGACAATTTTTCATATAAATCACTTTTAGAAAGTATTGAACAAAGCTTACAGAGCTAAATATGTTCTGAATAAGAAATATAAAGTACCTAACATTTAATTAAATTAAATATATCACAAAAATATTTCTAAAGCTTAAAACAAATGTATCTTATGTTAAAAAAGAAATGGACTGGAAGTAACATGCAGAAAATAACAGCTAAATAAGTAAAAGTCAAGTACGACAAAAACTATGCAAAAAACATTATACAAAGGATTTCTAAGCATAAACAGACATCAAAAATATTCTTTATACAGCACAATTAGAAAACCTTAAAATCCATCAATGCAATTTGAGCACAGAAAAGGTTTTTAAAAAGATTTTCATGGATTCTAATGACTACAGGAAATTTTTTAGATGTTGGGAGGAACAAAGAAGAACAGCAACCAAGCGTTCAAACAAAAACAGCTGCAATGCACAAAAGGCTTCTTCATGCATTATTAGTATAGCACAAGTACACACAAGCATACATCAGACAAACACCTAACAGTTACATACCAAATCAACCATTAGCAGCATTTCCCTACGTTTCTGCATTTCCTAATTTGCAGAAGAAAAACAAGATTTCATAAAATGTTATGGATTTAAGAAACAAAAAAATTTAAAATTAGATGACAGTTTTCAAAAGATTTACTCCAAAATTGCTTTAAAATGATAGCAATTAAGAAACAAGTTTTACTGACAAGGAGTAAGAAAGCAAAGAAAATTGGTGTTTCTTAAAGTATTTTCCTTCTTTCAATGTAAACCAAATTATTACGTACAAGATTGAGATTGATCACTTTGAGATTGTTCTTGAGTCTCGATAACTTCTACTTATAAAAAAACTGTCATAAAGATTGATTTTCAGTCAGCAATCCTTTTTTCCTGCTCTTCTCCTTAAACTGATTCTGCTTATTTTAATAAAGCTTTGTTCCCTGGTAAATCATCTTATAGATACTAGTTGGAAAATTGTGCAAGTGTGAAAACCAAGCCACACTCTGCCATTCGATGAAACAAAAGGAAGACTCCTTGCAAACTACAAAGCACCTATGCTATCTCTTATTTTTTGTGGTTGTCTTGAAATTGCAAAAGGTTTGCAAAAACTCTAGAGTCACAAAACCAAAATGTTCATGGTCAAAATTACTGTGAACTTAAATGGATTATGATCTTGCATGACCTTTTAAGAGGTCACATACATTCCAATCCTCTGATATTGTCTCATTGTTTACCCTAAATCCTTTAAAGGGCAAAATGGATTTTAATTTACATTTTTTCCCCCACACTTTATTGCAAACTTTTCTCAGTTAATGACTGACTTTTCCTTGGCTGTATGAAGATAGAATCAATGGATTCTTCCTTAATACAGGAAAAAGAAAAACTATCAACTATATTACACATTAACAAATGGTATATTAAGACATACTTTCCAAATTTATTTTTTGTTCAAAAGAACTAAGGAAATGCACCATTTTCTCTTGAACCACTCTAACCAGCTGCAAGTGCATGGAAATTTAAGGTACCACTTTTATAAAGCAATAAGCTTATATATATAAAAGAGTTTCCTACAAGGAATCAGTAAATAAAAAGTAGAAGGTGCAACAGAAACAGGTATGTTTGCATAGCACATGTAATATCAATTACATACATAAATTTAAAATAAACTTTTCAACAAAATGTACTCAATTTCCTCAAACTTATCAAGAGTTGAAAGGGAGAAAATCTTTCAAATGTGAACTATACATATTGATTTATCTAGCTGAAAATGAATTTTAAACACCATAGATTAATAAAGAAATAGAAAAGGAATTGAATTCTGCTCATTTCCACTAAATCTAAGAAAATTTTCTAACAAAATATTAATAAACATGGATATTAGTATGAAAATCAATATGAACTGCATGGGACATCCTAGAGTTAAACTGGTTTCTCAGATGGCATACTTTTAGTATCAAAAGTTCTCCAAATCATACAGAAAATAAGATAAAGAAATAGGAATGGAATTTAAATTTATGTTCAACAGCAAAAAACTAAATTTTTTTTTTGCAAAATAGTAATGAAAATGGCGATTAGTACAATACTAATAGAAACTGTATGGACACTAAAATATTAAACTGGATTTCAGATGGCATACTTACTAAATATTTAATAACAAAAGTTTCATATTTTCAATTTAAAGCAAAAACAGACTGAATATATATATATATATACTAAGAAAAGCATACTTTTCTACAATTCTAATTGTTGGGAAAGGGAGGGAACAAAACATAATAGTGACTTTGAATCAAAGCTCTATTATTTTAGATCCTATCTTTCATAAAAAATTAAAATAGAAAAATGAAAAATATTTTAACTTCGTTTACTAATGGTGAATCCAAAAAATAAAACCTCTTCGTGTGTAAAATAAAATAATAAAAAATATTTTTAAATAAATAAATAAAATACCCCTTTAAAATCTTAAAATTTTATCATAACTTTCACTCGATTGAACAAAAACATAAAATGGATGTATGATTGAAAAAAAAATTTTTTTAAATAAGAAAAAACCTCAATTATTGCATTAAAAGCATAATAATAGTAAATTAAAAATTTTGACAGAAAAAAAAGAAAAAAAGACAGTAAAATATTTTATACCTGTTCTCTTAGAAAAACAGCTTGCTGTCTTTTCATTTCTTGTTCCTACAATTAGACACATATTTATAATATTTTGCATATGATGTTACATTTATAAATATTTTACATAACATATAATTTATAATCAATCATAAGAAAAAAGATTAACATAACTTCCAGAAAAAACATTGCAGTATTTAATGTTTGAAACTTTAGCTAGTGTGAAATTTCTACCTATGCATTTATGTACACTTAAAAAAATATTCCATGTCATTGTAAATAACTTCGATTATTTAGATCCAAATTTAGGGCAGGATTTGAAATTCTTTTACTTTCGGTAGTGAAAGAATCAAATTTTGCTTAGTTTGTAGTAATTATTTTTGAAAGTGAAAATGTGAATGTTAAATAAATCTATACCTCTAGAAGTTGCTGTGCTCTGATTTCCCTTTCAATTCTCATTTGTTCTAAACGCTCAAATTTTTCTTGTTGTTTCATCATCCGCTGCTGTTCCTTTTGTTTCCGACTTTCTTCAGCTGATCGATAAAATAGTAAAATCAATATTTTTAAAGAATGAAAGACTTTTTCAGCAATACTAATACAATACTTTCAATATTACTAATATTCTTAACCCAAGTATTTGTTATTTTTAGTTCAAAGTATGATTAACACTATATAAATAATTTAATAATAAAAATAAATTATTTACCTAAAATGATGCTTATTAGCTAGTATAAAAAATTTTATAATATAACCTTTTAAAATACACTTCTGAATGATGACTAATTAAAATTACTGGATAATGGTGTGTGTATAAATAGATATAGACACACACATGAAAATTTAAAGTATTCCTACTTCACAGTCACCATGTTAAAATATAATCTTTTATATAAGGTACTATGTGACAGCAAAAAAGGCACATAGTCAACAGAAAAGAAAATGAATTTAAAACGAATACTATTAATGCAATGTTAATATCAATTCATACAATTATTGTTACCAAGTTAAAACTTGTTAATATAAGCTTAAGACAACCTCCTAACAAGTAAAATCCTTTGTTAAAAAAACCAACTAAATACCTGAAAATTATTAATTAATAATCCATGCAAAATGGTTTTAAAAATCAGTATTTAACACATAAAATACATATTAAAAATTTACACTTCATGAAACTTGTGTATGATCACAGAATCTTTTAATGCTATGCTTAATAATTAATAATAAATTATTTACAGAGTAAATAGAAGCTTTTAAGTACTTATATAGTTAATAGAAAGACAATGCAAGGTCATGTTAGTATAAGCATAGATAGAAAATAAATGCCAAATGCAATAACTCCAACAGGCATTAACTTGACATAGTTTAGAGATTAAAATACTAAATCTCCATACATACATTATTGGAAATGATCAATAATAAAAGTTCTTCCCCAAAAGGCAATATTTTTCACTTTGATTTAAATACATATGTTTATCCCTAAATAGTCCAAAATATACAGCGCACACGCATGCATAGGCATTAGTGCATTCTATAATTTGTATACATAATTAACTCACATAAAACATGTCTATGACCCCTCTGCCTCGCAACAGCGGCATTTTGACCCTTTGGCCAAATATAGTTGAATGCCCAAGATTTAGATGCAACTGAAATCATATCAAGCATTACATGGTATTTCATTTCTGGCTTCAATTTTAAAAAGAGTACAGTAAAGCACCGTTTATAAGTTTCTCATTTATACATTGTTTTACCCATTACAATGGGTATGATATTTTATCACTGTCCTAATGAATTTGTAACCATTATACAGTCTTTTGTCTATGACACAAAACTTCAATTAAATGTCATTTTCCCCTTTTCTACTTGAAATTTTCTGACACACTCTGTTGGAAAACTTCAAATTTATTTTTATGTTTAAAAAAAAAAAAATCTAATGCACAAAATTATATTTATATTTATTATTATACTTCATAAACACAGACAAATGGAACATCAAATGATTACAAGTTATTCTTTTTTAATTAAAAAACAATTCTGAATGCACATAAGTAGCATAATTAGTACTTAAGATATGCAAAAAAGATATGACTTTTCTTAATTTTACGATAAATGCTTAGTTTTAACATATAATTGCTACTCTGTGTTGAATTAGACTAATAGTAGAAGTTTAGAAAGCTTTATAATTAATTTTACATACACTTATTACAGTTAAAACTGTTTAGTAAAATTTTGATTTTACATCTTTTCATAGTTTTATATTGGTTCTTAGAATGAAGTATAAAAGGTGCTTTACTGCATATTTAGAAAGCATAAAATCATTTATTTTTATATCTATGTTTAGGAAAATAAAACACTATTAATCTATAAGAACAATGTCAGCTACTAACCAATACAGGATTAATTTTTGAGAATACTTAAAAAATATTTTTATTTCGTAAATAGAGCACACCTTTTCTTATTGAAATTTTTGTTGTCTGAAGTGAGGTCAATAAATGATCTTTTACAATTTCATAATGACTGAAAGAATACTAAGTAGTGAGGATTTAAATTGAGTTTCTGGTCACGAAAATTCATAAAAAGTTCAAAATATCCAGAAAAATTTTATGCTATTATGTGTGCTCACAGTCAATTTAATTAGTATTGTACTATCTCTTACATACATAGACTGTAATATAAAATTAAATTCCAATATTAAATAGCCCAACCTGTTTTAAAAGTTTAAAAAAAAACTATGCAACGATAAAAAAGATAACAGAAGGCTTCCAATACAAATGACAAAAATTGTGTAGACACACACACAGTCATTTATTTTATTCATACAAATTAAAATTTAAACAAATACCATTTCCAATAAGCTATACTTTTACACTGTTCATAAGATTAAAGATGTCAAGAAGTATTTGTATATTTTTTAGCAAAATAAATTGGAGAAAAAAAAATTATTGAAGCTTTTTACAGTTCTAATTATTACAGTGAAACATTTTTACCTGAATAGCTTTACTACTCTTTGTTTCTATTTTAACGTTTTTGAACTTTATTTCTGATTTTATCTTCTACAAATTTATGAGACACAAAATAAAATTTTACAGAAAACTAATTTTCCACTTAGCACCTGTGCTAATTTTAAAACAAATTTGATATTTCTTACAATATTGTCACATACAACACTGCAACTCTTTGAAAATCATTTGTATTCTACTATTTGGCATTCTTACATGGGAAGGAATGGATTTGTTTTGATTTGGACATTAAATTTTGGCATTGCCATTAATCCTCTATATAATAATAGCCTAAGTTGTCTGTCCGCGAATTTATGAAGCGGTTGGACCTGGAATGGATAGAGGTGTCCATATTGGATTTTTGACGAGTTATTATTAGCAAAATTCAAAGCGAGTAAAGTTTATCTTCTCCTAAGCTAGCGATCCAATTGTGAAATAAATTGGTATAAATAAGCATCATATTACAACGAAAAATACTGTCATATTTAAAACATTCAAAATTCACCTCGTCCCCTTTTTGAGCATTTAATGACATTATAATAAGCCCTATTTAGGAGTAAAGTTTATTTTCTCCTAAACTATAGATCTGATTCTAAAATAAATTGGTATAAATAAGCATCGTATCACAGCAAAAAATACTGTCATATTTAAAACATTCAAAATTCACCTCGTCCCCCTTTTCGAGCATTTAATGCCATTATATTAAGCCCTATTTTAGGAGCAGGCTATTAAATTTATCAATTTATCACATAATAGATAGGTAAAAATAACAATTTTTTTCTATCATAATGACATCATTCCTTTAACTACCTCATTTAATCATTTCTTTTAGATTATTTAAATATTTTCTGCATGATTTCCATACGTTTTATCCCTAAACTTAGATATTACCTAAATAATTTTCTTTTATATTTGGTTTAAATAATAGATTAGGTAATAAGTGATAATTTTATTCAATTATTTTTGTAGAACGATAATTCTCAGCCAAAAAACAAACTGTTTTTTTACCTGCCTAATAGGGTAGTTTTACAATTCTGGAAAATTAAAAATTTTACTGATCCCGTCATATGACAGACTATATGCTAGTTTCAGATAGAATTTTGCTGCATACAGTTAACAATAAGCTCTTGGATGCAGACTCATACATAACTTTTTCCAACATTTGAAAATTTTATTTTAGTTTTGCAGTTTATTATATACCTGATAAGAAGTTATTATATTTACCCTAGTCTGAACAATTATTTACTAATTACTTAAAATCATTACCCTGAAAAAGGTAAAATAGAAGGTACATTTTACACATCTTTCCTGTTTGAAAATAATAAAATTGCGGTGGCTATGAGCATTTTTATGACAATATACATAATTACTTTTCTATTTGACTCTTTTCATTTACTATAAAAAATCTTCCATTTGTAACAGTAAAAATAAAAAAACTTTTGTCATAAATAAGACATCTGGCTGCTTATACTAAAAATCAAAGCATGCTGGCTGAGAGGCTAAAAAAATGCAATAAAAATATTAACCCAAATGCAAGAGTTTACCACAAAAAAATGAAACAAGTTTTTTTTCATTTTAATTAGATAAAAACAAAGGAAAGATTTATTTACAAAAAATCACTACAATTTCTTACATAGGGATTTTAAATAACTGTTGAATGTATGTATTTACAAGATTAATAATGTACATGAATGTGAAGATCATTACTTTGAAGAAAAATTCCAGATAAATGTTGCAAGTTAAATATTTAAACAAGCTTTTTTTTTTTCCATTTGAAATATTTTATTACTGAACTTAGCTAAAGGGACATGAATTCATGTTTCCTTCAGCTTCCAAAATTTCAATTTCACTAAAATTGTACACTGAATAATCATTTAGATAATTCCTTAACATGTACTTAAAAGTCCTAAACAAATTAATGAATAAGAAATAAAACATGCAATGATATTTAAAATACATTTTAAACGGAATACATAAAGAGGTAAAATGAAGACTGATAAAATAAAGCAAGAAAAATATGTAAAATAATAGAATGTCAGAAAAAATTATAAAATCATAAAGGCATGCAAACCTCGTAATCGTTTTTCTTCTCTAGCAGCCATTAAGGCTTGTTCTCTCTGAGCTTGCCTTAGCATCTTTGCCTCTATAGCCTCTCGAGATTTTGCTACATTATAAATAATAAGAAAATTAAAATGGAGTAATGACTTTTGGATGAGACAGAACCGGTGTGTAAATTTTCTAGATATTCTATAATTGTGTTTTATTATAGTCTGTATAGCAATAGGATTTCTTTACCGTGTGCTGATAAAAACATTTAAATATCCATTTAAACAAACAAAAAGCTTAAAATGAGATTTTAAGAATATAAAAAGCTAAGATTTTATAAGAATAACAAAAAATTTCCTCATTATTAATAAATTTACACAAAGACTACAAAATGCCAAACTTTTATATGGCAGAATTATAAATTAAGCAGTTATTACTTCCATCAGTTTTATTACAAGTCAAGAAAATCCTAAGAAAAAAATTAAAATATCAAATTTATCTCATAAAAAGCAAAATCTCATTCAAAGAATATTTTTAAAAACTGTTGCTGATACTTAGTACATTTAAAATAACTTAGTCAAAACATTAAGAAAACAAAACTGTGTAGAAAGAAAAAAGAATAAAAACTGTACACACTAAAATACATGCTTTGATAAGAACTAAAAAACATTGATTACCTCATTCATGAAAATTATTAGATTAATACATATTATTATATAAACACACACTACATTAAATTATATTTTCTAAAAAACAACAAAAATATAATAGGACATTAATAAAAATTCTTTTAAACCTAATTAAATGAACTACAAAATCTTGAAAATCTTCCAATACCTTGTTGTTCTAAATGGTGTTGCAACTGTTTTTGTTCCCACTGACGTTGTTGTTCCTCTTCTTCAGCAGATTTTTGCTGTTGAGGCTTGCGACTCTGTACACCTAAACGCCCTTTCATAGATTTCGCTTCTTCAATTCGAGCAACTACTTCTTGTTCCGTTAACAAAACATAATCCTGGGGAAAGTTCAATACAATTAGCAAAACTTTAAGCTTTAAGACTGAAATCATAATTAAATATATAAGAGAAAGTGTCCTGGCGATTGCTGTTACTTATTTGGCATTACCCAGAAACTTAAGAAATGCTATGGATATCAATAACACTAGCCTTTTATCATCACTTTTTATCTTCACCACCCATTCTTATGGATCTGTCTTTATAGCAATTTTAACCTGCAATAACGTTTTGGGATACACAACTACAATTACCTATTAGTGCTACCAAAGCCTCTGATTGCATTGCATGTTTTTGAAGAGATAACAGGCATTTTACACATTTGATTATGTACAATGTACTTAATTTTTTTTTCTTTATTCTGTCTTTAACAACTTTCAAAACAAGGCTAAATTTTATTAGGTTAGTAGACAGCTTATGGCTAATGCAGCTACTGCCTAGTTTAGGAAATAAAAAATGATTAACTATATGACTAAAATTAATTTAGAAACTAAGGAAAATTAAATAAAAATATGAGGGGGAAATTTTATCATTGCAAATTTCTAAATTTAAAAGGGACAAGATTATTTCTATTGTGTAAAAAGTGAGTATGAATTATAACAATAATCTAATTATTTTTCCAGTAGTTGTCACAGTCTAATCACAAAAACTGACTTCTGAAGAGCCATATACAAATTTTCTTAGGCATATCATTTTTATCATACACATATACTGAAATATTAATTTTTACTAATAATTTTTAACCTCTGTTCTATGATTACTTAACTATTTTACCATTACCTAACTAAGACATGAAATAATTTTAGGCATTTCAATAAACAATAAAATTATAATGAAAGTTTGATCAAATTTATATATATATATATATATATATATTACTACTGCAATAATTCATTCAAACAATTGATTTAAACACCAATAAAAACACATTAACCAACTAATTATTAAATATTCTTTTTAAATAGATTCAAAAGTTGTGTACTTTGAATTTACTTGTATTTGAGGCCTAAAATATATAGCATATTTTTGTAATAAGTTTAAAAAAAAAATACAGATTTAGTCTTTTTTTTTTTCTTGCTTGGCTGTACTAACTACAAAATAGCAATTTTAGCTTTGCACTGCATTATGCTTTTTACACAAAGAAAAAAACATCTGAAACTGATTGATCTAAGTCTTGTATGAAATGCTTTTGAAAATTATCAGTGAGGCAAAACTGAGTCAAATACTAAATATTGCAATATGTGCATTGTTAATGGTTATATACAGAAAAATACTATGTGCTTTAAAAAAAATACATATAAAAAATTTATGTCTGCAAACTATTGAATGACCACATTTTGTTACTTTTGTGTTGTCTTTAAGGTTATCTACTCATTAAAGAAAACTTATTACTTCTTAAAGAAAAATATACAAAAATATATAAAAATTTTACCTGGCCAGATCCTGAAGAGCTCTTTTCTAAAAATTCTCCTACATTCATTTTGGTACTAAATGTGAAATTTTCCCTACCAAGATCCGTTATTCCATTTTTTATAAGATACTAAATAAGAAAAAATAAATAATTCAAAATGTGTAATAAATGTAACAATTTTTTAATAACAACTTCCTGTTATGTACCAATTTTTTTTATACTTACCCTAACAACTTCTGGGTAACTTCGCAGCTTTTTACCACAGGGAGCATAATAAGCTACTTCACCCCTTACACCAGATCTACTAAAGCATCTTATTCTAGTTTCACGCCTCCACCTATTAAGAGAAATTATGAATACTATATATGGAAAAAATGCAAATTTCATATTTACAAATGAAAATAGAAATTAAGCCCATGGCCAACAGAAGCAGTAGAAATCCCATTAGTACTTAAAAGTGAGTAAAAGCACAGCAAAAATACAAAGAACAAACAAATTATTAATATGAATCAGACAGTAAAAAGAACAATTGTTTTTGTGCATTGGTATAGATGTATTCAGCGACAACTTCAGGGACAAATGATTTTTGAATATAAGCTCATGTAGAAGCCAAGAGTGCATTCTTTCTTCAAAAATTTACTCAAGGTCCAAACCATATAAAAGCCAAAAGAAGGGGATGGGAGTAACATTTAAACAAGCTGCCAAACAGGTAAAATATTTTTCAATTCAATTGCTGTGAAGCAAATCATTAGGCAATAAACAATTAAATTATACTTATTCGATGCCAAGAGTTATAGTTTCAACTATGACAACCCCATCTGAAGCTATTATATTCTCATAAATATAAACTTAAAAAAATTACAAAGTGCTTTTTTTACTAATTAATTGCTTTTATTCAGCTTCTGGGTTTACTTTTCTTGCACACCCAAGAAAAAAATCAATGCATTATATATTTTTCTTGAGGTGGTCTGCAAAGATGAGTTTTTCATAGATACACAGATTGAAGTTATTTTATACAGTATACCATTATTCCAAATTTTCAAATATTTATACTTAATAATTTCACAACTGAATTCTATACAGTTACAAATTTTTTATAACTTTTTCCTGCTGCTCTTAACTTTAAGCTTAGAATAATAAAGTAATATGATAGACAATACTATTTCCTGAAATAGCTAAATCTTGCAATATTCATGAATATAATGAACTTATATAATTAGAAAAAATTAACTAAAATCAAATTTATTATAAACTTTATAAAAAAATTTAAATGTTATTAAACTAAGAAATAAAAATAAGATTTGGGTTAAAAAAAGATAAATTACTTACAAATCAAAATTACATTTAACAGCAAAATCAAACATACATTTAACAGTTCACAAAAAATTTGTAAACAACCCACTCTACACACATCATGTATATATAGCAACTAAAGTTAAATTTACATATAATTTTAAGTAAGAAAATTAATAAATACCCATGTTCCAAGGGAATAAGAACCTCTCGTTGATCTGGTAAAGCCCGTCTCTTTTTGCTTTGGAAATCTTAGAAAAGTATATAATTATTAGTTTCAATACATACATAAAATTTGTAAATAAAACAAATGCTTGAATTTAAGAGTTTTTTAAATACAAGCAAATTACGATATTGCCTGGTTTTGAGATCTGAATGAGAGCCTTTCTGCTATATTGCCAAGCAAGCCCTGGCAATTAAAAATATAACTATTCCTCCCGATTGGTAAAGAATGTTTTTATTGGGTTACATATGTATATATTAATTCCTTAACGTACAGTTTGAAATGTAAGGAAATATATATATTTACATTATGGAGTCAGTCTCTACATAATATTCTTAACCATGACAACTAACAGTAATTTAGTCACTGGAATTTCATAACTGTTCATTATGATAGCGTTCACATTTTGAAAACCAAACAATACAAATAATTTATCAAACTTTTAAAACATTTTTGACTACTACCCTCAATTTAAAATAATATAAAAAGCACTTTATAATATAATATAATATAAAGTGCCATGAATAATGGTAAAATTTATATTTAAACGCCATTTGTTCATTTGTAAATAATGACTACTAAAATTTTTTTAATTTAAGTTTTAAAAAGTTCAATTTTTGCAAAAAAACAATATATATGGATATTGCATTTGTTGAATTTAAGAAATGACTTTGTGGAAATTCCCACATTTTTCGGCAAACTTAAAGCAACATTTCCTTCAGTCATAAAACATAAAAATGTATAGTTTTCAATCATGTTTATGCAGGGGGAGTGTATTGTGATATTACAATTGGATTTCTATGACAAAAAAATACAGATTAATTTTTAGTTCAATGAGTATGAAATAATGATAGCATCTAACATGTGTAACTTAAACTTTATTATGATAACATCATTTTCATTTCTTAGTGGTAGTTAGTGACTTAAAATCGCAGGGGCTGTAACTCTTGAAATCTACAAACACATCATAAATGTGCATTTGATAAAATTAAAAACATAAATAAATAACCTGAAAATTGCTTTTATTATCCATAAATTTATACTTTGGTACAGGTTACTTAAAACTTTATTAATATCATCTGTTCTTGTTTAATTTCTAGCCGAAAGGTTATAATAATTTATTTGGCGCCAGTGGGACTACTGAGCGGTTTTTTCACTGAAACATTGCAAATGTATTTAAGCCTATTCTGATTCATAGTGCATCTGAGAAATGTGTTTATTCCCTTTAATGTTGAAAGACAGTGTTGATAGTGATGTGGCTTTCAATATAAATGTAATAAAAACAAAAAAAATTTTACTTATATAGTTCTAATGTCCAAATATTTTAAGAGAGAGTAAACACTATGAACATGCTACAGACTGAATGAAGGAATTGCATAACACACAGTGTTGCTTTGCACATTTCATTGTAACTGAAAATGCTTGTGCATACATCTAGATACAAAAGATATTAGAATTTATAATAGACTAGCATATAGACCGTCATATGGCGGGATCAGTAAAAATTTTAATTTTCCAGAATTGTAAAATACCCTATGAGGCAGATAAAAAAATGATTTTATTTTTGGCTGAGCATTATCTGGTACACATTCAATAATTTGTTTACCTTCATATTCCTCTAAAGTCTCCTTATACTAGAATGTAGTTTAGAATCACGTTGAATTCATTGAGTCAAACTGTGTGGATATGTATGAAAAACACACAAACGGACAAATTTCTTAATTTTCAAAGATATATAACTCAAACACTAGATATTTAATCCATGAAATAGGCTCCTAGACTTTTATTAAACATATTTGTTGTTAATACCAGTAATACAATTTTCATTGCATCAAAAATAATCGATGTTTAAATTTAAAATTAACACAGATGTACCTAATCTATTATTTAATACAAATATAAAGGAAAATTATTTACGTGATATCTAAATTCAGTGATAAAAATATGAAAATACTGCTGACGATATTTAAATAATTTAAAATAAGAAATGATTAAAGGAGATGGTTAAAGGAATGACGTCATAAGGCTAGAAAACATGTTATTTTCATCTACTTATAATGTGATAAATTGACAAATTTAATCCCCTGCTCTTAACCGGTGAAAATAGGTCTTCAAATAATGGCATGAAATGCTCGAAAAAGGGGAAAAGGGGTGGATTCCGAATGTTTTAAAGACTACAGTATTTTCTGCTGTGATGTGAAGCATATTTATACCAATTTATTTTAGAATCGGATAGATAGTTTAGGAGAAGATAAACTTTGAATTTTGCTAACCCTAACTCATCAAGAAATCAATATGGATGCCGGTATCCATTCCAGGTCCAACCGCTTCATAAATTTGAGGACAGACGGACAGATAACTTAGGCTATTATTATATAGGGGATGCAGTGCTAGAAATTTAATTTAACCCACAGTGAACTAGAATGTTTAGTGATGTTGGCCTGTGTGCATATTGCATGATGTATATTTGATTGTTGATAAAATTAATTTATATTTCAAGCAAATATAAATATATTTTTATTTCAATAACAGTAAGAGGAGCTGTAGTTCTGCAGAGTCTACACAAGCTGCCCTGGATGTACTACTATCTCACAAATGTAAATTAAACATACTTATAACTTCATTTTCATTGTCTTACTACTATTTCTCAAATACAATAACATAAATATAGAAGACCCACATAAAAAAGGAATAAATTACCATCTCCATCTTCATCATAGGATCGTTTCCTCCTGTGCTCTGTTGAGACTGAGGCACCACTTTCTGACCTAGAATGTTCTGTATCATCAGTATCTGTTTCATCATCAGGATCAGATTCTGTAATAAAGAAATTTATTGTTGAGCACTGATAAAATAAAAAGTCTAACAGATTAATTTTGCATTTTAATTCCTGAACTTTAAACTCCTAAACCCTGCTAGTTTTGTGAATATAATATGCTTCTGCTGTACTCATAGTACCTATAAAATAAGTAAAAAAGTGATAGGTAGTGGTAGTGGTAAGTAGTAGGTAGTATTTACCTAGTTAAATAAGTTATCCAAAGGTGATAGGTATGACTGTACATTTTGTTTCAAGGTTTGCTGTAATCATCATCCAATAACCAAATGTTTAGTGATAATATGAGACATTTGCATTAGTACTATAATCAGCCACTGTGGTACTTTTTGAATTTTTCTACTAACTTAAATATTTATAAAAGATGGATTTCAGAAAAAAACAAAAGAAAATTTTGCAGTTTTTTTTTAATTGGACAATATGAAATAACATGAAGCTTCAAACAAAAAGATTACTGTGAGGAAGAAATTCATATTTTAACTTAATAAAGTAAGCAAGAATCTTCATTATCTCCTAAAATGGAACTAAAAATTTTAATTCTCACACTCTATAAGTTGAATGGTAAGTAACAGAGTAATGCTGATTTAACATATTAATACTCACATTATTTCTGCTAAATGTATGTGCATGAATATCTAAGTTATTATGGACTCCTCAGAATAAACTAAAAAGAAATTTTACCGCCCATCCTCATTAGTGATCTGCTGAAATTTTAAACATTAAAGGACAGGGGACAAAATTTCCATTCTACAACTTTCCATTAGTGGCCAAATATTTGAGGTAAGTCTCATTTTTTAAAATATATTTCAAATTATACAATACATGCTCAGATTATCAATCAGAGCTCAGAAAAGTGTTTTGAAATCAAATAACTGCATTTATCTTCCATTTATAACATCCCTGTCAATATTTTGACCTCACACATATGATTGCCAAGTGATAGTTTAGTACAGAAAGAAACATAACACAAACATGAAATACTAAAAACACAGAACTTTTTCTGACTTTTAAGTAATATGTGACAATTTATGAAACCACTGAAACCTTATGAAAACCTGATTTTGTATTAATAAGAATATTATTACTACTATTATTTTTAATATATATTTTATTATTTTTTCTATTTCTACATTCTTTAATGGTTTCAGTCACTAAAACATGCTTTGTGCTACATCTGCTAACATTTTAAAAAATTGTTCATATTTTTCATGAATGTAAAAATAGTGGCTAGTATCTTCAAAACTGAAATTTCATGCTCTGTCATAGAGGGTCATTTATGAAAATAAAAACTGCTTTATAAGAGATTTATTTGCTACTATGAGTATACACAGTACCATAATGTGAAGTTTTATAAAATAGATATAGATTAGTCTTGCTTTCAATTCAGAAGTTCCTGCCAAAAATATAAATTCATGTTTAAGGCTCCAAAATCTTATAAAATGTCGATACAAATGAGGGTTGGTTGGTTTGGAGTGCTAAGGTCTACTCTTTTGCAACACGAGGGCTAATGAGACTGAGACCTACAGCTTAAAGCCGATTCCGAACGCCTACGAACATCCATGCCACAGTGGGATTTGAACCCACGAACTCTGGTACTGATGTCCAGCACCCTAACCAATCGGCTATCATTCAGCAAGGGTTGGTTGGTATTATGTCCATTTAGAAGTTATATGACTTCTCATGGAAGTTTGTTGTTATTGCCTCAAGAGATTGGATCTCTAAAAGTGGATTCTGGTAATTTAGAGGCAAGGACCAGGCAGAAAAGCTCCAGGATTGGCCTATCACCTCTAGATTTATTTAAGAACATGGAGGAAATTGTGACCACAAACCTATTTTAAATTCCCCAGCTGCAATTAATGAACACAGCATATCATTGGCCAACTTGAGCGTCAATCTCCTTACCTTCTGGTTATGAGATCACTGCTTTTACTGAATGAGTCACTACAACTTAATCCAAATGATAAAATTACAAAAAGTAGGGACTTTAAAATTTGGGAGATTTTGTTTATAAGATTCAACATTTACCTCCATTGAAAGAAAATATTTTTTTTTAAATCTATTTTAGCTGTCCCTAAAGAGGAATGGTAAACATTGAAAGGATAAGTTTAGTGATCCAAATTTAAATTAATGTATATACCTGATGATGATGAGCTCTCTGGTCTTGATTCAGGCTGAGGTGGTGATTCTGCTTCTTTCACTTTTTCCTCAACTTTCTTAATTTTATTAGTGTTCTTTCTTTTTTCTCTAGCTTTTGCAGCTTTAGGCATAAAAGTTGCACCAGGGAACATGTTGTTATCATTTTCTTGGAACTGAGGTAAACTGTCGAGATTACCATTTGTTTCACTTAGCAAGTGATCCAAATTAAAATTTTTCTTGGGATGAGGTAACATATCACTTGAATTCCCTAGTGTATTAGGAGCATGAACTTTAGGACAGGTACTGGAATTAACAGTTTTAAGTAGAGACGGATTAGGTGGATGTCCAGACATCAAGTCCATTTTTGTAGGAAGTAATAAACTTGAAATATCTTTAATAGTATTCTAAAACATACAAAAATACTATGTTAGTTCATGCTATTCAATGATAGATATTTTCAGAATTTAAATGAACAAGTATTTTTTAAACACCATTCTAAAATCCATTAATAAACATTACAGATCAAGTGAACTTTTTCAAAAAGTTAAAATGAAAATTAGAAAATACAATATCAAAGAGTTTAGTAAATGCAAACACTGAAATTTCTCTAAGTTGATAAAGAAAAAAACTGCATGAATAAAAATGAGTATCAATAAAATGAAAGGTAAGAATGCATCATTTACTGAGTTGTCACAATAAAAGAAAATTGTACACAAGTAGCTATTTTTTTTCTCTCTTTGAAAACATAAGCTACAGGAAAATGAAAATGCTATAAAATATTTTTAGTCATTTAGTTCTTTATTGGAAATGAGATGTTTCTAATAGATAAATTAAAGGTTTCCCAAATAATTGCTTGTAAAACTATGTCATTAAATTGTCTTGTATTCTAAAACAGCTCTTTTTAATGAATACGAATACCCATTGTATTATAAAGTTTTAAAGATAATTCCCTAAATCAACAAAATTTTCCACCACAAAAATTTTTTAAGATACAAAAATAATCTACTTTTGTGTTTAAGAGTAAAATTAATGTATTGTTACAAGAAAAACAATCTTCATAAATTAAAATACTTTTGATCAAAACACAGACTTAGTTTTACAATGTATATTTTTTACTTTTAGTTTTTAAATGAGAAACACAAAAAATATATATTAATGTATATAAATGCTCTACTAATCTGCTACATGATATACAAGACTGGGACCTACTGTTTAAAGCCGATTCTAAATGACTGAAAACCTTTATACCAGTATTGGGATTTGAAGCAATGATGTCCATAAAAATAGTTTAACAAATTAAGTTGTTCAGGAAAAAGAGAGTGGGAAAGAGAGAAAGACAGAAATAACTATTTTTTAAAAAAGTAATTAGTTGGTTTTAGCACTAGACATCATTTTTTTTGGCAATTTTCCCTGACCAAGACCTACTGCTTAAAGCTCCATTATGAATGAGCTGAAATACTTATGATAGCACCAAACATTCAGGTGCAAAAGACACCATATTCTACCTGTTTTGTCATATACAGGGAATGATGATATAATCTTTTTAAAAAGGACTATTTGTTCAAAATAATTTAGGATAAACAATTACATTAAAAATATATAAAAGTACACTGAATCAATATTAAGTAGTAACTCTTATACTGCAAAATTATACTATGTTTTCTGTAAAATTTCCATTCACATACTACCTCTTTCTTGTTATATAAAATGAAACTATAAAATAAACATGTGATCTAAAATTCCCACTATCATTTAAAATAAGTAACATGTATTTCTGATTCAAAACAAACTTTAAAATATCACAAAAAGGACTAACTCTTTTTATCTTCCGCACCTTTTCAGGCTGAATAGATGTAGTGGCTGACATTGGAACTGCTTTGGGTTTCCTTCCCCTTTTCTTAGGAGCAGCCATTTTATTAGCACCAGATAAATTACTGTCCGTAGTTTGGAACTGCTTCTTTTTTGCAGTTGTAGTAGTTGTGCTAGGTATGAAAGAACTTGTCATTGAAGTTGTAACTTCAAAAGTAGGTTCTTGTTTTTTCATGCAGAGATCAAGAGGGAATGATAAGTTTTGCTCTTCATCAGCTACACCATCACATAAACCAGATTTAATTTCAGATGGCATTGTCTTTGAATGAACAGGCAAAAGTGGAGATGATGAATGAGCTGGAGTAGGAACTGCTTTCATAGGGTGATTGAGGGACACGACATTAGGCAGTGAATTTTTTGGAGGACCAGATACCTTCTTGGCCTAGAAAAAAAAATTTCTGGTAAGAAAAATTGTTTAAAGCACTATTTAACTGACAAAATATGTTATCTTTTTTATGGTAAACATTATTCTGCATACATTTAAAAAACAATGATATGTATCATATAGCCTTGTCCAGAAAACATATCTTCAGGACACTACTCCTAATGCATTAAAAAATAAATAAATAAATAAATAAATAATAATAATAATAAAATAAATCATAAACAAAAACTGAAATATAGAAATAAATATTGCTGAGCCGTATTCAACTGAACAAAATAAAATGGTACAATTGTAGATAATTTCTATTTTTGCTATATCAATTAGTTCAAGCTAACTATCCCCTTACATTTCATAGTTAGTTTTCAATTTTCATTCGTGTAATTTCAATACTTGTTTCATTACACTTAGAAATAACATGAACTTTAGTAAAAATAGTAAATACTGTGCTTTTCATAAAACTAGCAGCATGTCACCATGCTATAAGCGGATCGATGGTTAGATATTTCATTTAATAAAAGTATAGCTTATAAATAAAGTGTATTATTAAAAACATTACACAGAAAGTGGTCAATAAATATGTCATGACATGAAACACATGTTTACCTTAGTATAGCAAAACATTTTTAAAATGCTCTTAAACCTCAGAAAGCAAGCAAATTTAAAGCCTTTTTCTTTTTTCCTTATATTTCTAAATAATCAAAGTTTACCTAAATGTAAATAAAAAATAACAGGAGTGCACAAGATATTAAAATTTAAAAAACTTAATTGCAAAAATTTCTTTTGCAATTTTCTTAAAGCCACATGCTTTCACTAAACTGGGCTCTGAACTAATAGTTTTATAATTTATTTTTTTTTTTAGATGGAAACATTTTATAAAATTTAACTTCTGAAATTTTTTCTCTTAAAATATGTTTTCATTAATATAACACTAAAATTTCCTACTTAACTAATTTAATTAGAAAAATGTTAGTAATGCTTCTTGATCAGGTTAAATACAATAAAATGTGTTTTATTTTACCATTGGGGATAAGGTAAAGCATTTAGTTTTAAATTCTATATAGTTTAAAGCAACAGAAATATTTTTCAAAACACGGGGACTAGATTTCTCAGGTTAGTAATAAAAGAGAAAGTTTAGAATGGATCGCACCAATAATTGTTTAATTTTAAAGAGAAATATCTGTATTTATATGCTTTTAGAAATTTTAAATTTTATATTGGAACTTACATGTGCTTCAGGTTTCTGGTGGGTGCTATCATGAGAAGCTTGCGTGAGCTCTTGAACTTTTCGCCTAAGTTCTTGTTGTTGCTTTTTAAGCCTAGCAAGCTCTTTCTGTTGCTTTTCGCGCTCTTCTTCATCACTGGACTCACTAGAGCTGGTGCTAACCATGCCTGAACTGTCGGCCCCTGTGCTACTACTGCTTGAATCCATATGGCTTTCACTCTCTGAACTAGATTTTTTAGCCTTTTTCTATAAAAATTAAAATTTTGTAAGTATTTCTACGTTTTTGAGGATAAAAAAAAAAACAAAATGGGTTTTCACTGAAAAGAAAAAATAATAAAATATGGCTTTTTAAGTTAATCGCTGTTTCTCAATGCTTTCCTTAAATCTGAGTAAACTTATTGTTTAATAATTTTTAATAAGTGACTTTTATAAAAGCATTTTTTAAGGTAACTCATAGAGTGAAAAAGTGTAATGAATGATCATTTTCAAGCATTGTTATAAATTTTAATTAAAAGGTATTTTTAAAGGCTATTGGTTCAAGGCATTAAAATTTTTCTTCAACTGTTAACCTTCTAATTACACTTAAATTCCCTTTTTCTGAATATATACATAGAAAGGAATGTACTGAAGTCATGGCTTCAGGAAACAAGATTTTGGGATTTTTGCTTTTTAAGAAAAATATTTCTGTTTTAACAAGAGATTTGATAAATATTAACAAGTACAGGACAATTCTAATATGCTTTATTTTTTAAGTACCTATATACTCATAACATATCATTAACTGTATTACTCCAAGTATTGTATAAAATAAAAAATTAAATTTATTAATGAAACCACCAAAATGTAAGCTACATATATGGATTTTAGAAGAAGTTATGTACACTACTGAAAATAATTTCAATAAAATAATATAAATAATCAAACAAACAAAAATTTACAAAAATGAACCCCATGCTATTACCATAATAACCATTCCTGAAGGAAAGCAAAGAGATAAAAATGCACAAACAAACTACAAAATAACTTAAAATTAAAAATTAGCATATGTAGTTTGCAAGAAAACTTAATCAGAAATGTTATTAAAATGATTTGAAAATAAAGTATAACTTCTTAAAAACATAGTTTAATATTTCTTCGAAGCACTTATAAGCAAGATAGAAATTCTTGTTCAATACATAATTTTAAAAAATAGTCACTAAACAAGCCATATTATTAGACAGTTTTTAAATTCTGTAGAAGCATGTGCTCCAAATTTTTGGAAATATTTCATTCTAAAATATACACAAACAATTTCTACATAGCAATATGCATCTTCATGTGCATAACTTTTTAAATCTTTTTACCCAAAACAAAAATTTGTATACATCTCCTAATGCAAGTGCACTTCAATGTAGATCCTTTATACGTAATATATGGAAGGCACATTCTAAAACTTTCCATCTGCAAACTACTGTCAAGTATCTAAAACGTTATAATTTTAGCAACTGTAGATTTGTTTGATTTGTAATGAGTTCTTCTACTATAGCTAAACAAACAATGATAGCAGAATGAGGTATTAATAGTTTCCTCATAATTAACTCAGAAAAATTAATTCTATTTCTACAAGTCTTCCATAACAATGTTTCTTCAAGTGCAACATTGGACCTATGATACACTAGGGTAACAAGTAGGATATCTACAATCCTGGTTCAAAGAACAAACAGATATTATCTAGAATATTATTTCCAACTCTTAATCCTCAATACCTTCCCATCACCAAAACCATTGGAGGAAAATTAAGAGGCGATAAAAATTTGTGGCTTTGGTACATTTGTATATTAACATGATATTGTAAATATCTTATACTGACAATGAGTTTTTTGTTGTAAATCATTACAGTTCAGACAGGAATTTGAAAGGGGGGAGGGAGCCATAATGATCTGGCAAACAATCTCTTTCAAATCAATACCCAGTATATTTAAACTGCTGTTTTATTCTCCCCTTCCTACTCTTCAAAAAAAGACTTAGTTTGCTTAGATTTCTTTTATAATGATAAAACACTTGATTTAAAGGGATACTTTAAACTAAGTGAATTATCATGTTTGACAGATTAAAATCTGCAAGTCTATTATGAAATTTTTTGGTTTTTAAAAGAGAAAAAGCATAAAGAGTACTCATACTTATTACCATCTAATGATGAAGTAATAGGTGACAGAAAGCCCATGTATTTAGCTGAAGTAATCAATTGCTAATATGTTTATTAATCTTTTGATAAAACATCAAAATTGGTTATAATTACTATTTACAATATTATGAATAAAAACAGAAAGAGCTGTGCTATCAATAGTTCCATACAATTGTGAATAACATAAGGAAGCTGTTGTCACTTTTTGAAACATTACTTTTTGGAAAGAATTTTAACAGAAATATTTTTAGCTAAGAATGGAAGAACTAATGAAAGAAAATTTTACCTAACCTGATATAAGCTATATTACCATTTAAGATATAACAAATTATTATTGTTCAGCTATTGAAAATTATTTTTATATGAAATAATGTAAGATAAATCTTAATGATTTTATAATTAGGTATGTAGACTAAACTGCATGCAACAAAAATTAAGTTTATGCATTTTAAATTTTAAAAAATTTCACACTTTTGTAATGAATTAATATTTATAGGTACAAATGTAAAAAACTGAATACTGTAACATTTTCACATATCTTGTTTCAGTATAAACAGGTTTTTTAAATTTTAAAGAAGTAAAATTTATATGCAATGGATTAAAAAGGAATATTATAAACATAATAGACACTACCTCCTTAGGCTGTTTAGTTTTCTTCTTTTCTGATTTGACTTTTTTCCCATTTTTGGCTGCATCTGGCTTTGAAATTTTTGGCTTACTCTTCCTTTTAACTGTCTTTTCTGGTGATACACCTGATCTGCCTAATAAGTCACTGACAGTTTCACTGGACTTTTTTGATGACTTAATCAGTTTATTCCCTGAGACAGAGGTAACTCCAGAAACTGAGGTGAATATACTGTTGCAGGTAGATTTATTTTTATCACTAAATTAAATAAAGTGAATTCAATTTAATTATTAAAATTTACAGGTTTTTTATTAATACTAAAATACACATTTATATTTGACATATAAAGAAAAACTTAATAAATCATACCTTAATTTTGAATGATTTGTTTCTTTCTCAGATTTTGTTTTGGATGATTTTTTTGGAGGAACTCCTAATAAATTCGGTATATTACCTGATTTACAAAGAGTTTGAGGGCTGGAAATACCTGGAAAAAATTTCTTACATGTAATTCAGCAATAAAAAAAGTATATAAGAAAAAAACTAAAACCACTTTGCAATTCAATGAAAATTAACTAAAATTTATTTAATTACATGCTGTTTTCTATATTTGTTTTCTCCTTAAGTTTGTTTCAAATATTCAGTGAATTTAAAAGTAATAATGCAATTAATGGATAGGAACTACTTGCAATTTCAAGTATGACTGTTTGGAGGTACTAATGTGATAAATATTTTTCAATATTTCAGACTCATGGGGAAGCATAATGAAAAACTCCCAATTATCATAAATAATGTACATATTTAAGCATGTTTAATTATTGTAATTACTTACAATGTGCAGTTAATTTTCAGAATTATGTATTTCTGTCAAAACAGAACAACAATACTTATACATATTAAATAAGTATATGTACACTAATCTCTCCATAACAGCTACTATAAAATGATTCAATCAAATAAACTCTCTAAAAGTTATGTAACTGTTTGAAAAACAAACACCATAACTGTAATTTCACATAAACAGTGTTAAACTAAACAAAACAAGTGAATACATTAAGGATGTTAGAAATTTAGCATTATACACACATATTTTGACAGCAACAGAATTACTTTTTTAACATTAAGCAAGCAGAAAGAGCATTACATGCAATGTTACAAAAAACTATGCATTTATAAATGATTGCAACCTCCAATCCAAATGTTGCACACTAATGCAAGCTGAAAACCAAAACCAATTCTGCCCAAGATTAGATACAAAGCAGCAAATACAAAATTTTCTAAATATATAACAATTTAGAAGTAAATACAAATATCTCATATAGTCAGTAAGATTCTTAAATACTACATTTCCTTAAAATTGATATTAAATATATAACTGTATGATGATGGATGGTAGAATTACAAACAGCACCATTAAACATACATTACATAAACAAAAAGAAAAAAATTTCAATACATCAAACACAGAAAATAAAGAAAATAATAAAAATTTTATAATCTATATTGCTACCTTCATAACTATATACAAGACTATAAACATGCTTAAAATAAATCCAAAAATATACAAAACAATATAAACGAAAGAAAAAATATTAAAAGCTTCCTTCACAAAAGAATAAAATATCAAGGCACTCACTGAACTACATAACTTTTTTTTACACAGAACAAAAAGAAACAATATAAATCCCATGATTCTTAAAATAATATTTTACCATAAAAATATTCAAACAAAATAAAAATAACTAAAAAGCAAGCAAAAAATGAAATGACAAATGTTATGTGTGCATAAGAATGCTTCTACATTTGATAAAAGCAGATACAAGCCAGCACATTCTTCAGCTATAATACAATTACATCTTCTTCTAATTCTATTATACCTGAGGACTGTGTTTCACTCTTTAACTCAGCTGAAGGAGGTTTTGCATATAGATGGCCTAACACTTCTTCAACTACTGAAATATATATAAAAAGAACATTAAACATGTGCATTAAAAATAAAAAAACATGTTTACAGTTTAAAAAGAATATATTATGTCATCTTTTCATACTCTATTAATTTCTTATAAATTCTTTAGATTTTTCTAAATAAGTACCATGGCACAGTACTGACAATACAATAAAAAAGGAAGAAAAGAATGAATGAGCCATTCTAATTTTGTATGAATAATACAAAGAAAAATATTTTTTAGAATGCAGACAAATTAAAATTCACATACCGAAGAATATTTTTTTATTTGTACGTACGCTAAAGCCTTTTAAATTTTAATAATTTTTAAAGATTTATATAATTTACATTTCTTAACTATAGCATGCAACACCAGATGAAATGAATACATTGTATCACTTCAGAAATTATTATATTCAATATTAAATAAATTGAAAAAATATTTCACGACATTGTAAAGAAAAATTCATGGAATTTTTAAAAATCCATATTTTGCATATTAACAAAAAACCAGGAAATGCATGCTTAAATATTAAACAAAACTTGATAGGTATATCTTAATTGAATTTCTAAATTTATTAAGTTGAAAAAATATACTATACTTAAAAAGTTGTAAATAAAAGGTAAATTTTTAGTTTCCAAAAATATTTTTATTGGTTTATAGTGTCACCTCTTAGAATACATACTTGCAATAAGCACAAAACTGTTTAAAAGTTCAAAGTATAGCAAGAGCTAATCATATAGGAAATAAAATTAAGCAAAAAATCTAAAAAGTTATACTTTCAACAGCATGACTTAATCACAATCAATTACATTGCAATAGTTTAATAAATCTTTGAGATTAAAGGAGTTAAAATACTTACTTCTTCGAGGAGGTTGCTGTACATTGAGATGAGCTGGAGAAACTGATGAACGACCACAGATTCCTGATCTCCCAAAAGGATCTGTGATTGGCACAACACCACAACCAGCAAATTCAGAGCTACTCGCTATTGGAGAAGCAGCAGACCACCAGCTGCATGGACCTGAACCGCAATTAAGTCAAATAATATGCACTTCAATGATGCATACATATTGTTAAATATCATTACTAGTCAGTCAGTCACTACAAACTTGATTGTAGTGACTAGAATCAATCAGTCACTGATCTTACGTCATCAGTCATAAATTGTAAATAGATACCACTGTTTTTCACTAGTGTGGTATATATGGAAAGAAACGAAAAGTCTATATAGATATTTGAGAGAGTACCCATCTGCCACATAGGGCAGTTCATTAGTTGAAGAAAATTTAGTTTTTATTAAGTCCATTAAGAAAATGTGGAGAAGTGTTTGAACTCATACAAACCTGCCATAACAGTCACTACAATCAAGTTTTGTAATAGAAGTTTAAAAATACTTATTACAAAACAGATATGTGCAGCTTAATTAAATTAGAATTTAAGAGTTTAATGTCAACAGACTTCAAAGAAAATCATCTTTCAGTGCTTTAAGATATTTTTTTGCTAACTGATAAATCTTTAATTGTACATCAAGGTAAAATTTATGAGAAAGATCCAAAAAATAAAAAGAAACTTTAAGAAATGAAGCATAAATGTACTTTCCATCTCCAAAATTATTATTCATTAAATAATCTGGATGGATTTGGCAATTAAAACTTATGAACATAAAATCTGATGATTGTATTGAATTTCATTACAGAAAAATTGAAAACTTGGAAGTAGTGCTCCAGAACCCCTATGCAATCTCTCTTTATAAAAAAAAAGAGCACATAAATCAACTTCTAAATTTGCGAAAGTATAGGATATTCTGTAGCATGTATAATCATCATAAGCCCCAAACACAGTCAAAGAATATGACAGAAATAAGGATAGAAAGGTAATGATTCAATAAAACTGTGAAACTAAACATTATCCATATTATTTTGGTAATAAATGCCAAATGATATTATCAACAGCATCTATAGACTAATATAAATCATCATTCCAAAGAGCACAAACACAAATAAGTTATGCATAATAGCAACTTAATTACCTAAGAGCAATTCTTATTTGAGATACATATATATTTCAAGAATTTGGGTGAAAAAAATAATTGCATACAACTTAAAATTCTTCAGTTATTACAGAATTTTTATATTACATGAATACACATTCCAAGAGAAAAATTAAAAAGCATCTATACATGAGGCAATAAAAAAACAACTTTCAGCTAACCAATCATAAAACTCAATAAATATTGAAACATTAAAACAAAAATGAAGATTTAAAACATAAAAACAAAGGACATTAACATCATGAGAAACAAGGAATTTTATAAGCTTTACTACAAAATACAAAATTATTATATAACAAATAATTTTAAAATGTAAAATGACAAATAACAGCTTAGTAAATGGTTAACATGAAATTTAATGTTTCAATTTTACATACAACTGAAATTTTCAAAGAAAGTTTGAACCTAAATAAAATGTAAGAAAACTCTCATGCAATTAATTTTTTTTTTAGAAGAAAAAATAAAAGATTTTAAAATACATAATAGGGAAAAATTTTTTTTTTTAAATAAAAGATTTTAAAAAACATAATAGGGAGTGAGTATGTGTACATATTCTTTCCAATTCAAGATACTGATGCTATTTATCATTTTTTCAAATCGAAGTTCAGTTAGACATTCTTTGAATCCTTAAATTAGAATTTCCTACGTTAAGGGTAAATTAAAAAAAAAAAAAATTAATAGGACTTTGTCTATCTTAAGTTCTGTATAAATATAAAAATAAATAATAGCTGTAATAAAAGTAACCCAAAATTTAAAAATTATACAGATTATGAAAACTTCTAATTAGAAAATAATTTCCTTCAGTATTTGTTGCAAGTTTAAACCATACTAGCAATAACATATTTTTTTTTCATTCCCTCAAGGAAGAGAGAATGAACATACACTGCTATATAACATTTTATACAGTTCCATTTTTTGATAAAGGATGAAAAAAATAATAAATATGTTTGTTCTTAGCTGATTTGAAATTCTCTTCAGAACTGAAATAATATCAAGTGGAAATTGTTGATGGGTGATGGAAATTTCAGAAATAAGCTTAATAAGAAAAAGGAAAATAACTTTTGGTGGATCTTAACCCTTTAACGAACTATGGTTTTGCAGCGAATCCACCTGTTAAAAGTTTTTTTTCCTACTTTTTAAAGACAATTGAATGATATTTTTTATTTCTATGTTTATGAAATTTTAAACTTACAACAGATAGAAACACTACACTTAATTCATTTTTCCATTTGAAATATGTATTTTTATACTTGCTTTAAAAAAATTAAAGGTTGATTGGTTGGTTCGCAGCATTCAATCTTTTTATATATAAAGGACTAATTTAGACCACATCTACAGCTTAAGCTGATTCTACAGTTACAAACATCTATGCCACTTGCAAGGTTTGAACTCTAGTAATAAAGGGCAGTATCCTACCAGTTCAAACATCATCCAGGGAAAAGAAAGACTGCAATATACATTGCCATGAGATGAATTATAATATGTTTTGTATGAAAAAATGGCTTACAGAGTAAAATGCTATAAAAATGTATTTTATTTTTACTTTAAAATAATTGAAAAGAAAAGATTAGGCTTGAGAAAACATATCAAACTAATATGTGATACTGCTGCACATTTCACAGATTGTACAATTCTTGTCACCAATAAATATATACAAATGTAAGATGAAAAAAAGAAATTTAAAATATAAAAGTTTTACTCTGGATTATGATAAATAATTAAAACTGAAAATCTGACAAATTGTCTCTCTAAACTTTTTGAAAATTATCGATGTCTAGTAGTATTCCTAGTAATTTAAGTTTAAGATTAATACAGAAATTTGCACATAAAGTAGGGATTAAAAATTATATTTAATGATAGAATTGATACAGGTACATAAGCTTCTTGTACATGGTAGAACATATTAAAAAGAAAATGTGGATGTTTCTGGTGAATATGCAGTGAATGCCTAGTCTGTTGGTGTCAAGATTTACAGACACCAAATTTAGCAGCTATCTTTTTAAATGAAAGATACTAGTGCAAAAACAAATACAGGATGCAATGATATTTTGTCTTTTATAGCAAACACAAAATACTAACATATTACATCACTTTTATGATAAAATCTTTCCAATGAATTTCCTTTTAATAAGTATTATTAAATTTTATTCCTACATTACTGTCAGAAAGACATCACAAGCAACACATAACCGCTCTTACAGTAACCCACTTCAAAACAGTATAGCACTATGGTATTGCCAATTTATTTTGCCAGTTTTTTAATACTACTTTGATCCATTATGGGCCTACAAAATTTAAATAGATAAGTACCTTAAAAGCAAAAAGAATCTGCAAGCAGGCATTTGACCCCCCCCCCTTCACAAATCTCAAAAAGTAGCACTGAGTGCAAATATCTACACCAACTATAGGATTTGAACAATCAAATATGTTAATGAACAGTGTTATACTTATTTGGTTATTGTCTAGCTCTAAATTAGGAATATATTTCAAAAATTTATCAGTGAAAAAAAAATGTAAAGACAATTTCTTTAAGAGCTAAAATGCAATACTTTTCTAATAAATACTTATTTTACTAATAAGTTAAAAAATATTTAGGAAAGTAGAGGGGATGACTTTTTTGTATTTCTCAAATAGTATAAATCATGCTATCTACTCCCTTTCTTTTATTTTTAAATACAAATTATCTTTGCATGATTTAGAAATTAAAATTTTTGAAAAAGCAGAAAGCTGGTAAGACTCACAACATCTGATACATATCATTTAGAACATATATTGCTCAATATCTATTTTAAGAGTGTAAGTGCATCACTATTATATATATATATATATATATATATATATATTTCAATGTAAAAAAACAAAAGTTTAAGTCCTATGCTAAATATTACGTATAAAATGCAAATATTAGACTGAGAAAAACAAAATTTTATCCATTATCAAATGCAAAAACTTTTAGATTAGATCATGCTCCAATATTTTGAGATCTCCCCCCCCTCCCCTTTTCTTCTAGGAACCTGATATATTTTCAATACAATGGAATTTAAAATATATATGAAAAAAAAAAAAAAGGAACTCAGAAAAATTACAACAGTTCTGAAATAAGTATTGTTATAAAAACAGAAAACTATAAAGGTTGCTAATTTTTGTTAATTATTTGAAAGATTATATGTTACAGATGTTACATTATTGTAAAACATGTAAAGTATGTTCATTACTTACAAGCAATAAGCACAAAGCAAAAGATAAGGGAAGTACCTGAAGAAGAGGCAAGTGATGATAAAGCATCAGAAGCAGAATGATGCATGATAGATGAGCAAATTTTACTGCTTGCAGATTTAGAGGCATTGTTTTCAGCATTTGCTGGAGGAATGAGAACAGCATTTCTCCCGAGGACTGAGAAAGCACTTGGAGAATGAGCTAAGTGAGGTAAAGGAGATTGAACAGGAGTTGGAGGCTGAGAACTGAAGATGGTGGGAGATGGGGCTAGTAATTAGAAGGAAGAATTTAGCAAGGAGAAATGATGGAAAATACAATATTAGTAATTTTAGTTGATTGAAGAAAATTAGAGAAATTACAAGGATATGTAAAATGTATAAAGAAATGTGTTCCAAGTGAATAATGTTAATAGTGAAAGTATGAAAGTAATGTATACTATAACTAATCAAACAGAATTCTGCTTAAGCAAACATGAAGTCAGAAATTAGAAGTATTTCTTCTAACATTTAGGCAAACTCAAAATTAAATCTCCCCCTAGAAATAATCTGCAAGAATATTTTGTGCTGACTGAGAGAATAATTAACTAATGCTTGCATAGCAAAACATTGACAAGACTGGCATCCAACCATTTGACTACCATTCTGCAGAATACTTCAAGAATAAAAATGATTATAATAATCAATTTAAAATAAATTCATTAGAAATTCATTGGAGGCAGTAAACAGAAAAAAAGAAAACTCAAGAAAATAGAATTGAAATAAAAGACTAATAAAATTGGTCGCTGATGATTGAAAATTATCAAATAATTTCAATTTTGTAACTAACTTTTCAAACTGAATGCTTCTGAATTATTTCTATATATTGGCAAACACAAAAAACTTGAAAATCAACATAATTATCAATGATTTTACAATTAGTAAAATAGCAAATGATGTATATTAAACATCTACAATTTAAAATAACAGAAAATAATAATAATCTGACCATTAAATAAAGAAACGTTTATTTTTTAAATGCTTATCAAAAGAAAGAAATATAGATTTGCTTTTAATAGTAACAAATGCATATACAATCATCTATATTTATGTATTACAAAGTATACACAATTAACTCTGCATTTTATAAAATATAGCATCCAAAACGACTCTCTTAAATAAGCTTTTAATTACTGAAGTACAAAAATTACAAATAAATTAATACAGCTGACTCACCACTTTAACAGGTGTCAATTTTATCAGCAATAAATATATAAATAAATAAATAGAAATGGCAATGAAGTTTATGATTTACAAATATATAAAACAGCTACGAATTTTGCACTTTCTTCATTACTTATTAAATAAGAGTAATACACTATTAGAATTTAACATTTTTTTATAAAACATTTTGAATGATAAATATATTTAAATGTTTAATAATTTTATTAAATTTCATATATAATTGCTAGGTGGAATGTTTATGTTTTACCAAAGAATGGTACAAGTTTATATCACATCATCGTCTACTTTATTTATAGGATGTTTTGATCTACTTAAACTCTGATGATTCTCAAATTTGTGGAGTGAAGTTTTTGTCATATTGGTTATCAGAAGTGAAATGGCTCCGAAATTGTCCCACATTAAAATATTACTAAAATCTTATTTTTCTTAGCTCAAATGTTTGCTTGACTCTTTTCATGACTGCATCATGCAAAATTTCTCTATATGTTTCAGAAATATGATTTTCTAGAACATGAAGGAAATTCAAAAGTGAAGCAAGATGATGAGGAGACCGAATGTGAAAAATAAATGTATTCTTGTCAATGAATCTCATTTTCCTCCCCTTTCCTTCACTACGATTAGTGTTTACATTTAGAATACTAAAATAAAAATTGTTGGTAATTAAATAATTATGATTGCTTTACCAAGGTCTGTCAACCCCATTGTGCCCAAATTTCCTCTATAATTTATAATTATATATACACACTTAAGTATTTTAAACATGCCTCAAATATCTTTAAATAGATTAAATTTCTAGACACAATTTCATAGGACAAATATTTTACCTTTGAATAAACATTTTAAATATTTAAAAAAAAAAAAGGATCTTATTAAAAATTTCAAAATACTTCTGATTAAAAAAGACTGCTAGAATAAAATGAGCTGGATAATTCAACAATAGTATAGCATTTTTAGTTAATAAATTGTAAACAATAGCTTATTAAAACATAATAAAAAATTTGATTAAAATTTAGAATGTTGTTAAATTACATGAATAACATTTGAATAAATTCATTAATTTATGCTTTTAACATAAATTTAGAGCTGTTTTCAGTTCTTTCTTTTAACATAACATATTTGACTGACTGAATTACAATATATTTGTCACAACAAAAGCTGTTGAAATGGTATTCGTGGTAATGAGAAAGAAAGCAAACAAACAAACAAAAAAAAAATAAATGAAATTTCCTTTAAGAGCTGATCAAATAAATTCTTTTCTAACACATTAAGTTTTAACATAGCATGTATATAACACAAGCAATTCAGTTCAATAAGTTTCATTCAAGGGGAGAAAAAGCTTAATTGGAAAACATTATTGCACAACATATAAATTTTACATATAAATTTTATGTTAGTAAATTTAAATACTAACATATAAATTTTATGTTAGTAATGAATTACTGAGAAATATATGTTTCTCAGTAATACATCACTAACATAAAATTTATATCTATTAAGGAAACATATTTCCTTAAAAAATGATATCACTTAAAACGATTATACCTAATGATCATATAAAGAGAAAAATATATGCATTATTAATAAAACATTTAAGTTCTGGGTTGTAAAAAGCTACATGAAAAGAAATTATGTCTTGGTTTGGTTTGGAGTGCTACAGTCTACCATTTTTGCAACACGAGGGCTAATGAGATAGGGACCTACAGCTTAAAACTGATTCCGAATGGCTGCAAATATCCATGCCACAGTGGGTTTCGAACCCACAAACTCTCGTGCCGAAGGTCAGCACCCTAACCAATCAGCCATCATTCGGCGAAATTATGTTTTAATGAAGCAATAAATAAAACCATTAAAGGATTTAAAAGCCAAATAAGTTCAAAAGACAAATTTAAATTTTACATTCTATAATAAGATATAAACATTATATTTTAGAAAAGAAACCAGTAATTAATAAGCAGTTTTAATATTTATAAAATTATAAAAACTGTGATTTAAATCTAAAATCTGAAAACTTATGATTTAAAGACAGGTAAAAGAAATACATTGGATAGATTATTAAAATAAATATATTTCAGTTTATTATTTGAATGAATGTAACAAATCAATTAAAACCTTTACTTCTAGCAATAATACACATATCAGACAACAAAATACATACATGAAAAGAATGTACAGCTTATTAAAAAAAATAAAATGTTTTAAAGCTGTAGACATTACAAAATACTTTTTAAATGATACAGTGAAATTATACAACACAAAAATATATAGCAAAACTCCATAAAAAAAAAAAACAATATGAACTAAATTGCAATGATTACAGTTATATGGTATGGCCACAATTTAAAAAAAAAAAAAAAAAAAAAAAAACATTAAGTATTTGACAATACAGGAGATAACCATTTTCTATACAAACTATAGCAAGGAAAAGAATCAGATGGAAATAAATTTTACCTATATACCTAATACACAGTGGCGTGCGGTCCATATGTGCAGGGTGTGCACTGCACACCCTGGCAAAATTATGAGGAACAATAATTTTTTGCACCTATGTCTACTTATCTTTATATGGTATATAACAAATATTATTTATAATATATTCAAATATTATGTTGTTTGCTTGCTTGTAATCCCGCAGTGCGTGCGGTACTAGGTGCTGCACCACGTAGCACGCTCAAAAGCAAAGGAACATAGGACTTCTAATGTGTATGCATTGCGCACTAAATTGAAAATCACACTTTATGTATATGGGCTACTGGAGAAGCACAGCATACTATAGCACTAAAGCAAGTGCAGCTATTTTTCCTCCACTTGGCATTCAGGATCATCCGAAGGTATGGTTTATTAAGCGTTGTATTAGAGCGAGGACTAACGTGCTGAAGAGCTTTTGGTTTTTTAACTGATTAACTACCCATACGATTTTGCAGACGGTTAATGTTTAAATTTATATACTGTAAGATTTTGTTTTCATAGAAATATAAAAGAAATATTTCATCAATATAAAGTGAAATGTTTTAGTGTGGTAAAATAATTTCGGTGATGTATTATATTTATTGAAATAATTCGCTGAAAAACAATGTTGTTTTGTTAGACAAAAAAGAAACGAATTTTAAAAGAACAGTCCAAATTTTACCATTCATTGTGTCTTACAGATAGTATATAAGTTATATCTGTAACACCATATCCCTGGTTTTGTTTTTAAAAATTGTCAAGATGTTTTTCGCTGAATATATGATTTCCAAATGTTAAAAACAATTAATAAATATAAATTTAATACACTGACTGAACAAGAAACAATTTGTTCTATTGTGCCAACGTGCAGTGAAATCCTCTGCCCGTGGAATAGATGTTCAGTTTGTCGGCACCAATGAGCATCCGGATGAGGCATGTGGTGCTACGTTTGCTGAACATATAAGTTTTTCGTGAAAGCCCGAAGTGTTGCTTTTTCGACACCGATATGACACCATACAACAAAAGACATGACTTTTGCTTCAGTGCGAGTAGAATTCTCATGGGTTTAGCTATTTTTATAATTATAATTCGACTACTCGTAGGTAAATATTTTATTTATAGTAATCTTTAAATTTATATTCATAATAAATAACCCGTTTCATAATGGAGAACTCAGATGTCTCAATAATTAAAGATTTATTGGAAAATTCATGTTTTCTGCACACCCTGCATGAAAACCTACCGTACGCCACTGCTAATACACATATATTTGTGTTACAAAAATTATAAAAACATTCCTCTTTATAGTAAAATAATTAATTATGGTCATAGCATACATAAGCTAAAGTAAACAAACTGAAAAATAAAACTATTAATAAGAAACTTACCTAGTAAACTAGCTGTATCAAAAATACCCTTGGATGGGGTTCGAGGACTTTGTTCAGCATTATCCATAACACAAATCCAAATTTACCTGGAAAAAAATATTTATAATCTTTTTTTAAGCTTAACTAAGCAAAATATTAAATTAATATTTTAATATTGTAAATGAAAATGTTTCATAATATTTAAGATAATTACTCATTAATTTAATGCAATACCATTAAATGAAAAAGATAGAACATGCACAAGTGTACATATGCACAAAGATACAAACATACAATACTGAACTTTTTATGTAGATAAGGCAAGATGGTGAAAAATATTTTGTCAGATGTTTTAGTTCTAGAATTTAAATTTTTATGCATTAAAGTACAGTTATAAACAAGACTGTGTGGTAGACATTCTCAACATGTAGCAAGGTTTCAAAATGCTACCCCCTCCCCTCACAGTGCTGCATGATGCATCCACCTCTTTATGCATTATAGCATAACACAGTGTGCTCTTGGTTACAAATATTATTCTATTGTATATTGTATTATGAAGCCCAGTGGCGTTGGAGTAGCACTTCATGCTCCTATGACACAGGTCCGAGATTCGATCCCCGGGCTGGGCAAGGTTGACTCAACCTTTTATCCCTTCAGTGGGTAGATGAACTGAGGACCAAACGTTCTTGAGAACTAACACTGGGGATTCCACCTAAGATTGACCACCTAACAGGAACATATACTTTGCACCTCAGGGTCTTTGGTCATGTAAACGAAGATTGGCACTGTAAGACCTGGCTCCCAAGGGGCTGTTGTGCCGAGAAGTTTAGTTTTATACTGTATTATGATAAATATTGTTAAAATTAAATGGATTAAAATAAAAATGTTTTACCTTCCTGAAATATTTCTGTGGCAGTAGTGTACAGCCATGGATTCTAGAAATGAAACAAAAATTAAATAAATTAAAGGGGAATAAAAGCATTTATGTAAACATAGTACATATAAAATTGTTTTAAGATATGTGACAATACATTTAAGGATTTATATTCAAAATTATTAATTTTTAAGTTAATTTCATAAGTTATTGAAATTTTAGTTATATCTCAAACACTGTTTTAATTTTGAAATAAAAATCCTTTTTTAAGACTTATTTGTTTGAGCAAAAGTAATATTAGGACACATTTTTATATCCAAGTTCTTTTATGTTTATACAAATAGAAGAATGGAAGTTCACAATATCTCTTTAGCATCGTAGTAGTTTTGCATACTTTAAAAAATTACAAACATAAAACAGAAGAAAATTAATATCAATTGACAATTAAGGCAGTTTATGAAAATAGTAGTACAAATAGAGGTGTCTCTTCTAAAATATATTACAGTCACATCACACAACACAATATAGCTGTTGAGTCAATTAGTCAAATACATACAGGTGCCAATTATCAAAGATAAGAAGGAGCTACTTTCATACTGTACATTGCCTAGGACTTTAAAATAAAGGAATAAGACATATTTGCCTAAGTAAAGATATTTAACTACAAGAAATTGTGTAACAGAATACATTTAAAAGGACTTATTCACCTAAATGAAATGTGCTGTCATTTCTTTTTCTAATTTAAAAGTAGTTTGGAATCTTTTAAAAGCAGGTAACATATCTTGCATTAAAAACAGGGTTGAATAAAAAAGTTTCCATAATGCTACCGTATATTTTATATTTATTATATTATATATTTGATATTAGATTTGTTTTCAGCCAATATTAAAAGAGATATACATTACTTTTTTGAATAAATAATGATGCAAAAAATACAGAACAAAATTTGATATTTTCATACAATTCTTTCATTTTAACATGAACTCTATATTTGCAAACATACATTTAACATATCTACTAATAGACACTTGAAAAATATTTACATAATCATTTTATTGTAAAAATAAAAATAATTTATGGTTTGTAACATTTAAAAATATTAATCTGAACAAAAGACAAATGAATAAATTACAATTGAAAGTTAATAAAAGTTGTAAGGCCTCAAATCAAGAAATTTATAAGAGTTATACAAGTCATTCTATCATAATAGGCTTATTTACTACTATAAATTGCTAAGACGTACCACGAAAATCATAGGACACATTTATTATTAAATGCAAGAAGGCTAAAATTAACTTATTTATGTAAAATGAATTTTAAAACTGACAATTAACAAATAGTATAACTCAAAAGCATTTTATTTAAGCAAGTTATTTCTCATTTATAATGCAAACAATACACCTAAAATTGATTCGTATTTTATAACTATCTAAATTTGGCTTTTATACAGGACTTTTGAATAATTCGTATAGAACTTTTAATATAGGAAAATTGTTACCCAAATTTACGCTCCCTTTATTAGGGATAAATTATTAAACAAACGAATGCAGTAGAATTACATCTATATCAATAAACATATTCGTTCAGTTAGCTCTTGCAAACTATCATCAAATTTGATAACAAAGGAGGAAAAAATTGTCTGAGAGCTTTGATCAATTTTATTCACACCCTCCGTCAAAACAGAAACTACCCACAAATATTTAGTTTTAATTCGCCGAATTGAGATTAATTGCCAAATACGATTTAATGCAACATTACCAACGCTAACTTAATTTTCAGCAGCACTTAATAATTGCTCGATTTCTTTTTTAAATATTAAGAATCTACATTCTAATGAATGTTCTAAATGAATTCAATAACGGAATAGGTCTGAACAATTACAGGCTGAGGAAATGGACAAACACCAAAATCGCGCCAAGTGGTATCACTTTGGGTAATAGCTATTACCCAATTATTATTATATTGTTATAAAATATTTCACATATGTAAGCTGTATTCACCTTTTTAATAAGTACGGCGCAGGTGAAAAGTTTTTATTTAAGAGTCGATAAAAAGAATAAGATTCAAGGTATTAACACAAGTACAGTACGGAGCAAGAGAAAGTTCAACTCCGTAATATGTATCGGTATAATTATTTTTTTTTTTTTAAATTTATAGAGTTACAAGAATGAGTAATTTAATCCCCTGTATAATAATAGCCTAAGTTAACTGTACATCTGTCCTCGATTTCATGAAGCGGTTGGATCTGGAATGAACAGAGGCATCCATAGTTAGCAAAATTCAAAGAAAGTAATGTTTATCTTCTCCTAAACTATTGATCCGATTCTAAATTAAATTGGTATAAATATGCTTCATATCACAGCAAAAAATACTGCCTTCTTTAAAACGTTCGAAATCCACCCCTTCCCCTCTTTTCGAGCTTTTAATGCCATTATTTCAACTCCTATTTTCCCCGGTTAAGAGCAGGCGATTAAATTTATTAATTTATCACACAGCAAATAGGTAAAAATAAAATTTTTCTAGCATTATGACGTCATTCCTTTAACCATCTCATTGAATCATTTCTTATTTTAAATTATTTAAATTATGCCTTATTTTCATACGTTTTATCACTGAACTTAGATATGACGTAAATAATTTTCTTTTATATTTGGCTTAAGTAATAGATTAGGTACATATGTGATAATTTTAAATTTGAATCATGGATTATTTTTTGCTCAAAGATAATTCTCAGCCAAAAAACAAACCATTTTTTTTACCTGCCTCATAAGGTACTTTACAATTTTGGAAAATTAAAAAAATTACTGATACCGTCATATGACGGGCTGTATGCTAGTTGGGAATAAATATTTTATAACATATGACATTTCCCACAGTCTTAAGTTGCCACGATTCCGCGAGAAATTCAACGTGAGACAAGAGTGGAAATTAGGAAAATGACGTTGCGATATAGAAATGCAACAAAAGATGTCGACATCAATCTAAGAAACATCTGCATTCAAGCTTGCTCAGACGTTAAGTGAAGCAGTTTTTGCTTTAAGGTCAACAAAACAAGATATGACGCAAGTATACTTGCAAGCATGTCTTCCTTATACAGATGGAGAAAACCATAATCACTTGCCAGACGTAAGTCTTTTTGGCCAAACATAGACGCGTTTAATAATTTATTACTAGGTACATACGCTCATTTCTGTACCGAGATAGGTAAAAGTTGAATAAAAACCGTACTGAAGATATTAAAAGAAACTATTTGAGGGACACAGTATCATACGAGCTGAAGTCTTCATTATAAGAACCTATTTTTGTTCAACAGTTCTGCCCTGTTTAACATAAATTCATTCTTAGGTCATCAATAGACTTAAATTTAAAAAAATTATTTAATTTTCAAATGTGAGACAACACATATTTTAAAATACAAATTGTGTATATTAATTGAAAAAAAGTAGAAATCCACTTACCCGTAAAATAATTTTCGAAATTTGTAAATTAGAAACTAATTTTATTTCTATCAAACTGAAGCTTTTTAATTTTAATTATGTGAACCCCAATTATATTAATACGACCAATATACTTAAGCTTATTGCACAATAAAAGATAACTTTTTAAATTTTCAATTTTTTAACAATTTTAATCCTATAATTTTAAAAGTTTGACGCCTTAAAAAAGATTTAGATTTTCAAAATAAAACAGATGTGTTATATTAATTTGATATAAAAATTTAGTTTCTAATGCACATATTTCAAAATATATTTTGCGGTAAGTGAATTTCATTTTTTAATTTCTGTATAACTTCTATGCTATTAAAAAAAAAAAAACTACATCAAATAGAAAAACTAATTTTTTTCAAATCTAGAGCAGTAATAAAAAACTTTATTCCAAAAGAAGCAAAAATTTTTGTTTTATGATCAGTCAAAAAAAGGTGTTAATATAACTATCAAAATAATTTTCGAAATTTGTAAATTAGAAACTAATTTTACTTCTATCAAACAAGATTTTTTTTAAATTATGTGAACCTCAATTACATTAATACGACCAATATATTTAAGCTTATTGCACAATAAAAGATAAATTTTTAATTTTTTTTCAATTTTTTAACAATTTTTAGTCTTATAATATTAAAAGTTTGACACCTTAAAAAAATTAGATTTTCAGAATAAAATACGTTTTGCCTCAATTTGATATAAAAATGTAGTTTCTAATAATATACATGTTTCAAAATATATTTTGCAGGTAAGTGAATTTCCAATTTTCATTTGCTGTATAATTTCTATGTTATTTAAAAAAAATTAATTAGATCAAATAACAAAAATAAATTTTTTCAAAGCTAGAATGGTAATGAAAATCTTTATTCCAAAAGAAGCAAAAATTTGTTTTATGATCAATCAAAATAAGGTGTTAATAATGGTTTGGTTTGGAGCGCTACGGTCTACTTTTTGCAACACGAGGGTTAATGAGACCGGGACCTACTGCTTAAAGCCGATTCCGAACGGCTACGAACATCCATGCCATAGTGGGACTCGAACCCACGAACTCCGGTTCCGAAGGCCAGCACCCTAACCATTCGGCCATCGTTCGGCTGGTGTTAATAATGAAAATAACTATCGACAGGTTCTACGTAACTTAACCCTTTGCCAGTGTCGTTCATATACAGTTCAGACAGCTCAAATGTGCAAAAATTGTAATACTCTAAGTAAATTCATTTAAGAAATAAAAAATATATTAATTTTTTTAGATATATGTCAAAATATTATATAAAGAAAAATAATTCCATTCATTTAAAATTTTGTCATCTATAAAAACAAATATTTTTTTAGATCTTTAACCGATATATTGTTGTAAATCGAGGGGGAAAAAATCAATTTTTGATGCATTTATTTGAAATAAATGCCACAGTTAAAGGGTTTAAAACATACTAAACACACACACTTATATATATACAATGCATGTTATTCAATAAAATAAAATGACTAATAAAACATAAAAATTTAACAACTCCGGTACTTTTATTCGCTTACAAAATAAACAACCATTACAGAAATAAAAAGTTACCTCGTATATAAATTTGAAGCAAAACAAAACCGGAGTTTGCAAAATAAGTTTGAATCTTTTACAAAAACTTATATCTAACCTAAAATACTATGATATACGACTTTTAATAACCCGGTGCACATTTTCCGGACGTTTTGAAATTGACACAGTTGAAAAATTGTCTTTTTAAAACTACTAGTCCGATTTTATCAAGCATGAAGTATAACAAATATAAGGCATATGTTTTCAAACACGGGAAATAAATTTACTTTAAAGTGCTGTTTCAGCAAGCAGTAGCATAGAGGAGGAAAGATCAAAGGGGCCGCAACCCTTTCGCGAAGGAAATATCTGAGGTAAGGAAAATTGATGGTGCTATGGTATTTTTGGTAATGCGATTACTAGATCACTAATGTTGTAAGCTTACCAAATGTTTTACTCAAAAACTGGGAGATTCTGAAAATTATACTTTAAGGAAGGGCAGCACCGTTCGAGCTGAAAAATATTTATTATAACAAACTATTTTTGATTTAAAATAAAATGTTCTGCTCTATCGTTCCTAGGTTATTCATAAGGGTGTTACTTTATAAAAATTATTTGATTTTGTTATATGAAGCTATATATATATATATATATATATATATATATATATATATATATATATATATATATATATATACACACACATACATATATATACACATATATACATATATATACATATATATATACACATATATATACGTACATACACACATATATACATACATACACACATATATACATATATATACATACATACACACACATATATATACATACACACACACATATATATACATATACACATATATATATAATATACGCTCATATATATATATACACATACATACATACATATATATACATACACACATACATATATACATACTTACACACATACACACATACACACATATACACATATATATATATACATACACACATATATATACATATATATATACATACATATATATATATATAGACATACATATATTTATACATAAATGTGTATATATTTGTATGCGAGTGTATGTGTGTGTGTACACACACGTACAGGGCCGGGGCAAGTACGTGGGCAGGGCCAGCATGCATGCAGGCTGCCAAATTTCTAGGGTGGTTGATAGAAAATCTATTAAATAAAAGCACTGATAGGGAACAGCCAAATACTAACCTGCATGTCTACGAGCAGAGAATTGGCCCCGTATACATATACAGATCTTCAAACACACACACACACACACACACAAAGTAAATATAGAAAAAAATAATAAAAACGATATAATATAGAAACCTATTTACCCACAACACACAAAATAACCTTTGAAGTTTGTAAATTAGAGACGATTTTTTTTTTAACATCAAATTGAAATTATTTTTTTTTACCTGTAAATCTCAATTATATCGATATGAACGATGTCTTTTCTTTTATGGCATATATAGTTAATTTTAAAACTTTATATTTCTTAAAAGTTCTTAAATATTTATAAATTTAAAATGTCAGCTACCTTTAAATTTTAGATTTACAAAAGAAAAATATATTTATATATTCAATTTGATATAAAAATTTAGTTCTTAATAAATATATTTCAAAAGTTATCTTGCGGTTAAACGACTTTCATTTTTTTTTCCATCTGGTATACATTTTTTATATTATTGTAAAAAATATACTAATTGAAATGACAGAAATAAACATTTTCTTACATTTTTCTTTAACATTAGTACGTTATTAAAAAACTTTTTTTATAAAGAAGATGGAACCTAATAATTATGTTGAGTTTTTTTTATTCAGCTACAATCATCAACATTAATTTTGTTTACAAAAAGGTTATTAATTATAAAAAAAAATTAGATAAAATATCAGATTTATAGACCTGTTAAAGAATTCCCGTTTCGTTTCAAATTTGATCATAGAACTCGTCATAAAAAAATTGTTAAAATATGCCTTTACAATGAATAAAGTATTTACTATAAGTCAATATCAAGTCTGTTTTTTTTATCCATCCATATCGCATTAATTTATAAAAATGCATGTTCAACAGTACCATTATTTTCTAACAGCGTTATACAAAAACTAATTACGCATTTTTAATATTCGTCAAATTTATGCCATGCTTTGTAAACTAAGCAAAAATTTCAAACTATTTTTTCATTGATAATCTGATTGTTCTGCTATATCTACACTTTAATTTTGATCTTCAGAATATATCCTCATAAATACAAACTCATTAATTAAACCCTTAAAAAGAGGGACTTTAAAATTAACACGAGAAATTTGATGGCAATTATTATTATTATTATTATTACCCAGATAGCAAATTTAGTTTACAGCAAACTTGCAGCAGTCTTGATTTGCAAGCAAACTTTGAAAACTTGCATCAAGTTCAGCATGACAAGTCTGCAAAATTTTAAACAAGATTGCAGCAAATATACGAATTTTCGTTTTCTTCAAGGTTGCTACAGTTTTGCAGGAAAATAGCGTTGCAAAGGAGTGGTCGCTTTATATTCTGTCTAACTTGCAGGAGTTGAGCTGCAAGTTTGACGAGTCAAATTTGTCATGACAAGATATTATTCAGGAAAAATCCAACTTGCTGCAAGTATGCATGCTATATGGGTATTATTATTATTTTAAAAAGGGGAACTACATGATTAGTAACCCCAGTGTCATAGCAAAAGAGGATGAAGGCTCTCCGAAAGTCTGGGATTAAGTATATTACATTTTTATAATGAAATATAATTGCATATTTTCAAACAAAATTATATTAACTGCGTACTTAAAAATCAAAATTTAATTTTTGCACAAAAATGTGTTAAATTTCGTGGGGTTTTTTTTAGTCAAAAAGGTAAATTATCCAAAGGGGGTTGGGGGGCACTCGAGTTTGAGCCAGCGAAATTAAATCCTGACTACGGCCCTGAGAACTATCTAGTGACAGCTATAAGCAGGGCCCGATTTCCGACAAGGCAAACAGGGCAAATGCCCGGGCCCTAGTCAAAAGGGGGCCCCCAAATTAACTGCCATTTCAAGTTAAAAATATAATGCGTATGTCTATATTTCACTTTAAATTATCGACGGTTTCTTCTTTTAGTTTTTGACTTATTCAGTATCATTAGAGAGCTTGTTCACAAATGTAAGTGCTGGCAAAAAATGTAGAACACTCAACTGCATTCTGTTTAAGTCAGGAAAATTCCTCGGGTAAGGATTTACAAAATTCTAATAAACGCTTTACCTTTTAGGATTTTTTTGGAACATTTTTTTTTTAAATTTTGCTTATTTTATAATTTTTTATTTTATTTTAAACTAATCTTATTTTACTAATTACATTGGTGAGTCAACTTTAAAGGCTCTGCTGACCATAGTTTAAGCATCAGTACATATAACATTCATTCCGTAGCCACCACCTATGTACAGAAGAATAAAGGGAAGCCCCGGTTGAATGGGTTTGCCCTGGGCTCCAATTTCTGTAAGTCAGGCCCTGGCTATAAGTTGAGAGAAACCAAAGTGAAAAATTCAAGATCGTACGTAATCAAGAAATTTTTTTCTAGTTGGGACCAGCTAAGATCATGCTGCTTTTTGTGAAAACAGTTACATAACAGTTAAATAGTTTAAATTGAAAAACGAACAACAGATAATACTAATGAATACTAGACCTTGTTTGGTTTGGAGAATTATGTTCTACTATTTTGCAACATGAAGGGTTAAAGCGGCGAGATTTACGGGTTAAAGCCGACATTAAATATCTATGTAATAAGTATGAAATATAATTACAAACCCACTAAATCCGGTACCGAACAACATCTCCCTACCAATTCGACCATCGTTTGGCAATGAATACGAAAAGACAGTTGATTTTTCAGCGTTAAATGTAAGATTTAATGATTAAAATTTAATTTATGGATTTTCTTAAAGCAAATTACTACACACATGCACATACATATTTTGAGATAAGTGGGCTTGCAGTCGAGTACCTCTGGTAACATTAAATAAGAACGAAAGCGAAGGGTTTAAAACAATGCATCTCTTGTTAAAAGGAGTGAAAATGCGAGATGAGTCATTTATACCGATTAACGGATGACACGCAGAAGCTTTTGGAGAAACTACGAATAAGAAAATAAAAGTTTTTGGAGTGTTAAAATCCCTTTCTAACTTGGTTAAAGTTTTTGTCGTTAGTATGGTCTGTCCATGCTTATGGATCTATTATAAATGGATTCACAATACTCTTATTCCTTGACTTTACCCAAGCCAGTAGCCAGGATTTAATTTTGGGAGGATGGGAAACCTAATATTAAAATGAGCCTCCCTCTCAATATCACCTATTTTTAACTAAGAGATACATAATTTAGTAAAAAATATATACATTTCATATTAAATCTTAATTACATTAAGAAACTATACTACAGGCAAAGTTAATTGCAACTTAAAACTGTTTTTATACATAAGGAACTTCATAAAATTAGCTTTAGTTCATACATTATGGGTTAAAAGTTTAATAAATTTGCGATTTTTATTTTAATTATAATCGACCCAAGTAAAAGTATGCAATAATAGAACAGTATAAAGAAATTTTCCTTTTATAATTAACGACAATTGAATAAGCAGAATTTTAATAAATATTCTTAGTTTAACAATATTAAAGTAAAAAGCTATTCAAGCCTATTTTAAAGTATGTTAAAGTCAGTAAAGTTAAAATATGGGTATATATGGTACTGTGTTATGTTCCTGAATAATTCCCCAAGTTTCCATTTGATTCGAGGCACAACGCTAATTTATCTCTCTAAGTTACAGCTTAGAAATATAGTCGCCTTGCCGAGCCTAAGTCGGGATAAAATGAATACAATCAAAATAAAATTTTATGAATAACAATTTAGTGGAAGTATTACGGATGGTCATCTGTATCAATCAATGAACGGAAATCTACCAAACTTTATTAATGCTATCTCAGAAAAAGTAAAGCCAAAAGTCGAGTTCTGTTACCATTTTTAATCAATTTCATCGAAGAAAAAAAATCACGAAGCAATGAAAATCTATTTTCTTAAAAAAAAAAATTTTCATGGTACGAAAAATTGAAAGTTGGAAAGCCCTGACTTAACACATATTTTGAATTAAGAACTAGCAATCGTATGTATATCTATCTACCTAAAACCTTTTAAGGAGTATATTCTTTAATAACGGTATCATAAATACATTCGTATGCACTAACCTATAATTTGTCAATGGCAGAATTTAATCGTAATATGGTTTTTGACAGCGATTTTCTATAAAAACGTTATACATATATATATATATATATATATATAGCTGTTGGTTGCCCCATTAAATTACAAATGTAGAACCTCTTTAACTCTTACTCGATACTAAAGAGCCAGCAATATGTTGATTAATTATTTCTGATGATTCTCGTGTTATTATAATGTCCATTTAATAACAATAACGTGAAGGGGCGAATATCCAAATGATATACATACAAATATGTCAGAAGTACATGTATGTCTATCTTTGTCTTGAACTACTGAAAACGTGAAGATAGCACGAGATACAGAAAAATGGAGCACAAGGTACTGAATTATGAACGAGCTTTTAAAACTATTTACATTCTACATATTCCTATTTCTCAAAATCGTAAATACTATAAAAATAATAATAATAATAATAATGTAAGACAGCGGTGCGCAATCTTTATAACAGGGGTTTTCACTTTTTAAGGGCTCGAAGAAATCTTATGCATGATTGCGGGTCACACTTTAATAATTGGACGATTTTCGTAAAGTTCTGAAATAAGTAAGACAAAGGTAACAGTATGAAATAATATGAATAATTCAATTTATAAACAAAGGTTGAATTGAATTTTGAAGACGATCCTTCAAATATGTTAGTTTGTTTAAATTAATATTTAAAAAACTGACGAGATGAAAAAATTACCCAAAGACAGACTAATATAAATAATATAATCAACATAAAATTTAAAACAAATAATTTAGTGGGAATGTTGAGGATGCATTAACGATGAACTTATATCCACCACCAGCTCTGTTAATGCTAATCTCAGAAGATAAAGACGGAATTGAAAGGAGAGTTCTGTTTGATTTTTCGTGAATTTTATAGAAGAAAAAATTACAGTGCAGTTAAAATCTTAATTTTAAAACAAAGATTTAATCATTACAGTTATTTAAAAAAGTGTTATAAAATGCACTTCTATGAGCTCGTTGCTATTAGTACATTTTCAATGTAAGAATAAAGTAAAAAAGGTAGAAAATCAAAAATGGGAAAATAACTTTTTAAAATTTAAAAGCAAAATAATTATAGCTAACCCTAATTTATTAAAATAATTAGGGTTATAACATATATATATAACCCTAATTATTTTACGATGGGCTAAAAGAGTGAAATTAAAAATAAACAAAACGTTGTTATGCCCTAAACAATTCAATTTTAAAGTCGATCACTCAACAGTGTCAATTTATTTGAGATAAAATTGGCAAATGACAAGAAAACAAATAATTTAAACACAAAGTAAAATTAAGATTGAATTTAAAATGAAACTTTAAAAAATAATAATTAAGAGAGAGTATTGTGGATAGTCACCTGATTCAGTCAATGAAGAGATATCCACAACAGTCTTGTTTACACTTATTTTCAAAAGATGGCGCAAGGACGAATCAGCGAGTCGAGTTCTGTACTTATATTTAATGAATTTTATCAAAGAGTTATAAAAACACAATTGAGTTATAAAATATTTTACTTTTTTTTTTTTTTTTTTTTTTCCAAAAAGCTTTCGCAGTTGGAAACCCCTGCTTTACACTAAGCTTCCCTGAAAGGAAGAAAAAATTTCATCAGTGGGAAGCACTAGATCAGCATGTCCTTGCTTCTTTTTTCCTTCTTCTCTCACTTATCCCTTTATAAAACTTTTCATTTAGGAACACCCCCTTTTCCCAAAACCCTTTTCACTCATTCCTCTACGTCAGTGATGGCGAATCCTTTAGAGCAGTGAGTCAATTTTTCCTCATTTTTTTTTAAATACTAGCCACTAATAGACTAGATCCCAAGTCACTTGGAAGGGGGGAGGGGTTAAAAAGATAATTATCCAGAAACACCGAAAATCTGTTGACAAAAAAGTGACAGTTGACTCTTTTCTTGGTTCTCACTTTAAAAATCTTCTAAAAAGATTTGTTTCCTTTATAATGAAGACAAAAACAATTACGGCCGACAGAAAAAGGAGAGTATCAATGGTATTACAATAAATTACTTTACCAGGTGACATCAGAGCAAAGTGATGACTCTGTACTAAGAATTTGAATGAATAAGGAATAAAGTACCTATATATATTACGAAAATCGGTGAATCGACATCGTGTGTGTTTGTGTGTAAATTCGTAATGATATTATACTTTAATTTTTCTATATTTTCAATTACGCAGGTCATAAGTTCGTCCCCACTGCTCTGGGTTAAAAACAGTTCGGTTTTATCAGGATGTCATGTCCTTTAGGTTAGATTAGCTAGCAAATAGATCAAACGACTCAACTGGATGACTGAGGTTTCTGTTTTTACATTTTACTGTTTTTTAAAATACGGCAGAATAAATAATATCATAGCCATAACTTATACTCGCTAAGTCTAGATTGGGAACTGCTGCTCTAGTGTATCGGTAATATCGTGCCTGTATAATTTTATGCAATCAATACGCGTTAGGTAGCTGAGATAAAGAAAGGCGCCAATTCCGTTTCAGAATCTCGTGCATTTGCATTATTAACGCGCGAGGCACTCCGCCGTCAAACAAAAATCAAGCGTCTCCAAATATAATGAAGCTTAATCAAATGGTGAAGCAAAAATCCGGAGGAGCGCGAGAGGCCGTTTAGCCATTTTAAAAGGAGGATAAAGCATGCCGAGACTACCTCCGGCGAGTGCCACGAAAGCTAAGCAATCGATCTGCAGGAAAATGCTCCAAAATTACAGATGATATTCAAAGAGCCGTCGAGGTCATTATGTATAAATGGGTGGATTGCCGTATGTATTCACCAACGGGTATGGCGGTGCTGCTGCTGGTGTCTTTCATTACACGAGGATTCGGTTTTCGACTTGCATGGGCTGGCAACAACGGCGCGTTTCTAAATCGAGTTCGAGATTTCTCTTCCAAAACCGCTTCCACGAAGAAATTGCGAACTTTCTTTTCATTTTGAGGGTGAAAACTAAAAACGGCGATAGCGTAATCACGAGGCTCTCTTAATAACCACTGTTCTCTGGGGGCCTCGCTTCGGAAATTTTAGTGGCTTTACAAACAAGTACACACTTGAAACTATAAAATGGAAAATAAATATTAATATCTACGAGGAAGTCGTGAAACGAAAGAACTATATATTTTACATATTTTTAAACAAAAGGTTTCCTAGGCACCAGAAAGAGGTTCTGGAGAGGTATTTTCTAAAATATCTACTATTAGAAAATAAGAGAGCATGCGTAGAATTCAACTTGTGCATATCTCTTGTTAACAAAGATATTAAATCAAAATGTTACTATCTCTCTCAGGGACAAATATATATTGTACACACATACACACCATTACATCAGTCGCGGCATGCGCAGCCTATGGTCTGAGTATGTATAACCAATGATGCCACGTGATACCATTCATAGCCTGAAAATACTTTTCAAGCTGTAATGTTCATTTTTGATACATTGTGGCGCATTAAATTAAGATCGACAAATTTAATGTTTGTGAATAGATGCTAAAATTATATTTCGGAATCCAAAAATGTACAAAAACTCTAGTGGTATACACTATAAATTTTCGCTCAAATGAATTTAAGAACGTTTAATTGAAAGGAATTTTTTTTAGGATTAAGATGACTCGTAGATCGGTATAGTACAAATGCTCAATCGATATCAACAGAAGAAAATGTGTGAACAACACGTGAAGTATCACATAAATAGTAATTATGAAAAACTAATTCGAATTTTCGAGAAAACGAATAAATTGTATGAGTAAATAAAAGTATTCGCGTGATGCGGACATAAACACAAAAAAATTCTATCGTTCTATTTATATAATGTATCACTCATAGAACAAATTATCTTAATTGAAAATTCCTTATACGAATTAAACGTGCTTATATATATATATATATATATATATATATATATACACACACACGCACACACACACACGTGTGTGTTAGAGTATTATACAAAAAGTTAAAATTTTAGGTCAATCTCATAATGAACAATCAGAAAAATGAAAAAGAAGAGAGGTCAATTTACATTTCCTAGTGGGAATAGACATAACGATTAAATACTCTCAGCATTTAAAATAATTCTGCTAGAGAAAACTACTTAAAAAGAAATGAAACAGAATTTACTAGATCTTTAATGATACATCTAAGAAAGATGATGGGGGGAGTTTTTAACTTCTGGATGTGTACAATTAAAGCGGAATTCGATGTTTCCGAAAAATACTATTTAATATGGTTCAATTTAACAGGCTGAGAAAGAGAACGTTTTGTTTTGAAATTTGGATTGTTGTAAAACATTTGTTTCGAACATTGCCATTATTATTATTTTTTTTTATAATACTTGAGTCTGTCAGTCTCAAATATTGCCTTATATAGCATTCGCCGTACAAGATCCCTGCTATATTCAATATTGCTTTCAAAGTGCTTTCTGATTTACCAATTTATGGATGCAACTCTGTTATTGCTACTATTTAGAAGGTGGGAGGGTGGGAATCTTGACGATTGTAAGTGAAGCAACACAGTAATTTAATAATACACTGCACAGCATCCGCCAAAACCAACTCTTGACGAGATAGACTAGTCAAAGTTTACAGCAGCATGTGAAAGGAATGACGACTAAGTCGTCACTGTATGAAACTGTCAAGAAACATATTTTCAATGTATATTCTTCTATTACAACAGTTACAGTCTGCGGTAAACATTTTCTGAATCCGGTGATACGTTACTATTAAGGGGAAAAGAGATATATTAGCATTTTCGAATATCTACTAACAAAAATGCTGGAGATTGGTCACTTTCCAATGAAGTTGTATAAGCACACAAAGGAATAAACCTGATTTGTTGTTATTGTTGATCTATTTATATTGCACAAGACACAGGAAATATATGAGTCTTAAACAAACTTCATTCAAATAGTAAAATAAGAACCCATACTTGTCAAAGAAAAAATAAAAACAAATTTATTTTATACGAAGTCCAACATAAAATGTAATGCATCTTCAATTAATATAAAAATAATGAATGAATAGAGAAAATTCTATTAGTCCTACTACTGTTTACAATAAATATCGAATTTTGCAGAAAATATCAGGTAAAAGTTTAATAAAACAGGAATCAGAACTAATAAGACGTTACACTGCTTTTGACATCTGGCGAAAACTATTGCAACAGCATCATGTCAAAATGACCATTAACAATACACACGAGATTATTTATAGTCGCGTCAAAAAGGAAACTAGTTTATCACCTGAACTTGACACCCAAAGCTTACGAGTTCCAGACTTTCTTGAAAAAGTTTAAATATATATTTAAAAGTGAACAATTAGAGACATACATCATTCATATAAAATACAAATCACTAAAACAAGAGCGATAAATAATATTAGGTTATATTTATCCCAATTAACTAATTTGTGATATTTTATAATCCAATCATATTTTATTTTTTTTATATGTATTAGAACAACAACTTTTTCATTCATGACCTTTAATTAAAGAGATCCCCCCCTCTACCCAAATATTATAAAACAACGATATGAGAATAAATATTTTCCAATAATTTATTTCTTTTTTAAACCATGCATAGAAAGAAGTATTACAAGTATACATAAATTAATTTAATGATAGAAAATCACGTTTCAATGAGACCGATGTCCTTGTATTAAACATCTCAACCCAAATAGCTAGCTGCATTACAAATGGAATCTCGGTGCAAGATTTGACACTGCTGAGTATAAAGCATCTCTCGTTGAATGATACTTGGATTTAATAAACATTAAAACTGATAAAATATATTCACATCAGTATGTGGTCAGTGACAGAAGAATATTACAACTGTTTATTTAAATTTGTGTGCGTAAAATATATTATCCCGATCCCAACATTTAAGAAATGATAGATTAGTGTGAGCGTAAGCTCCTTGAGAAACCCCAATCACCTCTTTTAGGTACCGAAATATTACATAATTTTGGTTTGGCCTGGAACATTACGGTCTACGGTTTCTCTACACTAATCACATAACTTTATTTCCATTTTTAATTAAACAGCGTAAGTCGCGACGTTAGGCTTAGTCAATGTGGATGATTTGTTGGTTTGAACCGATACAGTCTACTTTTATGCCACAGGAGCGCTAACGAGATTCGGATCTACTGTTTAAAGTCGATTCTGGATGGCTACGAATATCCATGCCAGCAGTGGAATTCGAAACGCCCTTCCCATTCGGTCATCATTCGGTGCTTACTGAGAATTAAATTGATTGCACGAGCTCCAATAGATATTCCATACTTTATATTTGTAGAATGAATATAAGCCGGTCTATGTCATTTTGGTCTTGGATCACGTGTTATTATTTAGCAACTAAATAGAACTCGGAGAAACGTAGATAGCAAGATTTGTATCAGTTGAATATTGTATTGATCATGCAAATTTTTGAAGTATTTCAGTCCACCCTCCGAGTTTTAGGTAGATCGGTTTTACCAAAAGGAATAAATATCGTAAGAGTGAAAAACAAATAAAGATGGCAGATCGTCAACAATTGTGAAGAGTGTGAAGACGTATAAAATAGTAAATATGACAAACATCGATTATTATTTCAACTTCAATAAAAGTATATCAAACGTTTATGTGACTTTAATATTTTAAATAAGTAAAATCATTGACCTAAACTAACTTTAGCTGAATAAACCTTTATGATTAAAATATATCTCAAGTCACTATTTTGAAAAATGTACTTGATATAGTTTTACATTGGGATTTTTGGGAAAATATAAATTCAGAGTCCAAAATCGAAAAAAGTTTGAGAGCCACTGGATTAGAATGTATTGAAAGTACAATTAGATTTACTTCCGTTTAAAATGATAAACTGATTATAGCAACTTATCCGAGTTAAACTACGTTTTCTTTTTTTTTTTTTTCTTTTTTTTTGACATAATGCGAAAGAATATCATAGAATGTTAAAGATGTAATAGCCACTTTCGCAAAAATGCGTTCAGAAATTAGTATTATCATTAATCTTTACACGTAAATTGGCATTTCAGCATTTTCTTAAACCCCACCCCTGGTTTTCACCGACTTTCTAAAGGGATATTTTATCTGCTTAAACCCAATAACTTATTTAATGACAGTACATAGAGGATACAGAAGATTGGTTTGATTTTAAAAACTACAATCTTCGCCACATTTGCCGAAAGTAATTAGGTCTAAAATACAATTACTGAAAGAAGATTGAACAATAAGAATTTCAATTCCAACTGTTCTTAAAGCCGTTTCACTGTTAAAATATCAGCTCTTTTGACTTAAAATATTAACTCTTCAACTTGACTTGGACGGTATTACCTTTTCTCTATGGATTAAAATAATCTATAGCGACTATCTAAGGAACTGAACAGTCTAAACAGAAATTCACAACAAAATACATGCACTAATAAAAACATGCAAGAATGAAATTTATGGTTATTAAGACACAGTCACCTCTTGTTATTCAAATCAAATCCAACAATCCCAAACCATTATCAAAAGAATTAGGTGAAATATTATAGAAAGAAAGAACTTTAAAAAAATAAACCATTTAAATCTTAATTTCAATTATATACAAAACACAAAACAAAGAAACATCTAGAAGAAAAAAATTGTTTTCTTTTTGAAAAAAAAAAAGTATAAGCTGTAGATATTGTTTGCAGACGTTTGTGAACTATGAAACGGAAATCAATCACTGTATTCTCACAAAAGCTTTCCGAGATACCCCACAAAATAAATACGCATATGGAAAGTATCCACAGACACTACGATAAAAACGAATTATTTAAAAAGAAGATTTAAAAAATAAATAAATACAATCAAACAAAAGCTGAACTAAATATTTTAAAAATATATTTATTTTACTGATATTAACAGAGGTGATGTCATACAAACAGAAATGAATAAAACCCCAAATGAACAAAAAGAGGAAAAAAATTAACAGTTTTTCAATCAGCGTAAATGATAAGGACAGTGAAAAACAGCACGCGCGTAAATAGGGGGGGGGGAGATTAAAAGGATCAATAACATACAAATCCTCACGAACGAATCGCAGCCATAAACCTTTGCACGCTTTAATCCTAACCCCCGAAGTCCGCAGTGGCGCACAATTAAACGAGCGCCGTGCATACCTTTTTTATATTTCTTTGGTGGAAGCTTCCACACCAGGGAAAATAATGAGTATATACGTGAGAGGAGGTAAGAGAGAGGCGGGAGAAATTTCTTTGCCTCGCTTTTCGGCGACTAACTCTTCCAAAAGCAGAAAAGGACGCTTTAACAAAAATCAATAACTTCAGACATCTACTCGTTTTGTGAAGGTTCTTTCTCTCCTCTTTCCCTCCCCACACTACCCCCCTTTTCCCCACATCAGTTTTTACTCTCCCCCAATGCCTCTTCCTCGTCGTCATCATTTCTTTCTTTATATATAGAAAGCTCAAATGGCATTTTCTCGCAGCTAAGTGTACAATGGCTGCTAGGAATAAGCAACTGAAATCTGCACGGCGAATGGCTGGATCCGGATTCGGGAGAAGGGAGAAAAGAGACAGAAGGATAGAGAAGAAAAAAAAAAAAAATCAAGGCAGTTGCACCTAAAAGTCGTTAAGGGTAATAATAATAAAACAGGACAGCGAAATAAGCGACTGAGGGAACGGCGATTATGTGCAACGATGTAGAACCGGGACTACTGAGCACGGTATAAAGTAATCGCGAGTGCACGGAGCCGATTGGACGGGTCATCATCACCATTTTGAAACGTTATGCAAGTTAGAAAATAGAATGTGAAATTGGTCTACTCTTAATTGAAAACTTGACGAATCATTTCCAGTATACCTTCATATCACAACAACGGATCGTCAAATTCGTCACCGGTAACATGGGTTACAACGAAATCCAAATGCACTGTCCTAATTAATAACCAACTACGAAAGACGAAATGTCACAAACATTCATATACGTTATACAAGTTAGTGAATAGAATATGAAATTTATTGGTTTACTCTTGATTGAAATTGTGATAAATTATTTCCATAGTAACCGTAGTGTACCTTCATTTAATAACAGATCGTCAAATTATCACTGGTAACATGGGTTGCAACGAAACCAAAATTAACTGTCCTATTAACAAACCACTGAGACGAAATATCACAAACATCCATATCACGAAGGTAAAAGCAATTTGATCTAGAGCGTTACTTTCAGATTTTAAACACAAGGGTTAATTACGGAACCTACGACTTAAAGGCAGTTCCGGGTGGATAAGAACATTTACGCCTGCAGTCTAATTCCAATACACAGACTTCGAAAGACATCGGTTACTACTCGACCACTGTTTATCAAAAAGTTACAGTTCATTCGAAAAAAAATTACCAAAAATAAATCCATGAAATATTAATTTAGTCTATACTATTTAAAAGAGATTTAAAAACTATTTGATTTTCTGAAACTTAAAAGCATTAAAACGTTATGATTGCACGTATAAGTTATACCGAACTAACCGTATAACTTTAAACTATCTAAACTTTTAACTATCGTAGTTATAACTTTCCGAGTTAGTAATATATTCATTCAATTTTCTGAATAACATACTGCAATTAAATCGATATCAATTTTTCAACCCGGAAAAGCGAATACAGACATACTTTTGATTTAAATTTTGACAAATTCCTTCCTCAATAAACCTAGAGTACCAGCATTTTACAAACAATTCCAAAGGATTATCAAAATCGTTTTCGGTAGCATTGGTTGAAATAAGAACAAAATGCATTTTATTAATATATGATAACCGTGAAGAAATATGACAAAGTTAGTAATCTCTCAAAATGCAATCGCCAAAAAACAAATTATTGAAACGTTATTTCAGGCTATAAGACTTTTTACAGATTTAAAAACTATTTAATTTCTAAAATTTTAAAATCATTTAATAAAGTCTATCAATTTACGTTTTCGATTCATAATGCGTTTTATCCCTTAACGGCAAATTGCAATATATTCAACTTCTCTCCATATTAAAGCAAATAGGAAGTGTTTATAACATAGCAACTAAGATTATGACAGGACACTTAATTACTATAAAGAACGACTTAACGTATACACATACAAAAATTATTCCCTACATCTCCCTCAAAGTCAATCGGTGGCAAGTGAGAAGTAAACTAGAAGTTCTTGACTAAACTTTTCACGAGATGGAAAAAAATGATAAAAAAAAAGTAAAGAACTTAAATTTAAAAAAAGGTAAAATGTTCTTTTGAATTCTTTGGAGGAAAAGAAAAAAAAAAGATGACCGTTAAAAAAAAAAAAAGAAAACTTAAACGTTCTTACCACTTTTTGAAATCTTAGATCAAGGTACCAAGATGCATTCAAGGTATGATCTTGTAGAGAAAAAATTAACCTCAAGGAAGTAAATTAATAAAACATTATAATTTAGAACATAAAACTTTAATCCTTTAACTATAAGTTAACTCTTCTTGAATTACTTTTGTCAAATCATAGTAAGATATATTTCTCTGTTATTAGTAAACAAACTATATTAAACTTTGTTTTAACAAATTTCTGAAATAAAAATTTTAAAGGTATACAAAACTTTGTAAAACTTTTGACTGAAGATTCAACTTAGTAAGTTATCACGTGGTTAACAAAATAAGCGAAAGGCAACTCAACAAGTTTATACCATTAACTATTTTAACAGGAAGATAGAACTTCCTCATGGATACACATCAATAGCCTGAGCTAACGACAGAAAATAAAATTTCCAACGAAAACAAAGATCGAATACTTCGTAAAAAGTAATTATAATAATTATACCACTAAGGTCTGAAATAGAAAAAAAGGCAGATATCAAAAATTTCTTCTGATTTCTGATGCACTTTTGATGACATAATTATGGACAGAACTTAGTAAAAAAAGGTTTATTATGATGATAGAGAATTAATATATGGTTCCTACGCAATTCAAAGTGCAACATTTTCCTACTTACATTTATATTAAACAAAAACCTCACGTAATTGATTTATAAAATACATTTTATATTCGGTTTAGGTTATTAAGTAGTATAAAATACCTATTATTAGATCGTTTAGACAAACTTTTTTTTTAAACAAAATGACAATTTATCAAACACAAACTTTAAATATCAATTAAAATTTATAAATATTTCATACATATCATTTATTTATATTGAAAAATTATTAATGGTCATAACGTGTACCGTAATATTCACATAAACTATGCAAAAGAGTAATAGTAAATGAATAGTAAAAGATAAATAATTTCTTAAATTTTTATGATGCTTGTTTTAATTTGAAAAGAAGACTCATAAAAACAATTTAAAATCAAAATAAAAATCACTTTAAAAATATTTTTAAATTTTTAAAACCAGTTAAAAAAATAACATCTCAACACATAGATATATTAATCTAACCTTTTCAAGTTTATTAAGCAACTATTAAATACAGGCAGAAAAATAAATTACACGCAATATAGTAAAGTAACAGTAAAAGATAAATAATTTCTTAAAATTTTTGTGTTACTTGTTTTAATTTGAAAATATGACTCATAAAAACAATTTAAAATCAAAATAAGAATCACTTTAAAAATATTTTTAAATTTTTAAAACCAGTTAAAAAAATAACATCTCAACACATAGCTATTTTAATCTATCCTTTTCAAGTTTATTAAGCAACTATTAAATACGGGCAGAAAAATAAATTATACGCAATATAGTAAAGTAACAGTAAAAGATAAATAATTTCTTAAAATTTTTGTGTTACTTGTTTTAATTTGAAAATATGACTCATAAAAACAATTTAAAATCAAAATAAGAATCACTTTAAAAATATTTTTAAATTTTTAAAACCAGTTAAAAAATAACATCTCAACACATAACTATATTAATCTAACCTTTTCAAGTTTATTAAGCAACTATTAAATACGGACAGAAAAATAAATTATACGCAATATAGTAAAGTAACAGTAAAAGATAAATAATTTCTTAAAATTTTTGTGTTGCTTGTTTTAATTTGAAAATATGACTCATAAAAACAATTTAAAATCAAAATAAGAATCACTTTAAAAATATTTTAAAACCAGTTAAAAAAATAACATCTCAACACATAGCTATATTAATCTAGCCTTTTCAAGTTTATTAAGCAACTATTAAATACGGGCAGAAAAATAAATTACACGCAATATAGTAAAGTAACAGTAAAAGATAAATAATTTCTTAAATTTTTATGTTGTTTGTTTTAATTTGAAAAGGTGACACATAAAAACAATTTAAATTAAAATAAGAATCACTTTAAAATTATTTTTAATACCAGTTAAAAAATAACATCTCAACACATAACTATATTAATCTAACCTTTTCAAGTTTATTAAGCAACTATTAAATACGGGCAGAAAAATAAATTATACGCAATATAGTAAAGTAACAGTAAAAGATAAATAATTTCTTAAAATTTTTATGTTGCTTGTTTTAATTTGAAAAGATGACTCATAAAAACAATTTAAAATCAAAATAAGAATCACTTTAAAAATATTTAAATTTTTAAAACCAGTTAAAAAATAACATCTCAACACATAACTATATTAATCTAACATTTTCAAGTTTATTAAGAACTATTAAATACAGGCAGAAAAATAAATTACACGCAATATAGTAAAGTAACAATAAAAGATAAATAATTTCTTAAAATTTTTGTGTTACTTGTTTTAATTTGAAAATATGACTCATAAAAACAATTTAAAATCAAAATAAGAATCACTTTGAAAATATTTTTAATACCAGTTAAAAAATAACATCTGAACACATAACTATATTAATCTAACCTTTTCAAGTTTATTAAGCAACTATTAAATACGGGCAGAAAAATAAATTATACGCAATATAGTAAAATAACAGTAAAAGATAAATAATTTCTTAAAATTTTTGTGTTACTTGTTTTAGTTTGAAAATATGACTCATAAAAACAATTTAAAATCAAAATAAGAATCACTTTAAAAATATTTTTAATACCAGTTAAAAAATAACATCTCAACACATAACTATATTAATCTAACCTTTTCAAGTTTATTAAGCAACTATTAAATACGGGCAGAAAAATAAATTATACGCAATATAGTAAAGTAACAGTAAAAGATAAATAATTTCTTAAAATTTTTGTGTTACTTGTTTTAATTTGAAAATATGACTCATAAAAACAATTTAAAATCAAAATAAGAATCACTTTAAAAATATTTTTAATACCAGTTAAAAATAACATCTCAACACATAACTATATTAATCTAACTTTTTCAAGTTTATTAAGCAACTATTAAATACGGGCAGAAAAATAAATTATACGCAATATTATAGAAGGAAGAGACAAGTTACTGCAACAGTTAATAGCAATTTCATATTTAATCCACTTAAAGAATGATCAAAGTGAACTTGGTTACTTTTTTTAGTTAACCTTAAGTGTTGCTAACACTTAACACCTTTCGTTGGATTAAAAATGCATAAATAATTTCTAATTAAATTTAACGAGTAATTTCAGTATCACACTTCAACCTACTACGGAAATAGTAAAACAGATTTCTTCCGAAATACCAGGTCTTTTCCTCTTAATTACGATTTTCAACTCCATTCCATTAAACATGTTAAAAGATTTAAATTATTTTATCAAGGTGTCACAAGATTGTCAAAGCTTAAAAAAAAAAAAAAAATCCTCAATTTTTAGGAAAAAAAATGTAATCTTTTATAATGAAAAAAATCTTATTTCTTTTAATTAATTTATCTTTTAACACATTTTAGGCACAACTCTTAACGGAACAAAGGACTTATATATTTTAAAGAACAAGGGAGATTTAATGTCATTTGTAAAGTATTTCAAATTTGAATTTTAACAATAATTCAAAAGTTACAAAACAAATTTCTGCATGTATTTACAAAACATTTTAAAAATTATTTACCAAAAAATTAATTCTCTTAAAATTATTTTATTATTTACTTTAGAGAAATAAATTGTTTGGCAAATTTTCCATTTTGAAACCTTCAAAATGGCTCTTATAGCTTTACATTTTTTTTTTGAAAATATTTTACATGCAATTATTGTGAAATAGATTTTAAACACGAAAGAAGATATGAATATATATATATATATATATATATATATATATATATATAAAGCAAACATTCATTTATCAACATTTTTATACATACAGTTACAAAGTAATTAGTTGCATGCATTTAGATTTTTTAAAATATGTCTTTATTTTTTTTTCTGATTTATTTTAGTTATTTATTTTAATTTTACTTATTATTTATTTGTAGAAAAATAATTTGCTCTAATAAAAAAAACAGGAATATCTTCAAAATGTTATTAAAAACATCTTTTTAAATATTTTTTCCAAAAAGTTTAATTACAAACTTGATTATATAAGATTTGTATGAGATAGAGTGTCTGTATATATATACATACAGAGAGGAAAATTCCTTAAATATAAGAAAGAACTTTACATCCAGAAGGTAATTTTTAAAGCTTTAGAAATGTTATATTCTCAATGTTACCCATTTAAAAAGTTGTTAAGAACTTAATAAGTTACAGAAATAATACATTTTATAATAATAAGTTACAGGAATTTAATAAGTTATAGGTTTTCAGCATTTAGAGTTAAAAAGATTGTGTTTCAATGATTCTTTCGGAGGGAAAAAAAGCTTTTAGCGTAAATTTCAGCAATTTTTATATCATATCTAAGTTGGGACGTCCCCTTAAATGTTATACAGGTTATAGAATAACATAATTTTTAACATCAAATGCAGCCTAACTTTTGAATTATTCCTGATAAAGAAAAGGATCTTTTAAAAATGAAAATTATTCATAACTTCCCGTCGATTTTTGAATAGAATACAGTATGGGCCCGAGAGCATAAAAAATCTCGGACCGTCGGGTTCGAATCTAGCAGGCGCACTGAACATTTCCCAGTACAGCCAGGGTACGTGTAGGATACATCTATGGTCTGGAAGTCCCCTGGAAAAGCGTGTTCCACTGAATACAGGGTATCTGCCAAAATAAAATTTTTCAAATCCATGACTTTCCCTGATTTAGCAGATCATTTTCCATAAAAGCTTTCATTAAAGTATATATGAATAAAACTTCTGATGTACATACAAATAAAATATATGCTTTAAGACAAATTACAGGAATTTTATCATAAAAAGACTATAAACTTACTTTATAAGTGTTAATAAACTCACATACATAAAAATAAATTGTTGTATCTGCATACCTAAGTTTAATCATATAGCAATTTTTCAATCAAAATGTTTCCAATTTGAATTCAGGGTACTTTGGTATTATCCAGGTGACCATGAATAATAGCCAAATATAATCCCCTATATAATAATAGCCTAAGGTGTCTGTCGGCAAATTTTTGAAGCGGTTGTACCTGGAACGGATACAGGCATCCATATTGAATTTTTTATGAGTTAGGGTTAGCAAAATTCAAAGCGAGTTCAAAATCTAAGCCATCCCCCCTTTTTTAGCGTTTAATGCTATTATTTCAAGCCTTATTCTCTCCCCGTTAAAAGCAGGCGATTAAATTTATCATTTTCGATACCATTCATATATACCACCAAATAATCACTGTCCCGTTTGGGTTTCGAAATCAGAAGTGTGATACTGAAGAATGTTCTCAATGGCGTTAATTAATTGCTCAAAACAGACGCCCTTTTAATATAAAACACTTTTTATTATATTTACGTATGCGAGATCTTTAAATGCACAGAAAATGCCACATAGAAGAATTTATGGCGTAAATAATATTAACATATTAAAGCACAAAAGCAACTCAAGAGTCATTTTTCTCGCATACGAAAGAACAGCCATGTTTTCACTAAACAAAATCGTTCGTTGCCACTCGCAACTTACAGAGAAAAAATAAAATAAAAAAGATTATATGTGGGTAGAACATCAATTTTAACAGACGATTTGACATTCTCACCTAAGTTAACTTTTATCTTTAAATTTTAACTTACAACTAACTACACAACAATAACAATAACACAATAGTAACAGTTCACAAGTCTAGTCCCCTATATAATAATAGCCTAAGTTATCTGTCCGTCTGTCCACGAATTTTTGAAGCGGTTGGACCTGGAATGGAAATAGGCTCCATATTGAATTCTTAATGAGTTAGGGTTAGCAAAATTTAAAGCAAGTAAAGTTTATTTTCTCCTTAACTATCGATCTGATTCTAAAATAAATTGGTATAAATAAGCTTCATATCACAGCAAAAATATTGAAATTCACTCCTTCCCCCCTTTTCGAGAGTTTAATACGATTATTTCAAGCCCCATTTTCCCCCGATTAAGAGCAGGCGATTAAGTTTATCAATTTATTATAGAATAAATAGATGAAAAAAACATTTTTCTATCATTATGACGTCATTCCTTTAACCATCTAATTTAATCATTTCTTATTTTAAATTATTTAAATATCGTCTGCATTATTTTCACACGTTTTATCACTGAACTTATATATTACGTAATTAATTTTCTTTTATATTTCTCTTAAATAATAGATTAGGTACGTATGTGATAATTTAAAATTCAATCAACGATTATTTTTTGCTGCAAGATAATTCTCAGCCAAAAAAAACCCCCTTTTTTTTACCTGCCTCATAGGGTAGTTTACAATTCTGGAAAATTAAAAATTTTACTGATCCCGTCATATGACGGGCTATATGCTAGTCCTGCAAAAATCTTAAATAATTTTTATTAAAAAATAATTATTATATTAATAAAATTTTAATCTACAATTTAAGAAAAAACCAGAATAATATACATTTACCCACCCATTAAGCTTTCTTGCTTTGAGTTTCCTTGGTGAACAAATTTTACTTGGCAATAGGGTGAATAGGATAATACATAAATACCAAACTCAGTAACTTCAGCCAAATGACAAGTAAAAATAGAATTAAACAATTCAATGCATTTTTTTAAATCGGTAGTTTAGCGGATCCATGACTTTCCATGACTTTTACTCATTTTACTTGAAAAATCAAGACTTTCCATGACAAAATTAATCCATTGTCTAAATCCATGATTTTTCATGACTTTTCCTGACTTTCCAGGTGCGCGGAAACCATGTGTATACATATTTAAATTATCATCAGAAACTTCAAATACAAATTTAAATTATCATTAAACTTTAAATAAGAAACTCTTTTTCTGATTTCTTACACTATATGAATCTTATGGCTTTTTTGTAAAATAGTTTAAAACAAATATTTGAAGCATAAAGCTGTGTAATTACAACTACGTCAACAACCAAAACAATAATCATTACATATTTCTATAGTCTCTATTTATCCCACTCTTTATATCTTACAATCGCATTCTCTTTTTATTTAAAAAAAAGGGGGGAGAGAGAGAAAGAGGACGAATGGTGAGGCAATTTTAGATGGACTGATACCTACGAAAATTTCGAAAAAAATGATTCGATGTAAAAATGTATTAATGGTCGAAGAGAAAGAAAAGTACCTAAACTAGAAATTCAAATGAGAAATTTCAGTTCTTATTTTGCCTCCTCTGTGATTGTTGTATGTCAGATTCAATGCTTTGGACAAATTAGTCACAATACAGAATAGAACAGCGTTATCCTGAATTTTTAGCCAAGTCTCTTATAAAACCTTAACTTAGAGTATTATATTTATTTTCTGCGTGCTAGGGCTATTCTTCGATACTTTTTTTCTTTCAGACATTTCACAATTAGTCCTCATTATTTTAAATTTATTGCAACTACTGTGAAGTTATCTTAATTGAAAGCGAATAAAATTTGATGTATAAGTATGTGTGTGTATATATATATATATATATATATATATATATATATATATATATATATATACAAAAACACACACACACACACACACACACACACACACACATATATATATATATATATATATATATATATATATATATATATACATATATGTAATAAGACAGGACTTCACTTGGTTGCAGTCAAGGCCCATAAAAATGATACCGTTTTAGCTAAAGACCTTTATTAAGATAACGTTGGAGGACGGGTTCCCACTTCATCATAGGGACAGGACAAACTGAGGGGTCAGCTAGCATGAAGTTATATGTAGAAGACCCTTAACACCTGGGTCAACATCTCAGTCAAAATCTGTGGGGAAATCTGCCTCCGATAGCGTAACGTCACAACATACATACACCTCTGTGTTTGTGGGGGTTTTCTGCCTCCGATAGCATGCATCTCCTTTTTGTTTGGAAATTTCCTAAATTGTTCGCCAGGGCAATGTAGAGTTAACATTGGTCAGGTCCCTTCTTAAAGAGTGTAAAATGTAGTCACAGTGGTCAATTTAGATTAGGGGTTAAAAAAAGGAAATGCAAAAGAAGGCGGGAATTTTTTGCCCTAGATTTAAGTTCTGAAAACCCCTGAGACATTTCCTTATATATATATATATATATATATATATATATATATATATATATATATATATATATATATATATTAATGCCTTTACATAAAATATACACATACATATATAAATGTATGTGTGTGTGTGTGTGGACGCACACATAAATACATACATCTTTGAATATCTTTTTTAGTAGTTCTAGAATCAATTTAGGTGTTTACTCAAAATTCTATTTAGTTTTATTGTTTAAGCGATTTTTCAGGCTGATAACCTTCTGGCAACACAAATGAATGCCAAAGTACTCAATTTTCGGTATGCTATCTGTTAGCTGTTTACGATTGTCTTGCCAATAAAATAACAAACATGTGTTTCCCTTTGTTCTTTTTCAGACCTGCCAACTTTTGAATATTGAAAATAGTAGCACTTGACAATTTTTGAAATCAAAAATAGTAGCACACTAATTTGAGAGGTAGGTTGGATGGCGAGTTTTCACATAAATTCTGGGCAATTGTACGCGTGCCATACCACAATGCACATACTAAATGATTGTGTGTATGTTTACTGCTCAAACAAAACAATCAATTCTACTAAAGTATCTAAAATTCTATATAAAATTTCAAATAGACAATATTTCATTTTCAAAATATCTTATACATTTATATACATTTCTGAACTGACCCATCACCCTAATAAAAAGTTAGATGGAGTATTTTATTTTAGATTTATTTTAGTTGTAATTAAATGTTATTTCATACCTTAACATTTTTATAGTAAGAAATAATTTTTAAAAATCTCAGAAATATACTAAGGGAAGAACACAGAAATAAACTATTACATTATAACCAATATTATCAAACAAAATATTTAATTTTTAATCCAAAAATTTCTACCTTCGAGAGAGTATGGTACCGCACCGTAGTTACGGGAAAATTGATCGGAATTTTTTTTTTTTACGGATTTCGTTATATCGTTTGAAAAAAATATATTCATTCATTTTGATTTTCCGGATGCGATGTATTTTTTATTTTGTATATATTTTTGAAGAAAAATAGTATAAAAATAATATAATAATATACGAGTTTCCTAGGATCGTAATTACTTCCTAAATTCGCAGAAACGACGATTTTTCCGTAGCAGTTGGCAGGTCTGCTTTTTCCCCAGATATGTTCAATAATTTGGACCACACTGTATATTCCACAAAAATGATGAAGGCATTAACAGGTTAAGAAACAGCATACACAAAGAGAAATATTTGAGATAAAGAATGTCAATAGATTTATTGCAATTTTTAAACAGTGGGTCAGTTTAAATAAAATATAAATTTAAAACTCTCGTAATTGTCACTATTTAGGAATGCATTTATCTATTAATACTAGACTTACGGACCGAGCCATTTTGACACATTAAAAATTTGATCAATATATATATATATATATATATATATATATATATATATATATATACACATATATATATATATATATATATATATATATATATATATATATATAACTTTTCAAAAACATACGTTGGTTTTTAGTTAAATAAAATATATGTAAACTTTCATTCTTCTTCCCCGCAGACCCCTTCATTTCGCATTTATCAAATGTGGTATACCTATTTTCACGGTTGTGAGCCAATTTGACTCATAGAATGGTTTAACAGTTCTGTGTAAAGAGACGACTCAAGTAAATATTTCACTAAAAGATTTTATTTTCCAATTGGCTGAAGAGCTAAGAAGTAAGTACAGCGAAGAAGTCGAGAACACTTCCATTCCAATGACAGAAATTCATGCTATTGACGCACGGAAGAATAGTCAAGTTCAATAATCATGCAAAAGAAACAGATGTAGAAACCATTGTGCTAAATGTAATAGAAATATTTGCAGAAAATGGGTTTCAAAAACAGATTCTAATGTAAAAAATGTTTTCCATGAATTTTTTGATGATAAACATTTTATTTAAATTAACTTGGAACTATTTTCTTAGGAAAAAACTTCCAATTTTCTTGTACTAGTCAAATTGGCTCACTTGAGTAAAAAGAGGTATATGATCAACATCCGTAAATCTAGTGTTAAGAAAGCTGTTTATAAACTTTAATATAATACCATCTAAAATTAACACATTTTTTAAAGAGTTTTAATAAAATCACCAAGTAGTTAAAATACAAGAATGGAGTGCACATAAATATTATAAAACACCACATTTTGTATTAACTGTTCAGAACTTTATATAGCATATTATGCAATATACTTTTTAAATTTTACTCAATTTCTATGCATGCATCCACTGTCGCTGAACAATGTAAAAAAGTTCAGTTTGTTTTTACGCAAAATAATCAACCAAAATTATTTCTAAAACCTTTTCAATGCATGCATCTTAAAAAGAAATAAAATTGATCGACTTAAAAAATCATGCTTTGTTTTTCTCTTACAGATTTTATCTATTTTCCAGCAGTTGAATATTTCCATATTTCTTCACCCTTAAGAAAAATTATTAGGATATTCATCGTATTTTAAGAATGAATAGTTGATACGCAGTCCGCAGAGACTATTGCTTTATTTTATAATTATTTTTTTTTTAAATAACCTCTAAACCACGTTTAAGTTACAGCTTATCGTAAGCGAAATTTTTTTTGAAAATTTTACGAACAAATCTTTTAATGGAAATTCTTTTATATATGTTTATTTAGCCAAAATGCATTAGCGCAAAAGTTACCAAACTTTTAGTCACTGCAGCCCGCTTTTTAGAAACAGATTCTATAGCGACCTACTTTATCCCTGATGCATTGAATTTTTTCAGTGATACTTGACTACCAGAAAGTAAAAGAAATTTAAATAAAACTTTTTATAAGCGTAGTACTAGCTACAAATCAAATTTCAATTTACACTTAAGTAGTTTCAAGACGATTTCAAAACATTTTAAAATATACATTATTACGATTTTACATAAACACAACTGCACTCCAAATTGTTTAAAGAATATTAATATGAATTCATTAATGAAAAACAAAAATTTAAAAACAATTTTTAAATGAAGAAATTCAGTAATTTTTTTTAACAGATAAAAAGGAAAATATATTAAACCCAAATGAATAATTAAAATTTGAGGATAAATTAATTTCTTAAAAATATGCAATATTTTGGTTGAAAACAAAGGCTAAAAAATAATAAATTACCCACAGAAATATTGGGTTCCTCCCTTCTCAACCCAGACATGCCAACATTCAGGCACCTGTGATAAGAGCAGCAGCATGTTTTTAGATGTAACATGGTAATTACACGCGTGTGTAATTTATAGACATTATAAAAATACAAAATAACATGGCAGATTATACATAAGTACATTGTTATTGGTTTTTAAATTAAAATTAAATTTAAAAAGAAAATTAAATTAAAAATAAATACACAGTATAATTAATAAATGGTAAATCAAAATTTATGCATTTAACAATGTGTAAGTAGCTTTTTTAGCTATAACAACTTATTTTTCAGAACAGTTTTTCGTGTAGCAACATTGACCCTGATTAAAACATTTACATTTTCCAGAAATTCTAGAGTTTGTCTACAAAAATTTGACTTAAATTCAGTTTAGTTTTTCCGCACAGGACTGAACGTTATTTAACATGCAGCATTAATTACTGTGTGGAAAGAGTAATTTATTCAGCATTACTTTTGCCAAAACTGTTTTTAATTGCCGAGTTGTGATCTCTTAGTTGTTCAAAAGTTTTGGTATTTTCCGAAGCAATCTGAGGAGTTTCCGGAGTTATCAATTTTTCTCATTTCTCTGGAACAACTTCGGATAATCCGGAGTAATTGGCATGTCTGTCAACCAATAACATTCCCGATGGATAATATATCGTTTCACACATTATAACATTTTTTTTTACCCTTTTAACGTTTTGCGGAAAAAATAATACCTGGCAAATGGACAAAATTTTAATAAAATCATTACTAAAATTTTGAAATTCAGAGGAAATCCAGCGCACAAGCTCAACTGTAGAAGGGCACTTCGGACATCTACCTCTTTATATTGTCCCAATGGTACACATAATTATAGATATTTGTCTCTGATAGCTCCGCAACCTTCTTTTACGAAATTTGGCTCTTTCCTCTTGAAAAGTATGTCAAAATTCTGCCTTTGAGGTAAGCACAATTAAAAGATTTTTCTCTCACAGGGACCAGGTGCTGTCAATGTTTTGCTACTTGAGGGCTAAATCAACGTAATAAGTTCATATTAATTCTAAACAACTGCGGAACAGCCATACTAACAGTGGAACTCGAACAGATTCTACTGCTGAATAACATCATCTTGGCTAATCGACTATCAATCAGCCGAAATATAACCTAAATCTGTCTTTTAATTGATGCCACTGTCACGGTAACATTTATGTATGGAAAAGAAACGTATCAAATTTTTAGTTCCCATTAAAATACCAAAAGTTATTTTTTTTTTATTTACAATAATTTGTCATTCAGATTATGAACTAGAAATGAAAATTTTTCCATAGAGAGCTCTGCAAACAATGTTAAGTCTAGACCAAATTTCTTAAATTTAGCCCCTAGACATATCAGGAATACACTAAGAGTTAAATAAATAATATACATCCATTTATCACACACCTCTTTAGTTATTGTTTTTTGCCAATAAAAATGTCTGGAAGTTGTCTGCTAACATTGCAGATAAATCTTTTTCTTTCCCCAGCTTGTGTCGCATAAGAATACAATCATCATTAGATGATGAGAATTCCTTTAAGTAATAAGTGGAAGGGCGGAGAGAAATGTAAATAATCTCCATAATGAAATCGATGTATAGAAATTAAAAATGAGATTATCGTTTTTTATTTTAAAGGCCCAATTCAAATAACCCCCCTTTAAAAAAAATTCCAGTTTAAGTTTGAATTTTTTTTCCCCAAAAAATATAATATACATTTTCTTCAATACATGGCTGCTACAAGGTCTATAGGTTTTTTTTTTTAAAAAGTAAGAATAGTGAGTTCCGACATCAAAAGTTAGTAAAAAGTAAGTTTTAGAACATAAAAATGAGGAAAGGTAAGTATGGTGATAGGATAGTTGTTTTCATTTTTCATTTTTGATCTAAACCAATTTTTTACACAAAAAGTGCAATTTTTTTCACTTTCATTTAAAATGGCTATTATGAGTTATAAATTAATAAAAACATGTAAATGACTTAATATATTTTTAATAAAAGTAACTAAAATTAATTTTTAAATGTTATTTTTTAAAGAGCCGTGGTGATCTGACGAAATGTAGTAGATGATGATGATGATGAATCTTGATCAGACCGTGACTGAATCATCACTTCCTTGACTTTCTTTGGGGTTATTTTCCCTATACCCCGAATTTTTATAGTAACAGTGTAAAGGCTTTAAATTTAGATACGGGGTAGGATCATGAATAATAGTTCATCTTAAATTGAATAATGATAAATTTTTCCTAAAAAAGCAAATTTCCCTACACATTGCATACAAGAGATTTTTTTTTCCCAAATAAATAAAAATCCGGAGAAATTTTGAAAGTCTGTTAATGTTAGTTAAATGCTTGAAGAAACATTTTAAAATCTCGATAATAGTGACAAATAGTATGTTGCATTAACCTTTTCAAGGCGGGATCCCGCCTTGAAAAACCAGGAGACCAGGACATCATATGTCGACGTATGATGTCCTGGCTCCTCAGAAAAGATAACCCCTTAATGCACAGTTCTTTTAAAAAGGCCGGCCAAAAAAAATTCAATTTTTTTAATGTAAAAAACACGATTTAGAACGTTGAATTTAGAAAAAAATATATATATATTATACTTTTTTATACTTGAATAAGTAAGTGTTATAGCTTACAATCCCATGTAAATGATAAATATCAATAAAACGATTTTTTTACATTGTTATTTTCAATTCTCGATTGTATCGAAAATTATAGCAACATAAAGTACAACGCCGCTTGAATTATCTTGAGTATGCACAGTTTGGCCTGTTTTGCGCGCTCGAGATAACTCGAGCGTGCATGTTAAGTGTTTGAAAAAGGTCAGTAAAAATAAGAAAAGCGAGTCCATGACAGTCCTGACAACCATAAGAAGCAAATATTGTAGAAATTATTACAAAACAGTTAAGAAGAAAAATTTATAATGTCTAGAAAAGTAATGAAAACTAAGCATATACGATTTATGAAACAACTTCATGTTAGGCTTTAAATATTTTGAACTAGGTCACTTTAAAAAAAGAAGGGAGGATAGGAAATTGTTAAATAACCTTTGTTAAACAACCTTAGTATTTAGTCATCTCTATGAGCTTGAAAGTGTAAACAATAACGAACAGAGTGCAAGCAGAACTGATCACCATAGTCTAGTAACAAAGATTAACACAGGGGTATTGTGATAGCTCTGCAGATATGATGTGTAATCTCCCAGTACTGTAAGATTAGAAGTGCGTCCCTTTTTCCTTAAAACAGGATGTTTGCACAAACCGTTATTCTGGGTTCTGGACTAAATATTCTCATATCTCTCCCCCTGCTATATTATAAAACGAGCCTACAGGCTAAAGCAGAGAAAATACGACTTATCACAACATCTCTTGATCAGCCACAGGGATGAAATATGCAAAAAGATCAACAGCAACATCAACAGGATTCAGGATCAACAGCAATTACAAATATATAATTCAATTAATTAGCAGAAAGCATATATATTCAGGAAGTCAATCACAATGCTTCTATTAGCATGTGGAGTTTAGTTGTTCTGGAGTTATATGATTAACGTTTTGTGCTAGAAAGCTAATTAGACTTTGATCTGCTTCCTAAACGGCTAGTCCTAAGTGATTACACATATACACGCTATCTGTACGAGTTTGAACCGAGACTCATATTTCGCACGCCAGCATGCAAGCTATTCAACCATAGCTGGTTTAGTAATGGGGGGAACACACTTGATTCAAAATACCTATATGTGATTAGTCTACAGTTTTAGGGCAGCATATACAGCAAAACACATTATCAAATTATCAGCTACTAAGAATCTAAAAAGAGAGTATGCGGGAGAGTGGGGAAAAAGGAACAACCAATTCGCAAGAGTTTAGACTAGGAAATATATCCCGTCTCTCTCTGCGTATGTATGAAAGTTTATGTATACATATATATGTATATGCATGCACGTACGTGTGTATGTGTACGGTGGTCCTGGTAACCCAAAAGTTATAATTTTTGGAATCCTTCCCTTTATTTACTTCTAAAAAGCAGGGTCAGTACACGAATAAATACGGTAACTGACTCACTAACTCCGACACATACCCATTGTAGGCATTTCAGAAATTTTAGTTCTCATTATATATCTCAATCATGTTCTCAATCATCTCATGCATATCTCAAAATAATGTTTCTATACAATTAAGAATCTTTTACATCTCCCTAAAGTGGTAAAAAGTAAAATTTGGATATACCTCTGAAATTAATATCCCCAGTGCTTTAACTTGTGAATTTATGAAGCAAGAATGGAAAATTACTTGTACCCCAAAGACCTGCTTAAAAAAATGCACATTTGTAATTTTATAGCACTGTCTTTTTTTCGGGCAACTTTCGATGATTTTCAATGCTATAAACAGGGTATCTGTGCCAAAATAAAATTTTTCAAATCCATGACTTTTCATGACTTTCCCTGATTTAGCAGATCATTTTCCATCACAAGCTTTTGTTAAAGTATATATGAATAAAACTTCTGATGTACATACAAATAAAATATATGCTTTTAGAGAAATTACAGCAATTTTATCATAAACTATAAACTTACTTTATAAGTGTTAATACACTCATATACATAAATATAAATTGTTGTATCTACATACCTAAGTTTAATCCTATAGCAATTTTTCAATCAAAATGTTTCCAATTTGAATTCAGGGTACTTTGGTATTATCCAGGTGACCATGAATAATAGCCAAATATAACCCTATAATGTTTATATACAATATCCCTAGAGATAAACTTATATTTTGTGCAAAAATCTTAACTAATTTTTACTAAAAAATAATGAATATTATATTAATAAAATTTTAATCTACAACTTAAAAAAAAAACCAGAATAATATACATTTACCCACCCATTAAGCTTTCTTGCTTTGAGTTTCCTTGGTGAACAGATTTTACTTGGTAATATGGTCAATAGGATAATACATAAATACCAAACTCAGTAACTTCAGCCAAATGACAAGTAAAAATAGAATTAAACAATTCAATGCATTTTATTTAATCGGTAGTTAGCAGATCCATGACTTTCCATGACTTTTACTCATTTTACTTGAAAAATCAAGACTTTCCATGACAAAATTAATCCATTGTCTAAATCCATGATTTTCCATGACTTTCCAGGTGCTCGGAAACAATGTTTATATATACACGCACGTACGTGTGTGTATGTGTACGGTGGTCCTGGTGACCCAAAAGTTATAATTTTTCGCCCCCCTTTCCTTTATTTTACTTCTAAAAAACAGGGTCGGGACACAAGTAAATACGGTAACTGACTCACTAATTCCGACACATAACTATTGTAGGCATTTCAGAAATTTTAGGCAAGTTCTCATTATATATCTCAATCATGTTCCCAATCATCTCATGCATATATCATAGTAATGTTTCTTTAACATTAAGAATCTTTTTAATCTCCCTAAAGTGGTAAAAAGTAAAATTAGGATATACCTCTGAAATTAATATTAATCCCTGGTGCTTTAACTTGTGAATATATGAAACAAAAATGGAAAATTACTTGTACCCCAAAAGGCCCGCTTAAAAAAAATACACATTTGAAATTTTATAGCACTGTCTTTTTCGGGCATCTTTCGATTATTTTCAATGCTATAATGACAATGCTGATGATAATGCTGAGGATGTCCGATAGCGGCAATAATAACCATCATTAATAATTAGCAATATGTTAGCATGTTTGCAGAATAATTGAAATTCTTAACAAATTAAACACCCCAGGAGAAAGAGCCAAAGCATTAACTTAGACATCAGAAAGTAATGAAATTTACATAAATTGAGTTAGGATAAATTGGTTAAGAAAATTGAATTTAAGACACCTCTCAGGTCTATCTCGATTTTTCCGTAGTTTCCGAGTAGATGAGAAATTAACACTATTACTGTTAAAGCATAGCAATGAAGTAAAATAAATTATTATATTTTCAGAGCGAAATCAGGCCCCTCACAAAATAAAAATAAATCTCATTCAGATTCACAGCATTCTGTCAATTTCTTTTAAGAAACTGGGAGCAGGGATAGAAAGAAAGAAATCACTTTAAAAACTATCAAGCCAGGTAAAATGAGAAAATAAATCTTCTACATGAGAGTTGATGCAATTGTCTGAACAATGAGGGAAAACGAAATCAATAAGATTTTTTTTTTCTTTTACGAGAGAGAGAGAGAAACCTATAAAGTACGTTACATACAATAAATCACCGCATAACATCGATCTCAATTTCCAATTTAGGTTATTAATCGGTTTTAAATGGGAAATCGGGTGGGTGTTAACAGATCGAACAGGTATTTTCCCGAATCTAGTAAGGCAACTTGACAGTAGTTGTAAATTAGGCTTAATCGAGTTTACAACGTTTATCCAAAATAAAACGTTCAATGTTTTTAATTTCAGGGGTTGAACTTATGATTTTACAATATCTGCATATAAGTTTTTCCTTGTCATGTAACTCGTAGGATATTTAATCGATCATAAACTGAAAACAGAGAGTGGGACGATAAATTAAATAAGTTATCTGTAGTTATAAAAGTCTGAAAAATTCCCTTGAAAAGCTTCCAATTATAAATTAGGCTTAAGATGTTTTATACTACAAGTCGAACATCAAATGTTAATAGTACTGTAAATTAAGATTTCCAGGTTCTTATCTCGAAATACCAGATTATCAAAATCTAATAAGGCAAAGTTAGCATTTTGAAACTACCTTTACTACTAAGTTATGAAAGTTAGTAAAAGCCATAAAAAAAGGAAAATAAATTTGAGATAAATACAAAGCAAGAATTTGCATTTCATATACAATATAATTAAAATAAGGGTTTAGTTTTGAACGCAACTGTCTACTGTTTTACAACACGAGGGCTGAAGAGACCGGATCCTACTTAAAGCCGGTTCCGAACAGCTACAAATTTCCATGCCAACAGAGGGATTCGAACCCACCAACTGTGGTACTGGGAAAAAAAAAAAAAAGCGCCCGATACATTCAGCCATCGTTCGACTAACTCGTGTAAGGGATGCACGAGCTTCGAAAAACTTTTGAATAAATAAATAAAATATCCAAAAATTTCATTAAAAACTATTATGTCGTAACACATTCTGCAGTCTTAATAAATATAATCATTACTTTTGTGCTCGACCTTCAATATAACCTATTTACCAAAAACTTTGTTTTTTGAACCACTGCCCCCTTTCAAGAAAAAAAAATCGACGCCCCCTCTTAATATCTTTTTCATAAGTTAATTATATAAAATATCAAAATAATTTTGCATATTATCTACACCTACTTTACCTGTATCAATATATTAAGAATCACATAGTAGAAATTTATTAAACAACTATCAAAATAAGTGAAAAATTTACTATAAGCTTAAAAAATAGCATTTAATGAATACAAAAAATGATGAGACGTTTCAGGCTGGTAGAGATTTAAACAACTTATTAATGTTGGATTCCAATTTCGTTATCATTATTCGTAAATCTTCACGTTCAGTGATGTGCCGTCTTTTCTTAGACAATAAGTCAGCTGCTGCATTAAACCAACCCTCAGCCAACTACGATAAGAGAGCTGGTAATGATATTTGCAACCAAAATTATTGATATCCATTTCTAAATTTTACTTTAATTTTTCATTAATCGCGAGTTCTATGACATTCTCTCATAAAATTGGTGATTCTGCCATATATTATGCATTTGAAAGGGCGAACGGATCTAAACACTTATTTACACGGTGACAGCAAGACAAATGTTAGAGGGCTAGATAAATAAAATGCTTACTCATGACAACAATAGGTATTTTCAAAATATTTTATTAATTACACAAATTGGTAGCCGAACGACGGCCGAATAGGTAGGGAGCTGCTTTTCAGTACCGGAATTCGCGGGTCCTAATGTCGCTGCTAGCATAAATGCTTGGTTTCATTAGCAATCGTGTAGCAAAACAGTAGACGTAGCGCCCCAAACCAAGCCTTAACAGGCAGGTACACCCCCCTGGAAAGCCTTAATGCCCCCTGAATCCGCTACCACTTCAATAACCTATGCTACAGATGCATTACTATCTTATATTGTAAAAGAACGGCTAGAACTGAAGCTTCTAGAACTGGGCGCAATTTAGAGACTATGTAAAGCTAATAAAATAAAACAAAATAGAGGGGAAAATACAAACTTTCCTCGTGACATTAAATATTATATTGTCTTGAAAACATTCTAGAACAAAAAAAGATTTATACATGTTCTTTAGTTCGAACTTCGAAGGCGGTTTATTTTACGTTCTGTTTCATACAAAGTTTCCCTATGCAGTTCATGCGTATGAATTATTTTATTTCTTCCTCCTCGTTAATAAGTCTAACACAAATTTTGAAAAGGAAAGATTTGAAACATATTAAATATTTGTGAGTAGCAGTACATTATGTTTTCTATTCGAAACACATTATCACTTAAGCAAAGTGGTGATACAATAAAGATCTTCCATTTGCATTACACAACACTGATAAGTAATTCTGATATCCAAATAACAGCCTCGAAATAGCAGTCAGATATTGAGTTTGAAGTAGAGAGGAACAAAAAAAAGTAAATGGTTTCAACAATTCTGTCGGTACCACATAATCAGAAAACTCCCATCTCTAACAATCAAATTAATCATTTGTCATAAACCACTGTAAAGTATTAAAGGTCAAAAATAAAATATTCTTAAGAACACGCTGTTAGCCTTAATAAGTATTTTTAAATAGCTTTAAGGTTTCGATAAAAATCCCAGAAACTATTTTCAAGTTACATTTTTCAAACTAAAATAAAATGATAATATTGAAAAACTTCGGAATGAACGAATTTTTAACCCTTAATTTGGCTAAGTCCGCTACACCGGACATGTACATTTATAACTACTATATAACATAATTGTCAGTGTTCGCCACAGCGGACATTAATTATCTCAAAAATGGAAAATGATATATTTTTTTATTTTACAGAGATCCTAATGTCTATAGAGACATGGGAAAATAACAAAAATTAAAATTAAATAATATTTGAAAAAAAAACAACTTGTCAAATTAAGGGTTAATGATACAGTACGTACGACAAATGACTCTGAATTAGTTTCCTACATTCATTATTAAAAAAGATTAATCAATCCCTAGAGTGTGAGAAATAATCTCTAACCCATTCACATAAATTAGAAATATATAAAATTAGTTCTGGTTGGTCGGTTTGTAGCAAGACGTCTTAGTAGGACAGACACCTACTTCTAAAGCCGTTTCCGAACAGCTACGAACATCAGTGACAAGACGAAATTCGAAAACGCTGACTCCGGCACGTAAAGACAGCGTCTAACCAATTCCGGTCCATCGTTCAACTAAAACTAGCTTTGATTGCCTAATAAATTTAAAATTACCTGGCGGACAGCATAAATACGATACATTTCACAAAGTTTTAAAGCTCCTCCAAAAGGGTCGATCCCCTTATTAACTGAGAGTGGGGGTGAAGTTATTTTCCTATTAATGTAATTTAATTCATTTACTTAAAAACGAACGAGGAAAAGTTAGCATTGGATTTCTACTCGGATATAAACAATATCCATGCATTACACCCTTGAGTTAAGGACTCATTCCAAAAAATGATTCTAACTAATGAAGACGACATAAAACTAATGAAGACGAACATGAAATTCTAAAAAATATACTTTATAAGAATTAAAAACACAAATAAAAAATTAAATTATACATATAAAGTATGCATATGGCATAATCTATAAATATTTCGACCTCTGTCTAGTTTATGAAAAATACTTGCGCCCATGAACATTTCACCTATCACCTCCCCCTTCTATATCACTATTCAACGTGTGCCTTAAAAAACACGTCTTGAAAATATATGCCCGTTATTATACTCATACTGTATTAACGTACTCAAAAGTAGGGGCGAACAGTCATTCTTTTCCCAAGAAAAAAAGGGAACTCTTATTAATAGATATTAGCAGTGTGTTCCTGTATCGGACGGAGTGTAAAGGCGATCAAGATTGGCGAAGGGTGGGAAGAGAGAGCACCCAAAATAAAAAGGCGCTACGCAATCAAAGAGCAGCACAGCTAGCTTCCCAGTCAACAGCCGCATACTTTAAAAATATGCAAGATGGCTGGCAACCTGTCATTTTATCTGAGCTTCACGCGTTGCAGTTCCTTTCCTCCTTAAAATGGCGACCGTGAGATAACAAATGAAAAGGGAAGAGACCCAATAAACAGGAGCTCCAACTATCGATTACAGAATTTTTTTCCCCCTCTGCCTGACGCTCACTCGCCTTTTATTTTTCAGTTATTTATTTACTTATTTCCTCCATTTTTTCGTTATTCCGTTTTCGTTCGACGATGATTCCTCCACAATGGCCGACGACGACGGCACACAGAAGAAAATTTTTGTGATATTCTCTGATTCGAGTCATTGCCGCTTGATGCGTCATGGCGGTAAAAACCAGTTGTAGCAGAACGACTTAACTAGCGCTCCGAAGCCTGTATGTAGTTGGTTTTCCAGGCAGAAGGTTTTTGAAAAATATTAACTCTAAAAGGAGAAGGATGCGCAGGTGTTTTAATTCCGACAACTCATAAACGGAAAGAATCGGACGGTCAGAACCGCGATTCGTCTTTGAGGTTTAAAACGTAGTGGAGAATTATAACTCCGTGCGGCTTTAAGATGGTGAGAATAAAGCCACGTGAATTAACACACCCGGGAAAAGAGGGAAGATTGGATAAATATAAAAGGAGATATAAGCACAAATAGGATAAAATAAAGCCACAAGAATCTCAGAAATGAGCGAATCGCAAATGAAGGGGCAGCGAGCGAATTTTCACATAAGAGCAAGGCAGGTTCAGGCCAATACGAACGTGGGATCTTCCACAACAGGAAAATCAGTCGTAACTACGAAATATGAATAAATAAAATGCAAGATGGCTAATCTTTCAGAAAGCTGATATCTAACTTCCCCACTATCGCAAGCAATATATGCACGTGTACACATTCATACCGTAGATATCGGGATTCCGCCAGTAACTTTGATTTCGGCAAAATGAAAGTACAGGTAGAAACAAAAAAAACGTTGAAAATTGTGGACGTACTTCCTCGTAAACACACATTTGTTTTTTTGTTTTTTTTTTAAACAGAATATTCAGATCTGATATAACGCATCTCAGTTACAATTATTTAAAGAAAATGACAGCATAAACAACAAAAGCTTTAATACATCAATGACACTAGTTTGGAGCGCTACGGTCTATTGTTTTGCTACACGAGGGCTAGTGAGACCGAGACAGCTTACGGCATATTCCGAACATCTACGAACACCCATGACTTGATGACATTAAAATGAGAGAAAAAAGCTACTTTATGTAAATAATATGTAGGAATTTATATCATTTATAGCAGCGCTATCGTTGTATAGTTTTACTCTATGGCGTATGACATATTGAGACATTTTATAAAATTGTATTGAATGTTTGAATAGCGTATATATTCCTTTACAAAACTAAACGGCTACACAGTAAAATCATGGAAAGTTTACTTCTGCTTAGAATAAAAATGTTTATAAATGATTGTACTGTACAAAGACAATGAAATAATTTGGGACCTCAATCCATAAACCCTTTTATTCAAAATAAAAACTAATTTTAAGGTATTTTAAAATTGGGACAGAAAACTACAAGAACACTGTTCTCATAATTTTTGAACGATTCACTATCTATTCATCAATATACTTTGCGGCACACCGGTTGCATAATCATTACATAACACTTACACGTGTCTACAAGCAAGGAATAAATTTAGTCCCTTCAACTGCTGGAAAGAAAAGAGTTAAGCACATTATTAAAAAAAGAACTTTTTTTACCTGTCGTATAATTTTTCTTTTATCAGAATAAAACTACATCTAGATTTGGAAAAAGGAAGAGCTCATCTCTTACTTGCATATATACAGACACATATAACAGAAATGGAGATAAAATGTGCACAGCGTGGCCAAGCATGCTGAAACTGTCTTACCTTATCTTATTCTAAATTACAATGTTTGAATCATTATTATTCACGTACCCGCCATCTGACGAAGTGACACGCATGAAGGACTTCCATTCACTGCTACCTCTAATGAATTATTAAACCGTGGAATATACAGTACCGTATTTAAAAAATACATGATTTTGCCATAATTGTTAACGAAGAGATGAAACCGAACTAAGTTTGATTACACACTGAGCAGTCATCCGTTATGCAATGTTTTTTAAATTGTCTGCAAGAGTGAATACTTCTAACAAGGAATTGAAATAGACAAAAGCTAAACTTTTGATGATCTTTACAACTAACAAAGGAGCAGGTTATACTGCAGAGATCTGACACAGAATTTGAAAAAAAAGGAAGATATAAAACATGCACACAATTTATAAAGCGCCTTAATATTTCTAGGTACACCCGACAGAAACTCAGGTTGTAGAATAAGAACAAAGTAAAGGAACTTAATATGAGCTGTAGAACAAATCATCGAATTTCAGAACTTACTTGATGAAGATTCATAAAACACTGAATGTATAATTATTCTTTAATAAAAGTTTAATTTAAATTGAACCCATAAGATTTATATAAAGACCGAAGTTTGCGAGAATCCAGGTGTTCCAACTGATACAAAACACCCCTTTCAATCAAAAGAGGCGAACTCTAGATTCACCTTTCTCCGCTATTCAGAAAAGTCCTGAAATTCCAGAATAAAGTACTAATCCATTTATTTCTTTTACATCATTCATTAATCAATACGATGATTTCAAATATAATCCCATTTGAGTGGATTTCCTGATGTCTATCTTCTATTAACTAAATATATATGACAAGGATTTCCCAGGGCGTAGGGGCTACATTGTAAACCTTGGGCTTGGCTGTGGACTGTATTCATAATGCACCGACTTTCAATCTGCAAGCAGGATACACGTACCACTATGAAATAAATATGCATAGTTCAATCAAAATAAAGGTTTAGTCATTTTGGCTGCTTAAATCAGCTGGAAAAAAGAGTATAATAAAATACATTCTTGGGAACTTCTAATTGTATATCGAAATGAGCCTATAAAACAGGAGTGGGGAGTATTGTTGATGGTCACCTATACCACCCAATGAGCGGATACCCACTACGATATTTGTTAATATTCAAACTAATCTGCGAAGATAAAGCAAAGGAGAATCTAATGTCAAGTTTTGTACTGATTTGTAATGAATTTCATCGAAGAAAAAATATTATGAAGGTATGAAATATATATTATTTTTCATTTACAAAAAGTTTTTGCAGGATGCCAATTGGAAACCCCCGATATATAAACTACGGACAGCTTGAAGAAGTATTACGAAAGTAATAATGAAAATAGCAATGGCACATTAATATAGAAAAAGTTCAAATTACTAACGAAATATTTCTTAACTTTATTATTTTTATTCATCGGCATACCCGAATTTATGTTCATCACTAAGTTGGATAACATGATGAGGCGGTTAGTTGAAAAGACAGATAACCAGAAGGAAGTATGATTATATATCTGCAACCGCGTACATTTGGGTTAAAAAAAAAAGTTAAACTAAATCCATAGACAATGCTGTCGATTCACGTCGTTAAATACGAAGAATTCTTAATATTACACACTTGAATAAGTTCGGAAGAATGGCTACTACACTCTTATTCAATTTCTCGTAACAGAGATTGAGAAGTGACCGTTAAATAACAGAGATATGACACAACCCAGAAAGACACTACTGGAAGAAGAAAAAAAAAAAAGGCATGCTTGTTTTCTAGAACTACATACCAGACAAATCCACGCTCACAAAAACGGGAGGAGTGCGTGAATAAAGCAACGTTATTATAAAAATGTGTTGTATTCCTTTTGAGTGTAGTGCAATCTTATATTCATTCCTATATACATACACCTTAAGCAATTACATAACTTCTGGTTTTGTATGATTTTATCTGGAAAGCTACTGTCTCCTATTTTGCTACACCAAGACTAATCAGACTTCGACCTGCTGCTTAAAGACGATTCTGAACGGGTACTTTATGCCAATAGCAATATTCTAACACGCGAACTCCGGTACCGAAGAACAGCGTCCTACCCATTTGCCCATCGTTTGGTCAACATTACTTCTTAGAAAATAGCTTAATGTAGAATAATAATCGCTGATAAATAAAAGCAACATTCGAAGTTGCCTCGACAAAATTTATTTGAAATTCAAAATGTGAAAAAAACTAGAAATGTACTTAAATAATAGCTTGAATTCAATTCAGATGATATTTTCAAAAATTTATAATTTTTTTTTTTAAAGTAAAGCTTAAGCGAAGCGCACAATTTTCAGTAAAGTTAAATTTGAATCAAACAAAACACGTATTGCGTCTAGACTATTTCTTAATTAAAACAAACGTTTACACCCCTATGCCATAACATTAATCCAAAGTGAACTATAGTTTCAATTCAAGGAAAAGGTTTGTTCCACAAATTTGGCACAAGTTGCAGATAAAATTAGGCCATTAGTCTACCGTACATTATTCTAGCTCAATTATCCGAATTTCGAAAGAAAGAAAATAATGCTAAACAGAACAGCTTTCAAATTTAGCGAAGTGAAAAATAAACACAAAAATTCAAAGAATCTACGTTTGACATACAACGCTTATGACGATACAGCCGAAACAAAGTTAGAAGTAGAGAGTGGGAATACAGCCAAGTTTAAGATTTGTATGACAAAATATATTTCTACTCAACGAAGAGTTAAAAAGATCTTATTATTGATTTCGTCAACACATAAAATAAAGAAAAATATATCTGGGCAAGTGAGAGAATACATAAAACCTACTATGCTTATTATATACCGTAATAAGTGTAGCACTTGCCTAAGTTTTTGCATCAGAAATAAGTTCCAGCCAATACGTACTGTAAAGCAAATTGTTTTTTATGACTATATATACGTAAGATAACTCAATAACTTGAGAACTACAAGGCAAGCCTTACAGAACATAATAAGAACACGATGAAAACGAAATAATAAAAATTTACATTTAAAAAAAATTACTTGCCTGTATTATTCTTACTAAATTGGATTATTCGTAAGTTCAAAGAATGCAAAACATCCATACAAACTACATGGCACAACACTCGGAAGCCACTGTTTATGAAGTACTAAAATACTTCCATATAAGAAAGGTTGTAAGTTATAAATTATTATGCTATATTTTATGATAGATTATAATCTTCCCCAATCACTGTTTTAGTGCACTATAAATAAATTTCGAAATAAAGCTATCACTTTAAGACTGGACTTCTTGTAGTAAAGAAAACAAGTGGAATGAAAAATACGTAAGTGGGTGATTTGGTTGTGATATTTTATTGGCGCTAAATCTTCGCAGATGCGCAATTTAGCTTGCACTTCAAAATCAAACACATAAAAGAACCCGCAGTGCATAAAACGTGATGGAAAAAGGCATGCGAAGTCAAATACAAGTAAGTACAATAGTCCGTCAAATGCATGAACAGATAAAAGAAACAAAACTCTTGAGAAGTTGAGAGAGAATATTAAAGAACCAGGGCTATCAATGGAGTTTTAAAGTTCACCTCAAATGTTACAAGTTACCTCACAAGTATAATGATAGGTTGAATATTCCACGACTACAGAAATAATTACATCAGTAAGATCTCCAATCTAATAAAATTGACAGCATAATTCATTTAACAAAATAAGGGGAATTAAAAGAAATTAATTTATAAGATATAAATACTTCAAAAGAACACTAATTCAAGAAACTTATTAAATTATTGGAGTGTTAAAATTTTAATAAAAATTGTTATATTACTTCTAAAAGAGCTTCAGGACATACAAAAAAGAAACAGTTGTAATTTGTTACAGAAATGTCGTGTTCATATATTAAGACACCTTTGACACATCAACAAAGTTGAACCCAACTGGAAAATCAGCTAAGAATTTCGATGTAGCATGTTCCATGACTCATCAATAACAATAGGAGTGAATTACAATACAAAAATAGAACGTAAACATCTATGTCGCTGTGGACGAAGCTTTACAACCGTGATACCAAAATAATGTTTTTCTAGTGATTCAAATTTTTACTGAGCGAGTCTATTTTTGTTTATCATTTACTTTTACTTCGTCATCCAGTTCTGGATCAAATTATATATATATATACATATATATATATATATATATATATATATATATATACACACACACGCACACACACGAGTTAGTTACTAACATTAAGCCATAGAACAGGGGAAAAGCTAAGTAAAAACTAAACTGGGGAGGGGCGGGACTGATATTTAAAAATTTCACAAATTTTAAATTATACGAATTCCAAAACTTTTTTTGGTAATACTATATTTTAATAGTATTCAGAAAAACATATTTATCAGCTAAACTACCTAAACATTATTTTAAAAAATACTGAAAATAGTCTTAATAGTGAATAAATCTTATTACTAGATTAAAAATTAAACAAAAGGCATTGATATGACAGAAAAATATATTATTAAAAGAATTTGATACGTTAACGTACTTTACAGCTTTTTCTCAAATACATGCATACACACATACATAATCGCATGCCGGAGTGCCATGTCATAGTTGATTAGTTAAGCCCTCTACAATTCAAGGTCAAGCTTAGCTATGCTATCCTATTATATCCTGACTTCTATAGAAATCGCTAATCTTTAGAAGTATTACCATTAATAAATCTTGCAGTTCTCCCCTTTCACGTTAAGGATACCAAAAGTCAGCAGACATCTTTCCTCCTTTTGGCAGTTGCTACCCGAGGTGTCGATCTTTAGTATACAGACAAGACTTTCTCAAGTGCAAAACCAATGATTTATCTTCCGATACTATCAAATGGCTAAATTTTTCTCTTCCTAAAATGTGGCAGATCCATAATCTATTTCTGAATTTTTTGTGAGTACACAGACTCATGATCTCTGTCATGATCACATGTGAAATAAAATAACTTTATACGTTAACGCATACACATCGAATCATTTTGACTTGAAAATCCTACTATCAATTCAATTATCTATTTTTTCAAGTGTCTTGTCGAATATTAATTATTGTACCAAATGACCAGCCAAAAAGCTACTGGATATATAACTTAGCAGATGTGTCTAGAAATTCCTAAAAACTTTAAATAAAATGAGAAAACCTTATCAAAATGCAAAATTTATTATCCCTGCATTGTGCTTACCTGTCTTATGCACCTCCAAGCCGCCGAAAATAAAAATGTGACCTCAGGACAAATAATCTAATTTAGAGGGCATTAGATAATCTAATATAAGGATTTCCAACTTGTAATGTCTCCCAGGCCACATTGGATATTTTAAGCATGATAACGGGCCGCACTTTCATAATTAACCAATTTTTGTAAAATTCTACTAGTAATGCAGAATTACCAGTATGAAATATGCATAGTTATAAAAAAAGGTTTAGTTGTCTTTAAAACTGCTTGAAACTATGCTACAAGTTCCCAAGCGATTCGTCTGCAGGTGGGATGTCAAGCCTGAGGACGGAGGGAGTGGGGCTTTATACTTGTCCCTGCTTCTAAATTAAGAGGATCCACTTAGAACAAAGTTATTCCCCTAGCGGTACTTTTCAAAACGAAAGGCGTACCCTCTGTCTCACGTGCTTGACTTGTTCAAGTGGCATTTGTAACAACAGCACTGCTTAAAACAGTTGCTAAACCTATGTTATAAAATACGTTTCTTGTGTCTTACGATAATCTATAAATTGTTAATATAGGATGAAACATGAGAAATTATGAAATAAAAATATGAAAACTTTTTTTTTACGTTTAAACGAAAGAATCAAATCTTTTTTAAACACTAATTATTTTACAAATGAGTAAAAAAACGAAATTATAAATAAATTAGCATACCCTGAACAATTGAGTTTTGGAAGACGATCAATTAATACCTTCAAATAGCAAGAAGAAAAATAAATAACCTAAAGACAAACTAAAATTAATAACCTAATAAAAATAAAACTTTAAAAAGAATAATATAGTAGAGGAATTTTCTTTTCTCCTTCTAAAAAATCTTTAGCAGACCGCAAAGTTGGCCTCACAGGTCATCAGTTGGAAAGCCTTGCTGTACACATTCTTCCATAAATGTAATATACGATCTTCAGTAGTGTTATAGAAGTATTCCATATCCATATCAAACATCAGGTAAACAGCATTAAAAGTACATAACTTCTTTACATACTTAAAACTTGACCTAATAAAATAAAACTTTAAAAGGAATAATATAGTAGAGGAATTTTCTTTTCTCCTTCTAAAAAATCTTTAGCAGACCGCAAAGTTGGCCTCACAGGCCAGCAGTTGGAAAGCCTTGCTGTACACATTCTTCCATAAATGTAATATACGATCTTCAGTAGTGTTATAGAAGCATTCCATATCAAACATCAGGTAAACAGCATTAAACGTACATAACTTCTTTACATACTTAAAACTTGACCTAATAAAATAAAACTTTAAAAGGAATAATATAGTAGAGGAATTTTCTTTTCTCCTTCTAAAAAATCTTTAGCGGACCGCAAAGTTGGCCTCATAGGTCATCAGTTGGAAAGCCTTGCTGTACATATTCTTCCATAAATGTAATATACGATCTTCAGTAGTGTTATAGAAGCATTCCATATTCATATGAAACATCAGGTAAACAGCATTAAAAGTACATAACTTCTTTACATAGTTAAAACTTGACAGCTAATCCTTCATTTATGTTCATGCTGAAAACATCACCCAATACCTAATTTCATCTGTTGATCTAAAAAAATTTTTTTTTACTAAACTATAAT
>CM063506.1:46739908-46857408 GCA_032207245.1 Pardosa pseudoannulata
TGAATTGTAGCTTATAACGTATATATTTTTTAAATATTTAATAAATAACAAAACTTAACGACATTATACATTTTTCATATAAAAATGAAACAACAAATGGTTAGATTTTAGTAATAGTTATGAGTGGAAAGTTCGATAATTTTATAAATGGTGTTTAGCGCCATCTAACGGATCGTTGACACGTTTTGAAATCTTTCAATTTTTTACTTTATAACTTATACAATAAAAGTTGGTGAAAACAAATTTTTATTCTATGCATTCTGTACTTAAAGTTATAGAAATTTTGTAAAAAAAAAAAAAAATATTTTCACTATTATTTTTTTCTTCAGTTTTTTTCTTAAGTGTTTATAATTTTAAAAAAAAAACTATGCCTATTCTAAGTCAAGAATGGCATATTTGCCATTCTTGACGTAAAATAAGATTCTATGGAAGAGTCAAAATCAAATTTTATTGCAATATCAATTTTTTTTAGTGTGTATTCGAGTGCATATGTTAGCATATGTACATAGTAGCTTATATTTATTTGAATTGTAGTTTATAACGTATATATTTTAAAAATTTATAATAAATAACAAATCTTAATGATAGAATACATTTTTTATATAAAAATGAAACAACAAATGGTTAGATTTTAATGATAGTTATAATGAGTGGACAACTCAATAATTTTATAAATGGTGTTTAGCGCCATCTAGCGGATCGTTGACGCGTTCTATGTTTTGAAATGTATGCTATAAAAAACAGCCATATTATGAGTAAAATAGAATTAATTTTCAAACAGTTAATATTTAATAGATCCAGAATTAAATTATGCTTATTTTCTAAGTTTCACCACTGTGGACATAAATATATTTTAAAACGTATTTTTAAAACTGATTTACTTAAAATGAGAACATTTTCAAGCAAATCAATTTAAGATAATAAAAGTTAAAATTTAAGAGCTCACGATCACCTCAACTGAACCAATTTCAGAAAATTGATTAATGAATTATTACTGGACTGTTAGTTCCATCGATAGCAGATAAGATTCTGCTATACAACCAACTGGTTGAAATTCAATCTTAATGATACCTAAAGGGAATTAACGTATCACATTGTCATACGAAAAAAAAACACTAATTCAACTTTGAAAAGTATACCTTACGCAACTAGTACTGGTAGAAAATGTGTTACGTATCCTTTATCCGCTTAGAATCACGATTAAGTCTCGAAACCCATCTGCCTCCGCTGATATCTGAATTTATGATGTGTCCTCCGCTTTTAACAACATATTTGCAGTTAAGATTTTACTGGGTTCGTGACAGTGCGTCATCTCACCGCGTAGGAAACAACCAGAAATGTAATAATGACTAAACTGGAAGTGGGTGATAAGAAACCAAAGCAAGCTGCGAATTAGTACGTCGAACAAATTTTAACTACTTACAGAGCGAATACATCGTAAGCTTTGGGAAAACTACGTAACATTTTCCAAACTCCATTATCATTGTAATCTGGAACTAAAACAAGTGTATACGAAATTCACTCCGGGATAAAACATTAATATAAAACATTACGACTGATTTTTCGACAAATTAAAGAGTTTGATTTTTTATTTAAGTTAACCGAACATCTTTAAACTATTGTTAAAAAAAATTCAAAAAGAAAACTTAATGCTCTCAAAGAAAAGAAAAAAAAAATATTTCAAGATTAAATGACGATTAGAAAGTGAGTGAATTTTAGATAACTGTTGGTTTATTAAGGTACTGAAATAATATTCAAGATTATTGAATTCCTGGAAGAATTTTAAATATTTTTGCTAAACCTCATTGTAGTACTGTAGCCAGAATTTCCTTCTGGGGAAAGGGGTGGTGGTGAATTTTTCGGCCACTTTTTAATCGAGAACTTTCCAATTTAAGAGATCACTTGATTGAAAGCTTTGTACCAAGGGGTAGATTTTTTTATTCCATGCCAAAAGATTTTAAGTTCATGTACACCCGGTTGTCTGAAAATTTTGAGAATCATGTCAATGAAATTCATCCGACAATCCGGGACTATACACAAATCTAATCTAGAGCAGCGGGACCTCAATCGGCAAAGGCAGCGATCTCTTAACTGACAGGTCGCGGGTTCGGGGCTGGAGCCAGCCTAAGGTCCGACGTGTTCGCTAAAGGTGACTGGGGCACGTAAAATAGGTTCGTGGTCAAAAAGTCCTCCAAGTTCTTCTGGGAGTGGCAGGACAAGTCTGGGTGTCTTTTGCTTGGTCCCTGCTTCTAAATTACGAGGACCCAGCGGGGGGTAATGTTAATACGTCTGTAGCATACCTTAAGCTACACTTGCTCCCAGGGATGCTAAATGAGTAACAGGTTCCCAGCCTTGTTAAAGCGTTTGGATAATGTCTGTATCGCCTGCTGCATTGGGGAATTTTTTTACCCATTAAGATCTTTACTTTCAATTCCTATCTCTAGCCACAATTTGTTGTTCACTCAAATATGTTAAATAAGTATCACCACAGGCATCATCACTGACGCCATAGTTAAGGTGGCATTAAATTTTCTCTATTCATCAGCAAAAAATTACCATAATTAAAAAAGGTCTGGTATTTGTAGTCTATTGCCATCAAAGTAATGCTATTGCTACTAAAAAATAAATTTAAAAAGTGTATAACTGTATTATTTTTTGCAATTTTGTACTTCATAAAACCTCTGGTAATGCTTAGATTACAGAATATTTAGCCGGATCCATTCAATGGAGATTAAATTTTGATTGAATTCCCTACTAGTTTAATAAATTTCTTAATATTTTAATTAAGTTTAATTTTTAGTATTTTGGATCTAATTGCAATTGAACAATATTTGAAGTAAATTTTAAAAGGAATTTACTAAGATAAAAAGCGGATTAGCTTACCATCTAAATAAATTAACAGGAAAAAATTTTCACATTTTACAAAAAAACAATCATTTTTACATCTTGTTAACTAAATAATTAACCATGAATAAGAACACAAGAATAAAAACAACCTGTTTTATTGCCAACTAATAATTTTATGTTTATTAAAGTTACGTAATTTTAATAAATATTAATTTTTTAAACGATGTCTAAGACAGACAATTTTTTTAAATTAAGGTTTTATCTCGAAAACTAATTAACTAGTTAAAATAATTTATTCTGATATAAATTATAAAATACAAAAATAAATAAATTTACTGAGATTAGTTGCACCAATATAATCTATTAAAAAACTGAAGGCTAGGAGCTAAATGTTGAAAACGCTTAAAATTATTTTCAACTTTTTAATGTCTGATTTTATAATCTAAATTTTTATATAAAAAATAGCTTAAGCTATATTACTATATTTTTGGTAGTTAATAATTACAGACATGTATTTAATTAATTTTTCCACGGGATTTGAAAAATTGCACAGTTAAAACTCATTGCTCCTTACCTTATTCAGGATTAATAGACAACTTCGGTAATGAAAGCACATCTCAGGTTCAACAGTCATTCCCGAAACACACAAAACATTTTTTTAAGAAAAAAGTCGACCTATTTATAACAAAATTGATAGTAGATAGAAGGCTAAAAAAAATTCATAGTGGGCCACAAAAACAAAGCTGTATACAATGCTGATATCATATCTAAATTGTATACAAATTATTGAAACTTTTTGAGCTCAAGCATTCGTAACCGACAAACTATGAATAAAGAATTTGCCAGAAAACATATACAAATTATTTTTAAACAACCCTAATGAATCGATATATTTCGAATCAGTGGCATTTAAAATTAGAAAAAGGAGTACACAGTGTTCATTATAAAACCAATCACACAGGAAGTTCTGAACACGAAAACACTGCTGAAACCGTCAAGTAAAAGCAGCGAAAATATCTAACTACATTCATCAGCAGAAGGAATTCTACATTAATACTTATTTAATACCGGTACACATTAAAGACTAATAAAACGTCTACCTAATAAAAAAAATCAAGCAACGATTTCTTGACATTTTCAACAACTGTTAAGTTGCAAACCACGTGTTAGACTCATTGCTCTAAATCAATTTAGATGACACTTGACTGTTACGCCCGATATGGCTTACATTTGAGTGGATCTTTTTTTATCAACTATTTCGTGAATGGAGTGTTTTAGCGAATGGAAGTTTGTGGTAGGGTGAAAAGTCTAAGCATCTAACTAGAATATTTGGACATCACAACACTATATAAGTACCATATCTCCGAAACTGGAGCCTACGAATTAAATCTTCCCTACTATAATGAAAATGTTAACGATTGTAAGTAATTATATTTACAATATAGAATATTGTGCACAGTTTAGTATCGCAAATACTGTTTAGCTGCAGATTATCATTTCTGCTTAACAGTGATGAATGAGGGTTCAGACCTTACTCTTTCAAGAAAAACCAAGATTACACACTATTTTGCCTAACTTGAAAGTTCCTCAGGGAAACTACCGATGATTTTGAGTAGCAAAGTTCGGAAAGTAGAGTCTCCCTGGAAATATTGTTGTATAATCATCGAATTCATACCTTAAGATATGTTATGCAGTCTGCCGGATTGACTTGTTTGAATTCAGACAGTTAATTAGTCAATTACTTTGGAGATATAGTAGGAATAAATATACCTATGGAAGTGGCAGGACTAGCCTAGGGGGCTTTTACTTCTAAAGAGAACCCATTCTTAAGGCCCCTCCATACTATGGTCCACTGCAAGCCATTACCACCGTCTGGATGGGGTATGGTGTATCATGGTCGGTGGTGGCTTTGGCGGGCGATGGCTCCAAGGGCGGTTTTTCTCCAAAGATCAAAGGCAGCCAGATGCGCAACTAAAGTGTGCAGTAGAACCCTGCGGACGAATTCACGCGCTCGACTCATTTAGTGGCCCAGCGTATGGATATAACCCGTGAACCATCGTTCAAGGCCACCATCAGGAAGTGGTGAACAATTGGCCATAGTGCGGAGGCTACATTAGGAGTCCAACTTCTCGAGGCAATGACAACCATTTTTCCATGAGAAGTCATACGATGGACACGAAACTAACCAACCAACCAATCAACGGGAAAAATTAAAATTATCTTTTATATGGAGGGTGAGGGGGGTTACACGGGGATTCATTAGACCAAGATCATACATTTTAGACAATATTAAATATAAATAAATCATTCAGAAATTTAACGAAATAAAATTTAAATTAATCTTTATTTTCAGTTTAGAAAATAACTTTGCAATTCCATACCTATAAAATGGTTCTATGTAGATGTAAAACAATTTGGGAAAAAAAATTTATTCAGTTTTTAGGAATACATAACCAAAATTTACAGTTTGTAGGTGTGTAAATAAATATCTGGCACATATTGCATTTAGTTAAATATTTCATATACACATGCAGTTACTTTCCCCAACTTAAAGATAAAAACTAAGTTACAATGTCTATTGATTGTTGACATCGCTTGATACGACAAAACAAACAATCAAAACAAAAACGTGAAAAAGTAGGGCGCTTGAATGCTAAGTCAAATTGAGAGAGATTATGTACGTTAGATACTGTTGATAACATTCACGTGAAACCTATATATACACCATAGGCACGTGTACACAAGGGTAACTGTAAAAATCGTGTCGATTAGTGGTGTACGCAGCCTTAGCATGAGGACGGGGATTTTTTTAACATAACGCTCTCATCAATCCGTCAAATTAAAATACAAGTGTGTATTGTATTATAACATGAAAAAATGTCATACAAATGTCAAAATATAAAACGAATTCATAAACCAACGAAGAGTCTTTGTTAAAATTAAAAATATATGTATGGGATTTTTTTTGGTTAAGTCTATTGGTACCATAGGGAGGGGGAGGACTATGTATACGTTACTGGTATCAAAAGCACTGGTTAAGAAAACACAAACAAATGAAAATATTTAAAAGTTTTCAAGAGTATTTAAAATTTTAACAATTATATATACTTTTTTCTCTGCAGTTAATTGTTAACTTGTTAAAGAAAGAGAGGGAGAGATTGAAAACTTTCTTCTAGAAGACGAGTTGTAGACAGATTTTATGGGTTGTTTTCCTCAAAACTATGAATTTCCCCATCATCCGCACGAGTTTTCAAAAATCTTTACGAATTAATCTGTTTGAATTTTTTATTATGGAATATATACTCGTTGTCAATATATTAATAAAATTAAGGTATTCTAATATCTTCAATATTTTTAAAATGAAAATTAAATTAAACATTATTTTCTTATTTCAATTTGAAAAATTTTTAGAACAGTTATTGACCTCGCATCATCATTATATTAATTTTCTATATATGCAACAAGTACATATTCCATTATACATATATGTGTGTGTGTGTAGTGCTAAAAATGACAGTATGGAAAAGAAATGTCCTTAAACCAAAAATTCTCAATTTTTTTCCGCCGCGACACCCAGTTTCAGAACCAAAGGGGTAGAGGATCGGTCGTACCCCGGGATAAATTTAAAGACAACTTTTATTAGGATTTAACAATGGCAAGGGAAAATAAATCTAACTTTTAAGTATCTTTCTCATTTTTTAATAATTTTATAATTTTTCTTTATTATTGCCACGGCCCCTTAAGAAAACACTTATGGCATCCCAGGATGCCGTAGCATCCAGCTTGAGAACCTCGTTCTCAACTTCCTTATGCTTAAAAAACCCTAAGTAACTCATATAACATATTCTACACATCAGTCTGTAATTCATGCTCAAGATGGAACTTTTCAGTGCTATTTTTAAAGTCCTTGAAATCTTTAAACGGTCTCAAGAGTTTTAAAAATAAAAAAAAAATTTTTAATTATAACGATTTATATTTTTGCAGTTAATTATCAAGATGTAAATATATATATATATATATATATATATATATATATATATATATATATATATATATATATATATATATATATATATATATATATATATATATATATACAAAAAGGATTGCAGATTCATGCTCTAGAAGAAAAGCAAACGGAATTTCTTTCAGAACGAGTTTACACCGTTTTACGAGTTCTTCAAGGAATTTGTTTTCGAAAATAATATTTACACCATTAATATATAAAATTTTTAAAAAATCTTATTTAAATATCCAATTGAAAATTTTTATTGGAATATATGTCTGTTGCCTATAGAATAAATTGGTGTAATAAAATATTCTATCTTCAAAAATTTTTAAAAAATAATATATAAAACTTAAAAATTAACAAATAAAAAATATATAAAGACAAATTATTAATGTATTAATAATAAAAATCTTATTAAAAAATCAAATTGAAATTTTTTTGTATTGGGAATATATGTTTGTTGCCTATAGAATAAATTGGTGTAATAAAACATTCTATTTTGAATATTTTTTTAAAATTAAAATTGAAAGATACATTTTTTTAAACTACAAATTATTTTTTAAAATAGTTGTTGACATCATTATGTAGTTCATTCATTCTAAACATATAAAAACATATTTCAATCTGGAAAATTTCAGATTTACCTATATTTTTTTATCTTACGGATAATGGTGAAAATCATAGTTTTGAAAAATAAAACACCTTTAAACAACTTGTAAGTGATACATATTATGTAACACAATAAATAGATCTATAATTCAATGTTCTGAAGAAATTCAAGTTTTTTTTTAAATATATTAATATGTTGAAATTTAATTGAAAAAATAATAACAATAATAATAATTTTATGTGATTTTTTTCGACTTTTTTTTTCTATTTTTAAAACATTTTTGAGTTTATTTAAGGCAGATAAATTAGCTTCCTCTCAGGCCATAACATACACACGAAAAAAAAATAAGAAAAACCATAAGTGACTATTCTGCAATAGATATTTTTTTAGTGATTTGAATACAATAGACTGCCATTATCGCTTTCTACAGTTAACATTTATAGATTCAAATTTCAAATAATGCTATATATATATATATATATATATATATATATATATATATATATATATTATGAGGAGGACAACATAGTGTGACCAATTTCGGTAAAAAATGAGCAATTTTTGTTTTGATGCCTAAATAAGTTTATATTATTCAAAACTGTGTTTGTTTCGATTTGACGATAATTGGAACACGATGATAAACCGGAAACGCATGTTTACAAATAACCGGAAGTTTGAGCTCAGATACCCGATATGTGTAAACAAACTAATATTACCGGTATTATGCCGCGTTACACTCACACACACACACATAATAATGTAACTCGTACAAATTATGGAACACCCTACCTTTAATAATTTTAGAAAACAATTATCTCGGCATTTTCCGGGACACGAACTCACACTCTGGTACCGTAAATGAGCAACCAATTAGAAAATCACCGGGTTAAATATTATGAATAAAACTTTTTAAAAAGAAAACAAAACAGGGGTTTAAAGTAAATTGGCACAGTGAAAACTTTCTGTACGAATTTTGAAAAGAAATATTTGCCTCCTCTGTAGACAAATGCTGTTTGACAGATGAATTAATCGAAAAATTTAGTAAATATAGTTATCTGAGTAACAGCAGAATAGTACTTTGAAAGTTAAACCGAAAAAATTTTATTCTTTTAGGTGAGACCTGAGAAAATTTTCTATAAGGTGCACATGAAAACAATAACTTTTAGATATAAATTAGCAAATGAGTCTTTGAAATCTGCTGATGTATAATTGGAAAAAAAAACCTTGAAATATTTTATTGGTTCTATACAAATTCTAGAGTCATTTAGCTACACATTTAATTTTTAAAAGAAAAAAATTATTCACTAATATTTTCAAATGACGATGATCTACGATATATCAAATGCTTCTACATTTTTCTCGTGAATTAATTAAAATAAAATGCTTAAAACAAAAAAAAATGAAAAAATAAGTAGAAAGTTTGAAAAATAGGTATAAAGTTACTTTTCAACTAATTTCATTTTTCATTATTCTATGATCAAAATTATATTAAATTTTGTTAGATTCGCAATAAATGTTTATTGAGTACAGCCATATTCCTAAAATGGCATTTCTACTGGCTAAGAACACACAACATATATCTGTTAATTTTATTATGCTAAGGAGAACTCTTCAGATAGTAATTAAGCTTTTTCATACCCATGTAATTCCATTTTATAAATATTTATTATATTATATAAGAAGTTCCCTAAAAATATTCTATACCATAACTTGAAATGTAAAATGAGCAAATGACAGATTCTTAAGAGATGAGAAATATATGTGAAGATTAAAAAGAAAATAATATTGAATAAATATTATTCTGAACATTTTCTTTAAAAAGGGAATTTATTCTCTTTAAAAAAGTATAAGAAGTTTTACTTCACAATTAAAACATGAAGATCCTTCTAACATGTATATAGGTTAAAAATATAAGAGCCCCTAAAACAAAATTTTTCATACATTTTAACGGTTAACAGCTTAGATTAAAGTAGTTCAATAATATGAAGCAGTTCCAAACACAATTAACCTCTCCAGATTTCAATTTCAAAAAGCAATCATTCAAATATTTATTAAATAAAAAATGGGTAATAATAAAAAAACCCACATTCGAAATACGAACTTTCTGCGAAAGACAAAAATGTTAAGAGGAATTCAACAGAAATAACCTTACAAAATCTTAATGTAACCTACATTTGTAGCAGAGACCTTCAGGCAAGTGTCTGAGGCGAGTTTCCGGTTAGCAGCATTCTTAACTCGCGACTAATGTCTAAATTTCCGAATTGGAGCTTGTTTAGCATTAAGAATGTATAAATCAAAATCAACAGAAAGCTTATACGAAAGCTAAGTTAACATATATCATTAATACATATTTTTAGGTATGATTTTAGGTATTTTATGAAATTGATTCCAATGTGTGATTGGTTTGGACCGTAACGGTCAATTATTTGCAAAAGGAGAGATCATTAGACCAGAAACTACTAAAGGTAGGTCTGCATCTCTCTAATTGAACTCTTTCTAGCTAGCTTGCATTTAAAATACTCATTAAAAATTACACAAAATTATTAATTCTCTAAAAATGCTATCTTTTTTTAACTTTGTGTCTGTTAAATGTCTGTATTTGTATTTGAAAAAGAGTATACTAAATTATTTTTTTAAATAAAAAGGAAGATACCAACCTAGATAATTTGTTGTCCTATCACGTGGTATAATTCTTTAAAAAGAATTGTTTAAATGTGAGTCGGCTATAGGTGATTTTTTTATTTTTTTAAGACAGCATGGAACAAAATGAATCCAATTTATAATGTGAGAGCCTTGTAAGGTTTAGGTTTAGGGGCGCTACGGTCTACTTTTTGCAACACGAGGGCTAATGAGCTCGGGACCTACTGTTTATAGCCGATTCCGAACGGCTACTAACATCCATTCCATAGTGGGATTCGAACCCATGAACTCCGGTTCCGAAAGCCAGCACCCTAACCATTCGGCCATCGTTCGGCGAGAGTCTTGTAAGAGATTAGCCTGTAAAACAGTAGACTTCTAGATAAGTAAACCAACCTACCATTCAAAATGGAGGTACTTACGGTGTAGAGGGGAAACCGCAAACATTCCAACTCAGTCTGTCAAGCTTATCGAGACCGACGGAGATTTGAAGCCTATTCTAATAAGCAAACTCCAATGGGTTTGGAATAGAAAGCTTACTTTTTTGCAACACGAGGACTAATGAGACCAGAACCTTCTTCTGAAAGCCGATTCCGAACGACTAAGAACATACATGCTACTGTGGGATTCGAACTCATGAACTCCGGTACAGAACACCAGTGCTCTAAGCATTCGGTCATCGTTCAGCAAATTCATATGGGTTAATATACGAAAAGGTAGCCTCCTACCAAGCCTGTTGTCTCTGCCGTTTGGAACACTATCATTGAATTTTTGAATTTAAAAACACCACACATTTCCTAACCATTCCCACACGACCCAATTAAATATTAAGAAAGGAACTTAAAGAGAGCTCTTTTATGTATATATGTATATATACACACATACACATATATATGTATGTATATATGTATATATACACACATACACATATATATGTGCACATACACAGTTGGCTTCTTCTTAGCCGGCCTAAATAGGATCTCGGTTAAAAGGGAAAAAACAATGTCGCGAAGTACTGTGAAATTATGAAATAACTACAGAAAGTGATACAGAATGAAATAACGAGAATATTAACGATGGGACAATATTTCCAAACAACCAAAAACTTTATCCTTCATATTCATACGACTGGAAGAACATTAAACTTCCCGCTCAAGGCCCTGAAGTACAACCTTCATATTTTTATCTTCTCCCCTCTTTGAAGTCGGTTATGATAGGAAAAAGGTTTCCGATCTGCGATGAGGTCTAGAGTGCCGCCAAACAATGGATGAAAGAGGTGAAGGAAGATTTCTTCTTTATTGGTGCAGATATAAGATAGCTCATAGCTCGATTAAGAAAGTTCATCTGTGTTATAGAAGAAATATTTAAAAACTGGGCACTTTTACTTTCTGGACATGCCTTGAGCGTATATGTAGGGCTTTGTACATATGAGGGTTGGTTTGGTGCGCTACGACCTGCTCTTTTGCAACATGAGGGCTAATGAAGCTGGGACCTACTGTTTAAAGCAAAGTCCGAATGGCTATGACATTACATATCGGCAGTGTGATTCGAATTCACGTACCCCAGTACCGAAAAGCAAAAATATACCCATTTGGTCCTCGCATGGATAATTCTAAGTACGAAAATATATTCTGAACATAACACAAAATTTTCTGAAAAAGTATACGCTACTAATTTAAAATAAAAACCATATTAAGGTTAATTTCTGGAAGTCGAAACTATGGCTGGATGATATCTGATTTTTAATATTGTGATTTATCGTTTACCAAATATCAATATATCAATATGTTCTAATATATATCACCTTATTATAGAGTTGCAAATATAAGTGTGTTCTGTATAAAATAATACAAACACATATATATCAATGTCTGTGTTGGTTATCTAGAAAACAAAAATTCAATTTCTTAATCTGAACACATAAATTTAAATTTTAACATATTGCTTTAAAAAAGAAAATCCCATAGCATATTACTGTTCTTCGATTAAAAAAGATTTGTGGACGCGTCAAAAAAGAAAAAAGGGTGAGAAAAGATATAAAACTTTCTAATTATCTTCCAAATTCATTTATTATTTTTTATTTGAAGCTATTTTTATTTGAAAATTTTTTTAATTAATTATTACTATTATTATTATTATAAATTTCGGAACAGATTCACCCAAATTTTCGGAAAATTCGGAAATTTTGAGACCAGAATCATCCCTAGATCATCGTTCCACACATGTGTTTAAGATTATTTATACATCTACGACTCAAAGATTTTACTTAATAAAAGATTTTTTAGTGATATTAATAAAAATACACGCTTAAAAAATCATCTCGATTATCGCAGAGTCAAACGTTAACAGTCAATCTGAAAATATTTTAAAATTAGAAAATAAATATTTTTATAAGTTCATAGGGTTTGGGTTTAGGTTTTGGTTTTGGAGCACTACGGTCTACTTTTTTCAACACGAGGGCTAATGACACCGGGACCTACTGCTTAAAGCCGATTCCGAACGGCTACGAACATCCATGCCATAGTGGGATTCGAACCCACGAACTCTGGTTCCGAAGGCCAGCACCCTAACCATTCGGCCATCGTTCGGCCTATAAGTGCATAGGAATAAAGGAGGGAGAGGGGCATTAGATTAAAAGCCTTCAAAGTTTTTAAGTACTCTTAAATCTATAGAGGCTCTAAAAGATTTTTTTTAGATATAGTTACTCATAAATGTAATGCTTTAAAATAAACAAAGTAATATTCATTGAAAAATAAAGTTAACAAATGTTTCCATGTATAGTTATATAAAATTTATAATTAAATTTAACGTAAAAATGAGAAAACGAAAATCTTAATAAAAATGTTTATGTGTAAATGGCCGAGTAAATATGATGTTTCGATGCTTATAATGCAAATTTTTCTCGAAATAGTTTTGAAAAACAGTATTCACTCGTGAATTTATGAAAGTCAGTTATATTCCCGACAGCAAAATCTTATAAACAGTGAAGTATTCCAAAACATATAAACTGATTTCGGATTTACTGAACAAAAGCTAGCATATTAATACATATTTGTAAACAGATCTCCCAATTATCTATAGGAAAAGATTTGTATAGCCTATCAAGATTAGTACAGCGAGATGGACGTTTCAGCGTCATTTGTAATTTCTGCTAATTGATATACGAATGATCATTTCACGGATAATAGACACGCGTTCGGTGCCCTCGCTGTGTAATAGAGGAATCTGAAAGCTTTTCAGCATTAATTCCTAATGAACTTCCAATTTGAATGTGTTTATTCACAATGGCATAAAGTGTAAAACTACTTCCAACAATCGAGGGTATTTACCCATCGAACACTAATGAAGCTAATATCCCGCTTTATTTTAAAGGTTAAAATTCAATTTATGACGATTTAGTTTGTTTGAAACTATGTGATCAATATTTTGTAATGCGCAGGTTAAACCTACTACTTAAATCAGATTGTGAATGGTTACAATATCCATGTGGACTGCCGTACCGAAGGGCAGCGCTTTGCCCATTCGCACATTACCCAATTAAATATTAAAAAAGGAACTTAAAGGGAGCGCTTTTTATACACATAAACACACACAGATATAGAGGCTCATACACAGTTGACCTCTTCTTAACCGGCCTACATAGAACCTGGGTTAAGCCATGCGGACCTAAGTACCTAAGAGCACGCTTTACCTATTCGTATATTACCCGATTATATATTGAGAAGGAAGCTTAAAAACGGAGATTTTTAACACATACACGCAAACATGCAACCCTCATATACACACACGCATATATATGTATGGATATATGTATGTATGTGTATGTATGTATGTATGTATGTATGTATGTATGTATGTATATATATATATATATATATATATATATATACACACACACACACACAGTAGAGGTACAGTATGTGCCTCTTAAACGGCCTAAATAAGACCGGGTTTGGTTTGGTTTGGTTTGGTTTGGAGCGCTACGGTCTACTGTTTTGCACACGAGGTCTAATGAGACCGAGACCTACAGTTTAAAGCCGATTCCGAACGGCTATGAACATCCATGCCATAGTGGGATTCGAACCCACGAACCCTGGTACCGACGATCAGCACCCTAACCAATCCGCCAGTGTTCGGCAAATAAGATCGGGGTTAAGGCAGTTAAATAAAATTTCAGTTTAAGCGAAGAATAAAAGACATTCAATTCAAGGAGGTTTTTTTTATAGTTACAGTAAACGTTTATTAAATACGCCAATTTATAAAAAATGTTTTATATACCGTTAATAGTAATGTCTAAAAAAATTCAGTCATATTTTCCAGCTAAAGGCTGGAAATTCGGCGACTTGATCACGATGAGTGTTGTTCCACATAGCATAAAGTCATTTCCAATGCTTTAAATTATGGGGTTTTTTTTTCCCCTTGGCCACGGAGAAGTACATTGTGCATGAATGGGGAAAACTTGACATGAGGCCTTTCGCCCCATTTCGAAGGGAGTTCCGAGGGGTTATTTCCACCCTGCAATCGAGGAACTTGCAACGAGAAGGACAACGAGGTGAAGACAAAAGGAATCTCAAACTATCGTAGTTTATTCATGTTTTCTCTTACGAACGAAACTGCCAATTGTTCGCAAACATTGCACATCCTCTTTTTATAGTTGTTTGTATCTGTTAAAAGGCAATCACTACAAGTTACTTGAATAACATAAAGAGTCCGAATCCATTTTTAGCTATGGAACCGAAAGGAATCCACAGGGGACCATTCAAGAATATTCCCTAGGGTTGCTAGAAAGGATTACTGGAAAAGAGAATCCGCACCGAAAATTATCATATATATATATATATATACGCGCACGCATGCACATATATAAGGAAAGGTAATTTAATCGGGAAGCTAATGTAGGTATTTTGTATAAAACCCTAAGAGAGCCCCAGAAAATTTTCAGGGGTTTTCATATCTTGAGTGAAGGGCAAAAATTCCCGCGTTCTTTTGCTTTCCCCTTTATAACTCCTAACCTAAATTGACCACTGAGGCTACAGTTTACGCCCTCAAAAGAAGGGGTCTAACCAAGTATAATTCTACATTGCCCTAGCACACAATTTAGGAAATTTCCAAACAAAAAGGAGATGCACGCTATCGCAGTCAGATTTTCCTAGAGATTTTCCCACAGATTTTAACTGAGATGTTGATTTCTAACTGCACGATAGCTAACCCCTCAGTATGTCCTGTCCCTATAATGAAGTGGGAACCTGTCCTCCAACGACCTGTTAATAAAGGTCGTTAACTAAAATGGTGTCATTTTTATGGGCTACGACTGCAACCACCCATCGTGAAGTCCTTATTAAATATATATATTATGTACACAGGTCACTTTTTTTATCCTTTGTATCAATTAGCAAGACCTCTCACTTATACGATGCTCTTATATTTTCAACTTTCCTCTTCTTATATTTATCTTTTATCTTCAACAGTTGAACAGGCTTAAATAAGGCAAACGTATTTGTAAGTTTTCTTTAGTTCTAGGGCAGGTTTTTCTATCTGGCGTTCTGTAAGTATTTCAAAAGTGTATCGCGATAAAGAACTGGAATAAGTCGGAAATCGGAATGCACTACCCAATTCCTTCAGCCGAGTAGTCACAACTATGAAGGTTAGCGTAAATAAATATTGAAACACAATCATTAGTAGTGTTTTACCAATAACTGACCAATTCTTATCAGGTAACTGATGGCAAGCTTAAGTACCTTTAAGGGCCTTCTCTTATCGTGGACAACGCGGACACTTGTCCAAGACGGCATTTTGCCAGCGAATGTGTTAAACTATTTATATTGAATTAATCGTCATTTATTTAAATCGATTTTTACTTTCGCTAAGAAATTATAGTTCGTATTTATACTGTCTAGGACTGAAGGTTAAAATGATTGAAAATCCTTAATTATTATAAAACTACCATTAAACAAAAACGATATGTTTTAATTTAATAACCAAAAATGCTATAACTATTATTATAATACGTTTCGCGGAAGAACGGAAAATATCACTTTCAATTTTATAAAGTTAATTCCACAAAACTCCAGGGACACAGAAGAAGATTCCAGTAATATGGAGGATTGAAGAGTCAGTCTTTTCGGTTTTCAGCTTAAAATTTTTAATAAATATTTTTTGCTGTTGTTCGTGTGCAAGAATTATTTAAGCTCCACTGCTTTATATCCCTAATATCTCTTTTAATAACTTTATAGTGGGGGTATGGAAGGCATTTTGAATTTATGTCCAAGGCGATAAAACCGCTATAGGCGATACTCATATTTTATATTAAACCCTTGACATACGACTCGAGGTCGTCATTCATTTATTGTGCCATTGTAAACTTCGACGAGTCTACCTAATTAACCCTCCGAGTGGAACACACCAAGGAAAAGTCTCCAAAAAATACGCTAAAGTGTTCTATGATTTTTTTACTTCACCCTTTGTAGACTAGATTGGAACACGGGAAACCTACCCTCGTTATTGTCCCTTTACTTCCGGTTATAAATAGATATATAAATAGATATTATAGATTGTTAATTTTTTATACACATAAAGCTCGTCAAGTCTCGAAGATCATTCCATAAGAAATAATGGATTCTAAAAGTACGAATAAAAATATTTTTTAAGAGAATTATTTATATTCTTTTACGAAAGTCATCCAAGATATTTAAGTAGTGCAATTAGAGATACATGTGTTACCGCAAACGAAATACTTCGAAATAGAGATTGACAAAGCCATGAGAAGCTATCAGCGTCTTTGTGCCTCAGGGAGTAGGGGTGCATCCCTCAATAAATGTCAAAGAGAGGTGCAGTTCCTAAACAATCGACTTGACCCTCCTACCTCAAAACTCCATGGGGGAAAGCACTGGCAGAAATGTACACTACATCCATTTTTGGAACGTTTTAGGAGGTCGAAAATTGTACGTGACAAACGGCGAAATTGTATGTGCGAACCGCTTAGAGGGTTAAGCTCTGTTTCCTGACCGTAGCTAAGGAAGAAATTTTTTTCTAGGGTGCGCCACCGAAAGTTATGTTATATTTTGTGAAAATCAGTTATGTAACAATTAAATAGTATGCATGAAAAACAAATTACTGATACTACTAATGAATACTTGGTTTCGTTTGCTCCGCGCTACGGTCTACTCTTTTGCTACAGGGCGGCTTATTAGAGGGGGACCTACTGCTTAAGACCGATTCTGAACACTACAAACATGCATGTCACTAATGGAATTCGAACCCGCGAACTACGGTATACGAGACATTGGTCGCGAAGAGGTTAAAACAGAAAGAAGCATTTTGAAGCAATATTTAGTATAGGTTGGTTTGGAGCACCACGGTCTACTTTTTGCAACAAGAGAGCTAATGAGACCGGGACCTACATCTTAAAGCCGATTCCGAACGGCTACGAACATCCATGCCATAGTGGGATTCAAACCCACGAACTCCGGTTCCGAAGGCCAGCATCCTAACCATTCGGCCATCGAATATTTAGTATAGAAGTGATCTAGAGCGGCAAATGCCATGCTAGACAATATTTGAGACTAATACTCTCAAATATTATGACAAATAACAGATACGACCTTTTTTGGGTCAATTTAATGGTTTAATAATATTCCAAAATAAAATGCTCTGTTTCTTAGCTTTTTCGTAACAGCTCAGTTGAATCAAATTAAACAGTAGGGGAGAGTGGGACCTTGGGACATAGCCCACCTTGGGACACCTTTATTTTCAGCCTTTAATTTGCAGCCAGGAGTTAGTGCTCATGTATATTGATAGATGACATTACTCTTCACTTCTCAAAGAATTTTGATGAAGATAGTGCTTATAGGTAAGGAACAATTTCATTTTCTTTGTTTTGAATAACCCAAAATTACATCAATGTGCATTTTAAAAAGTAATTTTTTTGAAAAAAAATTTTTTAATTAAAAACAAAAAAGTATTGTTATGAAAATTTATTTATTATTATTTCTATGCTAATAAATAAACTGCATTGTTAAACCTAACTGAGTAGGAGTTTCCGAAATATACTATGTAAAATGGGGCAGGTTGGGACACACATAGATGGGGCACCTTGGGACACTTTTAAAAGTGTAAAAAAAATATCAATTAAAGCAAAATAATTAATATTTTGGTGCCTAATTTTTAATTGATGATTTAACATGTCAAAATATTAATTTATTAACCTTTTTTTGTTTGAGAAAAGAAGAATGAAGAAGAAAGAAGAATCAAAGAAGAATTTGCTGGCATCAAATATAAGATTTGTTAAAAAAAATGTATTAACTTGAACAATTTTCAGCCATTTCTCTTTTATAACAGTTAATAAAAATAATTTGAACAGTATTTTGTATTTGTTATTTAGTGTCCCAACCTACCCCATACAGTGGTGCAGGTTGGGACATTGGAAAGGTATTTTATTTCTTTTATTATTCTTTAACTAAATGAGATATTAAGTAGATTTAATGTTTATCAGAAGCTGATATGATGTTAATATATGCATGAATACTTATTTTTTTAAATTAGCTTTAGAAAAAATTCATAAAAATGTTTAACTGAAAAGTGTCCCAAGATGCCCCGGTCTTCCCTATAATTTGAATGCATCAAATTCTGTTCCATTTGTACATCAAGAGATTAACTGAAGTAAATGTCCTCTTTCAAAAAGCGAAAAAAATACATAAAAAAAGTTCACAAGGATGTTCCGTGGTCTAGAAAAAGGTTGAGAAGACTAGTGTGTTTATTTACTTAAATTCAAAATTTGGTACGTTTGAAAAACAGACTTTTAAAATTAGCAAAGGAAAAAAAAAAGGATTAAATTGATACTAGCTACGAAAACGTTTAGAAAATCTATTCAAGTGACTCATAACTCTTTTTCGTTACTTCCAACTAAAGACAAGAAACCCGAAGGTAAAACATACGATCAGTGAAAAGGCTACTTCTACGGATCTGGGTAAAACTAGGTCATTCTAATCTCCAAAGAGATTAGTTGTAATCGTTGCATAAAAACAATCAATGAAATCCAAAAAGTTTCGAAATTTTTCTGCATTAAGACTGTGATATTATTTTAAATCAAATGTGAATGTTTCATACCATTATCATTTACTTCACACTAAATACAAAATCTCATTTTTTAAAGCAAGAATGGGACACTCAATAGCTTACGTAAACCTAAATGTAATAACATTCCAATTTATTCAAATATGCAAAGAGGATTGGTATACCAGTTATTAAATTGCAAAAGAGGGCGAAGTAAATAAAGGAACGTAATGTAAATACTTTTATATTCACCTGTTAAAAAAATGAAATTAAAATAACTGAGAATGAAATAAATTAAATAGAATACGTCACTGATGCCGTATGTATATGTGTGTAGGACTGTATATGTATACATATTTAAAATATTTCTACCTTTCATGATATAGCTATAAAGAAAATAGTTTGAAAATACCTCAAATTTGGGTATACAGCGCTAAAGTCTACTCTTTTTCAACACAAGAGGTAATGAGATCAGAACATACTGCTTAAAACTTTAATTACTAAGCCTCATTCTTATAGTCTTCATTACATTAATATCGAAGGGTGTCATCGATTTATATTAAACAAAAACCCTTCATTTTTTTGTTTAAAACTGACTAACACCGTTTGATATGAGAGACGCCATTTTTTGATGCCTTACTCTAGTTAGACCAGACAGTAGATGCGCGATATTTTTAATTCGTTATTTTTTTAAATACCAAGATGGCGTGGTTGAACCATGTAGCATTGCGCATGGACGATACTACTTCCACGTGAGACCGCTCGGCTAACCCATTCCACACTGCAAAGCCATTCACATGAGCATTATCGCCTTAATTTGATCCATCTGTTTGAAAAATTGCTTGCCATCTAAAAATTTGATTCCTTTTTAACTAATAATTCTAACCTAGATTGGACAAGTTACATAGGTATAGTTGTGAATATGTATGCATAGAGCCACAGTAGATTAATAGGCAAAAATGTTGGGTACATAACAGGTGAGTTGTACATTCGAGGCTCGAGTCGGCCAAAGATCCACCGTGTTCATTAATGGATGGGCTCATGGTCGCAATTCTCTCCAAGATCTCAAAAGATACCTCTGGAGGTGGCAGGCCAAGACTGGGGGTGTCCTACTTGGACCTTGCTTCTAAATTACGAGGACTCCCTTTGAGAAAAAAGTCGTTCTTTCACTCTACCTGTGCTCTTCCCTCAAAAAGCGGAATCCTTTGGCTTAATTAGTATATTATGTTAATATAATGTGTAACGCCTTGGTGATCAATTTGAAAATATTTATTTGCAGATTGGTTGAGCAACACGAGGGTTAATGGGGACGGGACAAACTGCTTAAAAAAGATTCCGAATGGATACTAATATACACACCAGTAATGGGAACCAAACCAAAGAACTCTGGTATCGTAAAGGTCTGGTAAAGAGCAGAGTCCTACCCATTTGGAATTATTCGGTAATATTTGCAGAACCCAAAAGATTTCTTTTCCCTTAGATGGCGTAGAAAATCTCTTGGATCGTACTCCACATAGCATTTTTACAACAATGTCCGAAAAGAAGCGGAGTAGTTGAATGTACAATTATCGAATTTCAGCAAATAGGAAAATGCTATTCATCAGATGAAATTCTCCAAAGTGCGAGGATCTTGTGGAATTCACGCCAAAAAAGAATCGAGTGTGGTCAAATAAAAGCTGAAGTGGTGGGCGTAACAAAGTGCCCACTCAGAGTATGAATCGTCACTTGCACAGTCGTCTTTTATTTGTATTAATCTGAAAAACGATTTAAAATATTCATTCCTAATACTGAAATTTTGAAGAATTCACATCGTATTAGAAATGTTAATTCGATCACCGAAGATAAATCTGATTTAAAATGGATTACAAATCAAGGCAGCAACAGAATCCTTAAAGTTTTATTAACTTATATTTTATTTACCATGACAGTTTAATTTTTATAATCTGTATTACTTATTTTTATTATGAATTTTTTGACTATATTTTGTTTATTTCAATATCATAATAAGATTTAAAATAGCATACTTTCATCCAATATCTCAAATTACGGATGGGAAGGAGTAGATTAAATGGTTATAATAGTAGTACTTGTAATAAAAGTTTCGGATCTCAGTCTAACACGTGCACACCCATTTGAGGACATCATCAGCTGTGAAGTAAAATTACACGCGTAACGCTTATAGGGTGAAATAAATATGAGGTAAGTCTTAATAATCTATTCTAAAAATTTAATCTTTTCATAATCGACCTTCGACAGGTTTTAACTAAAGAAACTTATGTATCGTATCAACGAACACAATTTACAGTTTCTTTAAGTTTTTTTGCTACTAGACTTTAAATAGTAATATGCCGCAGGACGCTACAGTTAAATTATTGCTCAACAACTATGCCCCTAAAACTCTATGATTTTCTATATATTTTTATTGCAAATTTAAACACACATATATATTCCGTATTAATAAACTAATTATTAACAAAATTGAGTTTTAAATTACTACTCCTCTTTGTCCAAAGAAAATATTACTAGAAGATAAAGACGTTCGCAGATACTATGAGAAACTGAATAACACTGTTGTAAAGAGTTGCCGTGAACTAACTGTAGATCAAAAATGTTCTAAAGCTGCATCGATTAAAAGAGTCTGTAAAAAACTTTTGAATGATAACAGTAACATAATATTATTTTGATTAAAGAAAAGTAAAGAAGTAAAAGGTACATTAGTAATTAAAAGTATTTATGCTCAAGAAGCATAATGAAATAGATATGAGGGCCAGTTACACTGTAAACTTATATATTGCTGTCAAATCTTGTTAAGTTTGATTTGGAGCGCTACGGTCTACTGTTTAGCAAGTCGAGGGATAATGAAACCAGGACCTACTTAAAAGCAAATTCCAAACGGCTACCAATATCCATGCCTGTAGTGGGATTTCAACCAACAATCTCCGAGCGCTCAATGATTCGGCCATATTTAGGCCAAATGTCGTAAAGACGAATTCGCTTAAGATGAATTGCCATTTGTACGAACCAAATTTATTGTCACCAACCAAATAGATTGAAAATTAATGTTTATTTGTGTAAAAAGAATTTGGTTATTACAAATTGTCGATTAGGACGAACGAAATGTTAAAAAGACAGCTATTCTTCGAATTGAACGAGTTCGTACTTCTTCATAATGGCTTTAGAATTTTCTCCTTTTGTTTGAGATGGGTGTTATCAACGCGAAACCTGTTTATTCTCTCTGAGGTCACATCTACAGGTGCAGGTGGTCACTTCTACAAACTTAAAAATTGTATGGATGATATTAAGTTGTACTTTAAAGAATGTCGTAATATAAATACAAAGCAAACATCGAAATATAAAATTGTATAAGTTTTCATTTAAGAATGTATATGATATTTCAGCTTTCTTTTTTACAACAGTAAATATGGACTTCGATTAAGATGAAGATATTTTGATGATCCCTTGACTTCGTCTTAACGAGATCTAACTGTACTAGAACTTATTTCTCAAGATAGAAATCAAAAGAAAGGCGGCCCATCAATCGGAAGGCTCTCCGACAATAACAGAAGTGACCCGTTTTGAAAGTACTAGTTGAAGTAATAGGTGCATGCGACAATTACTAGTTCAAAAACCCGAAAAATTATGTGTTCAGCTGAATGTTAACATGACAGAAGCTTCAATGGAAATGTTTCCCTCAGAGATGCGGCGTGTGTGTGCATATTTAAAGAGGGAATAGGGAAGTGCAACCCGGAGAAGTTTAAATGAAAGCTGATGGAGAAAATTTACGATAAGTTGACGAGTAATAATAACATAGCAATACAAGTAATGATTATTATCGATTGTATTCGCAAATATATGTACTTGCAACCCAGTCTTTAAAAATGTTGAGAATATATGTATATTTGTAAACGCCTAAATATGTATATGGATTGATAGATGAATATATATCAATTTCATCCTCCCCCCTTATTTTAGGTAGCCTGACTTGATATATGTTAGCATCTTTAATACAGAAATAAAAACCATATACGTTTAGTGTATTTGTGTTAATTGTCAAATAACATCATAATAACGTTTCAGAATGTATACAGTTAAACAGTTTAATGAATTTTTGATCAAAACAAATCCCCTATAAAATAATAGCCTAAGTTATCTGTCCGTCTGTCCTCGAATTTATAAAGCGGTTGAACCTGGAATGGGTAAGGGCATCCATACTGGATTCTTGTTGAGGTATAGGGTTAACATAATTCAAAGCAAGTCTGTAAAACGTTCGAAATCCACCACTCCCCCCCCTTTTCGAGCGTTTAATGCCATTATTTCAAACCCTATTTTTCTGGTTAAGAGCAGGCTATTAAGTTTATTACATAATAAATAGGTAAAAATAATATTTTTTTTTCTATCATTATGACGTCATTCCTTTCACCATCTCATTCAATCATTTGTTACTTGATATTATTTAAATATCGTCTGCATTATTTTCATATGTTTTATCACTGAACTTAGATATTAAGTAAATACTTTTCTTTTATATTTTGCATAAATAATAGATTAGGTACAGATGTGATAATTTTAAATTTAATCATCGATTGTTTTTTGTTGCAATGAAAATTTTATAACCGGTATTAACAACAAATTATTTTCATAAAAGTCTAAGATTCTATTTCACATACTAATAAATATCTAGCGTTTAAGTTATATATATCTTTGAAAACTAAGAAGTTTGTTCGTTTGTGTTTTTTTAATACATAACCATACGGGTTGACTAAATGAATTCAATGTTATTTATTCTAAACTGCATTCACAGTATGGGGAGAATTAAGAGGAATATGAAGATACACAAATTATTGAGCGTGAACCAGATAATTCTCAGCCAAAAAACAAACCATTTTTTAACTGTTTCATAGGGTATTTTACAATTCTGGAAAATTAAAAATTTTATTAATTCCGTCATATGACGGGCTATATGCTAGTATTTGACTAGAATCCCATTAGACTAGAATACTTGATGTACAGAGGTAATACATCTCATTTGATCAATAAGTACTATTAATGAGCATTTGTTTGAAAATAAATTCAATATATTTTATAGATGCATAAATGCACAGGTATTTTTGGGTTTTGGGTATTTCAGATACGCATTTGCCTCAACTTAAATTTTCAATCACTATACACGAGTAAATGCGATATACATATATCGAATGATATCACTCATAGAATGAATGACTGCTTTCAGAGCAATCAAAATGCAGCTATCTATTTTGCCCCCGAAAGTTAAACACCAGAAAAAAAAAATCCTAGAAAATATTAAAGGGTTCGTAACCATCTTTAGAAATTAAAAATAAAGCGTTCATAAGTACTTTTTAAGCAGCCTCTTCAAGGGCATCTAAAGGAAGTGAAATGTGTTTCGGTCACGAAGTTTAAGACTTTTAAAATATTTAAGTAAAGCGTTCATAGGGTTGAAAGTGATACTTTAATAACTTCAAACATATATACTTTGTAAATGCTTAGTCTCATCCTCATTAATGTCTATTAGGCTATTATGGAATCCTCAGTAATTAATACTGTGTAACTTACACATACTTGCTTATTTGATTAATTTCTCAAGATACATTGAGAGGTTAAAGGGATTAATAAGAGTTATGCATACACATATACTGTCTAACTCGCTTATAACGAGCGTGAAAGAACCGCGATATTTACTAGTTATAACCCAGTACTCGTAATACGTTCGCAAAAAAATAATAAAAATTCATAGATATTTACTATATTATATATACTTAGTTTATTTTACTTCTCTGTACAATAAAAAAAACAATTTGACTAATTTGTTTTGAAATGTCTTATTACCCCTCTCTTGTTATAGTTTTTCGAAAACACCATAGTCTGAAAAACATAGCTGTTTTCTGTCCTGGCTTCAAAAAAGTTTGAAGTTTTTCTGCGCATTCAAAAAAGCTATAGAGCACAAAAATACTGCTCGCTCCAACCGGGGTTTATTTGTTAACTGAGTTATGCTCTCATAGATTTTAGCCGAACGATAGCTGAATGATTAGACTGCTGGCCTTAGGAACCGGAGTTTGTGGGTTCGAATCCCACTATGGCATGAATGTTCTGGAATCGGCTTTAAGCAGTAGTCCCGATCTCATTAGCCCTCGTGTTGCAAAAAGTAGACCGTTGCGCACCAAAATCAAAACCCCCATAGATTTTACAATGTACCAATCAAACATTTCCTCGTCAAATCAGAGCTCGTGACAAATGAGTTGTACTGTACACACCGGGTGATCCAGTGTCAGTACAAACTAAAATTGAATAATTCGATAATGAGTCAAAATAAAATGGAATTAGCAGCAAACGGATAGAAATAAAGCCATTTTGAATAGTATTTCACTACTAGATGGTATTGCCAGTTTTCTGCCATTAGATCATGCAAAGCAGCGAGATTATGTAAAGCGCATCGGCTGGGAAAAAAACCATTTTGCACACCACAGATCTTTTTTCCTCTATTCTATCTAAAGAAAAGCATGATTTTAATCGATTATGTCATTTAAAAATACAAAACTAATAGCATGAAGGTCACAAAGGTAATAGTATAAAGGTAATTGTCTGGTGAGTGACTATTATATTTGACCAATGTCCGGTGTTTCAGCTACTATCAAATAAAATCTATCAATATTGCAATGTAATTCTCTCAATATAACAATGTAATTAAAAGAATACACTTAAATTGATACTAAAAATACATACAAACAAAATTATCAAAAGAATTTGACAGCACACTGCAAATAAGAAATTAGTCGATTATTTTCGCTTAGTTTATTATATTTAAATAATAACGTCTTATCCATGCCTAAAATATAAGGGAGAAAAGCATTTTTTGAAAATTTATAAATTCTGAAAATTACAATTAAAATATTCATATGAACCACTTTAAAAAGAAAATTACAGGCCATATATATATATATATATATATATATATATATATATATATATATATAATTATTTATATATATATATATATATATATATATATATATATATATATATAATAGTGTCATTTAGAAATAACGGCGGGAATCTTTAGAGAAGAATTTATCCAATATACTCGCAAAACTGCATTTCTACATTTTATAAATTTGTATCAAATTCTACGTGTCTGTATCAGAAATTTCATAAATCTAGAATATTCTATTGTTTTTAAAAATTGGCTACATTACCCCCCCCCCTCTCAATTTATGAGAAAGAAAATAACAGCTGTTTAAATGCTGTGAAAACAGCCGAGGCGATGTCTGTATCTACTAAATATACAGAGGCTGACGAACCAATTGACAAGCAATTGTTTCTACAATTATGCGGTATAATTTGCCCCTTTCTTAAAAGCGATAAAACCTTCCTGTTGCGAGCAGGTCTAGTACTTAGGGTTTCTGAGAAGCACGCCTAAATCTCGATGAGATAGATGTCTGCCGGACAGGCTTTTTAGTAAACAAGTAGAAATCAGCGATGTGTAAACGGCAAGAGGATATGGGGTCGGTTTATTCTCGGCAGAACAAGTTATGCAGTGGCCATGAATTCAAATCATTTTCATTCTTTTTCTTCCAGGACTGTAGCGTGGACTGGGTCAGACATATCGGCGGAGTTAAGGAAACCGAATATGCAGACTGCAGTTACGTCATCCTAAATACATAATCGGTGAAGAACGTGGGGTACGAAAATAAAAACGCCGTTTATAACAATGAAGTCTATGAACTTCTTAAAGTCTGCCATTGATAGATTTCGTCTAAAATCGTAAGATAGCTTTTACAATTTGAAGCTAAATATTGCAATACACATAGCTATAAGAGAAAAATCCAAGGGATTTATTTACACGGCGAAAATTTGTTTTACATAAAACTGTCTTTTAAGTCGCATTTTTTAACCCGTTCGCTATATTGATGTCAAGTCTTATTCCACATAACTTTTTGCTGCAAGAACAAAACCAAGTGTGGCTCGACACTGTTCGATTTTACATTTACGAATTACCATTCAAACATTTTAACACAATTAAAATTGCTAGATCGGCAATAAGTCGATAAAAATCAAAGATTAATTTTATACCAGACTACTGGGAATAAGGAAAATTAATTGAGTGCAGAGGGTTAGAGTCGCTAAGTGATTTATTGGAACTTAGAAAATTATTTTTGAATTGTTTGAGAATATAATTTAATACAGTCGAATTCCGTTATAACGAATTTCAAGGGGCAAAAGATTTTGTTTGCTATAACCAAACTGTTAAGAAAAAATGTATAACTCATTAGTTGCTATGTGCATCAAACAGTAACGTAATGGAAAAAAATCTATAATAAAAATTATATTTTTTTAATTAAGTTGACTAAAATATGTGGACTAAATATAAAAACAAATGAAAAAAAAATATTTTTTACCCTTAATTGTTGCTTACATTTTGATCGAAATAATCGGTAACCTTCAGCGGATGTGATGAAAATTTTTTAAAAAATTATGAATTCTTTTATCCCATACTTTAAAAGAGACACCTTTTTTTTACACTGTTTCTGGGGATAAAAACTCACTCATTTACTTTATGAAAAATGATGACACCATATATTGTTTTCACATATTCTGAGAAGTTTCAAAACAAAATAAAAGTTTTAAACTTTTTGTTTTGGTACGAGAAAAAACAAACTGGTAAAGAAATTCAGTGGACTACTGAAAAGTTCATTATATCCAATTTTTAAGATTTCAAAGGTTCGCTATAAAAAGGCAAAATAACATGAAATAATAAAGATAAAGATACAGAAACTTTCGTCCGTTATATTCATTAGTTCAATGCATAACGAGTTCGCTATAACGGGGTTCAACTGCAATACTAACAAGAGTATTTACGACCACTATTGTTTTATATTCATTACCATTCAATGCCAATATTCAACTAAAATTTTAAAATACTACAAATTAAAATTTAAACGTTGATTAAACTTTAAAAAAAAAAGAGCAAATTTTCTACATCTGCTTAACATGACAAATCTATTGAAAAGACTAAACAAATCAAAATTACCCAAATGAAAACAAATTATAGGTACCTTATACTTTAAGAAATGAATTTAACATTAAACGTATTGATAATCAGGTTGTAAAACAATAATATTACAAATTCTCTATTTTAAATAGCAATATCATGTATTTAAATACATAAAGAGGGGGAGTGAAAAAAAATAGAGAAAGAGAATTTCCACAGTCCTTAATAAATAGCTAGCGCCACTTAAAAGAAACAAATGTATAAAGTGAGTCTATTAACAAAAAATAAATGGTAGTTTTAGCAAAAGCATAAAATTAATATTCTTTTATGAACACATTAAATTTCTTTAATATACTCATGGTATTACATTAGCAACTTTTTTTTTCGTCTAATTTCCACTTATTTAAAGAAAATTACTCTTAAACACTCTGTACATACATACTAAAAGACAATAACATTAAATCTTATTACCCAGCATTAAGCATTACGATTTAATTTTGATAAATATGTAATAGAAAATCATTTATGAATATATGAATTGCACAGTTTACTTTTAATAACTATAAAGGGATATTTTCAATTAAATAACTCGTCACTGTAAAATTCATATGAAAACACAAGACGAATCTAGTCCGTATATTGTAGAACAAGGTGTTAATAATATACGTAACTTGTTATCGGGATTTCAAAATCCAATACATTTTATGCAAATGCTAAATATCTTAAGTCATTCCACTTAAATACCTTAATGTAAATTAGAAATACAGAGTTCGTTCTTAATTGCACACCTTTCAGTTGCAAAAATAAAATTGATTTCTTTATCATTTAAAACCTAAAACTAGTCATTTACTCTCCAAGAAGGTACTTGACCACGATTTATTGCTTTTTTAATGAAAACAATTTCTATCAGCCAGTAATGATTAGGTTAAGAAAAAGTAAACATGCCTATTTAAAAGAAACAAATGACTGCTCATTCTGGCGTCCTGCTGCTTGATTGTATAAACTGACCAAGTTTACGCGGTAACCAAAATATTATCAGTAGGGAAAAACAGTTACTAGGTAAAATGGAATTGAAGCAAAGCTAATAAGAAAATCAATCCTAAATTTGAAGGGATGTAAACATATTTATAAAAACCTCAGTAGATGACTAAGAATAACAATTAAGTTCTATGTATAGCATCTTCACAGTAACTACTCTACTAATCAGTTAAATAAAAAGGTAAATGCTTTCAGAGATATTATAATAATAAAATAAGCACAAGGCTAATGCAAACAAATGTTACATTTATAAATCATTATATCTTACAAAAACGTTTTCTTCTGTAGTTTCTCTTATATGATGACTATACATTACAATGAGTAAAAAGGGATATATACATATTCAAGAGGTTTACAAAAATCTGAGATAGCACATTATATCTTAATTTTCATCTAGTAGGATGGTTTTGGAGGCATCACTAGTCAAACAGTGTCCTAGTGCAGCGGTTCTCAAACTTTAATTCCATGGTCGAGGCACAGAGTCTGAGAACTGCGAAGGCAGAAGATAAGGTTGCATTTCGAGATAAATACAAAAGCAAATGTTAAAATGTTTTGACAATGGCACGGTGAAGGAAAAAGACAACTTAAAACTCAAATTTGAGTATCTTTATGACTTCTTTAAATGTTATCAGAATTTTGCTAAATTACAGTTGCGGCACCCTTGGTATACGCCCATAGGCACACCAGGATGTCGTGTTAACTAGTTTGAGAACCACGGCCCTCGTGCATGGGGATCGAATCTAAAGTCTGGGATTTCAAGCTAAGTTTACTGGTAAGGTGAACTAGAAAGATTCTTTTAATCTGAAAGGTTACACCAGTCGCAATTAAAACATGGCCTGTTGGAATAATAAATTATTTGATTTCTATCATACAGCGAACTTTAGCTTTATAATTTTTCTTTTTTATGATTTGTGAGGTATGTAAATTTGCTTTTATAATGATACCATTACGGTTATATATTGTTTCACATTTGAAAAACGTCTTTCACTTTTATAAATGAGTCCGCACGGGCGGGTATAAGGGTATTATATACAGGTATATAGTTAATAAGTTAATGTATGTAAACATGGAAGTTTAGAATCTTTCACTATTCTTTACATTCTTTGGATGGATAATTTACTGTTACCTTCTCGGGAAATTAATGTCAATGTTATTTTATCTTTTACTGAAAGTTAATGAGCAAGAAGCATGTCAGAAATTTGCTTATCCAGTTTAAAACGAGCAGAAATCCTTTAAATAAAAAACAACTTATTCTCATTGAAATTTTAATTTATTTTGTATTTCTATAGCAGGTATAATTAATCTATTCAATGCAAACGGCTTTTCATATTTATTCAATACAAATCTCCGAAACAATGCTAACTGAAGGTTTTAAGCTATGACAAGACTGACTATAAAGTTTCATTTTATTTTGATTAAAATCTTTAATGACATAGTGGAGATAAATTTCCAATTAAACCGTTATATATGAACTGTAGACAACTGCTGCATAAATTTGATGCGTTACGAAACGTTCCAAGAGACTTTAAAATTTAAAGAATTAAAATATGAGTACATATTATCTATCCTTTAGAAGCAGCAGGATGGAGTAAAACAATTATCTCGCACTTTGAAAACTGGTTTCCAAGTCCTGCAAGTCTCCTTCCAAACGTCAGCAAATTTTATTTGCTGAAACTATCTCTCTCTATAAAGACATCTGCATTAGATTAAATTCCGAAAATTTGACAGAGGAGAAACGTTCAGGAAGGTTGAAGGAACTGCCTCGAAAAGCTTTATTCACAGTTTCCTTTTAATGACCGCCTCAAGGAATATACTAGCCTGCATTTATATGCAGTGGAAATGTAATGGGACACGACAATAGAAAATCTCACAATGTATTTCAAGACTAGTATTTTCGGGTATATCAAAATACATTACGAGGGCAAATGAACACAAGAACATTTCGGCGAATTATATTTTCCATCTAATTGGGAGCTGTACGGAATATTTTACAGAACACAAGATTTCCAACAAAGTAGCCAACGAAAGAAAAGAAGATTGTCTTAAGTTGTCACCTACGCAAAAACACATTTTAAACTGTCCGACTTAACCTATTAATATCGGAATCAGCTCTATTGAACATATGTTAATGAATATCTTAAGGTAGCACAGCATCTTTCAACCTTCGAAAATTCGATTTTTTAGTTTTTAACAGATTCTAAATATTAAACACTTCTGTACATTTATCAAAAAACCATATTTAAAAAAAAATCGTACTTCTTGAGTTATAATCATTATGACTGTCTGCATACCTCTTTGATTGATATCAACATTTTAAATTAGGATTTTCTGAACTTAATGATTTTAGAATTTACATAAATTGTTACTTATAAACTACGTATGATACAGTTCTAAATTTCAATCACTTATTCTCAACTATTTACTCTCAATACTAAAACCAAAAAATATTTTTATGTGTGTGTGTGTGTGTGTGTGTGTGTGTGTGTATATATATATATATATATATATATATATATATATATATAAATGTATATACAAAATTAATATATACTTAATACATTACATTTATATTGTAATATATATATATATATATATATATATATATATATATATATATATATATATATATATATATATATATACATATATTACAATTGAAAAAATGTGAATATAATTCTATTTTTATTAATTTTTCAATTTTATCTTCATTTTTAAATTATATACAAATTTCTGTGTATACTTGAGTTTTAATTTAAATATAAATGTTCTGACCTTATTTTTTATATTTAAGTATATGCTTTAATTTTATGATGAACACTTTTTTTGTAGAATGTTTAAAACATTTAGTTTCAGTATCATTTTTGCATGTACAAAACTGTATTTTTCTATTTATTATAATGAATATAATTTATATACATGTAATATAAAAAGTTTTTAAATTCATTTTATTACAAATTTAATAATTAGAATCACATCATTTATCAATGCTTTTCCAGTATTCAAATGTTCTATATCCCCTCAAATCGAAGTTGTTACGGAGTGCTCAATTTTAAGCAAATATGAAATGTAAATACTTTTTGAATATTACATTAGTTAAATTAAGAGAATAAAGAAAAAGAGAAAATATTTTTTTCAGAAATGTAAGCAAATTTTAAAAACAAAACAGAATTTTAAATAATGCAAAATAATAAAAATGTTTACCTATCAATAATCATTTATTACTGCTGGTAAACTAAAAAGTTTTCTCATATATATATATATATATATATATATATATATATATATATCACTAGCAAATATCAGAATTACAGAGAAAAGAAATAGATGAAAAACAAATTATTTTAAAATTTAATTGTCACTCTATTTCGAATATATATTGGTTTGGAGCGCTACGGTCTGCTTGTTTACTACTAGAGGGCTAATGAGACTGGGACCAACTACTGAACCCTATAATGCTGCCATTGAGTATCGGAGACTTTTAGTAATTAATAGACAGGTTAAAAGGTGAAAATAACTTTAACCGCTTTGAATACAAGTAAAACGGAATCTGATGTGTCCGAAAAGTAAGGTTTATTTCTGGCTCATCTGAACAAAGTTGTGAAAGAAAACGTTTCATTTTGAAATTTGCATCGATATGTAACATTTAATGAGATTTATATAATGTACAACAATAAAGTAACAGCATAAAATTATGATTTAATATAATACTGCATGGCGTTTATCGGAGACAGCTATTGACGTCTCGGAGACGTCAAAGTCTACTTTGGCACATGAGATGACTGACGTCTCCCAGACGTCATTGTATGTCAAGGGATTAATAAGCAAAAAACTTTTTATGTTTTGATGAAAATATGCTACTTGCATTTCTTTAATTTAAAATAAATTGGTTAAAAAGTTATATTTGAGGAAGGTTAAAGCCGATTCCAAACGGCTACAAACATACTATCTATCAAAAACTTAACGAATCATCGAATAAATTTTAAAAACCTATGATTTTTTTTAATATTGTTGAAACATTTTTTTTACAGTATTTAGTGAATGTTAATTATTTCCTCATAAAAAATATTTTTGTTATAGTTTAGTCTATAAATTCTTTGTAGACAAAATAAAAATTTATAGGCAACAACAACAATAAACACATTTTATACAAAGCAGATTGTCTAAAGAGAAAGTTATAGTTCCAAAAGTTATACGTCACTTTTGCAATCTTAATTGGGATGACTGTAATAGTTTCTCATCAAGAAATAAAATTTGATACCTAAACACGGAGAGTTATAAGGTGATTAAAAAACATTGTTTGAACACTCTAAATAAAAAAAAAAACATTTTTTAAAAACTCTAAGAAAAAAAACCGTTGTTTAAACAACACTCGAAAAAAAAAATATTGTTTAAACACTGGTTCAGATTCTAAATTTTTTTTTAAAGTTTAGTTTATAATTTTTTTTTTTTTTTTTGTAAAGAAAATAAATTTTTTTATAAAGGAAATAAAACACATAGCTATATTTTATAGAAAATATATTGTCTAAAAAAGTTATCAATTAAATTTTATTTATACAGAAACTCTATAAATTAAACTATTAAAAATATTTTATGAGAAAAAAATATAATTAACGTTTTCTAAATATCGTAAAAAAGACTAGGGTTATAACTTGATGATTGGGTAAGTGTTTTAGTAGCCTGCACGTGCCAGCAGCTAAATTCGAATCTAAGACTATTGCATGGTTCGTACACTTTTTTAATGGAAAAAATTAAGCACCGTTCAAACTTTTTAAGCACCTCTTATCAGAAACATGTCAGATAAAATAATGGTTATTACATTAGATTCAACAAAAACATGAACAAAAGAGAGTGTGTATAAGTTGGAAATCATTGTATTTCACAGACACAGAAGTCAAAATTTTGGGGAAAAAGAGGGAAAATGGAGAAAAATGGAAAAAAAAAAAAAAAAAAAAAAAAAAAAAAAAAAAAGAGGAAGAAAAGAGGTAGTTGAATAACTATTAAAAATGAATGTTCTGACTTACTTAATACAAAAACAAGTATCTAAATATGAAATATGAAAGTATCTAAATAACTTTTTATCAATATAAACAAGTACTTAAGTTTTCCTAGTAAAAAAAAATTTAAAACAGATTCAAATCAGATGCTTCTTCAATTTGCCTAATTAAAAAAAAAAATAAATAAATTCACCAATACATTTGAACTTTATTATATTAAACTTTTAGGAACCATATTGTTTGTTGGACTTAACTTTAGAAGAAACCTTAGGAGAAAGGTTCTTAGAAAACCTATAAAAGCGTTTTCTACTCTTTAATGTTAGATCTCAGAAAATTATAACTTGTATAAGATTTAATAAGATTACATATTATATAAGATTTACATATATGATTTATAAAAATAATATCTTTAATGATCTTAATTGACTAAAACCAAACAACTGATGATCGCCTATTCGAATGACCAAAAATGTAGACAAAGGCAAAACTAGTTATTGCTTACTATTTTAATACTGAATTAATTTATAGTCTTCTATAGACGTGATGCCAGTATCAAGATAGTGTAAGGAATTTCTTTGTCTTATACAACGAAAAACATTTTCTTTCCTTCACTCTTTAAGCACTTTTTAAGGCCTTAAAAAGGCGTTTCGAAATTAAGAAGTTTTTAAGCACTTTTAAGCACCGTACGAACCTTGTATCGGTACTGAAGACAATGCGCTACCCATTCTGCCATAGTTTGACTTTAATATATTATAACTATCCTTAAAAACTTTAAAATTATTACATTTTGATAAATTTACAATAATTAAAATTTATTAAAATTTCGACAATACTTCTTTTTATTTACATGTCTATCTCAATCCCTTGAATGACGTGCAAATGGGGCTATGCTATATAAGCTGAAAAAGTCAAGATATAATAAATTATAAGAACATCAAAATTTCCATTACCTTGTGCGCGTAAGCGAAGGAATGCGAGCATTTGAGGTGGTTGCGATTTTTCAATGCATGTCGGAAGCACTTGAGAAATTTTGGAAATTATTCAACATCAGCATCTGACCTGAAACAGAAAGTAAGATATTAAAGTAAAGAAATCTTATTTAAATAAAATTTTAAAAAATACATTCCTCACACGAGAAAAGAAATAAATGAATATTTAATGCCATTTTAATATTAAACGTTATACAATTTTATGTCAAATATTAAATGTCGCCTCTTTTATTCGCAATTATAAAAATGTGCAAAGTGGTTGAGGGGGCGGGAGAGAATGTAAAATTCTTTAAAATAAAGAATGAAATAAAAGGAATTAAAACTAAAAAGTCGGAGAAAATTAAATTTATAAATGCTTAAAATATACGTCTGCAACTACGATTTAATTTTTGTTTCACTCGCAACAGTTATTTAAATTTTTTTCGCGAAAACCGCCAGCCTAGTGGAACCCAGAAAAAAAAATCCACTGCAAGAAAAGAAAAGTACGGACCTAAAGTGGTAAACAATGCGAATTTCAAACAATTTCGATTCACATTATACTGAAAGTAAAATGTTAGTAGTACACATATCTAAGAATATTCTTTGAAAAATATTTCATTATTTAAATTTTAAAAACTTATCAATGACAGTTATTGTTAAACTTTTACAAAAATTGTTTCGTAAAATTATAATATCGACGATAATACATGAGAAATTTGTGAAAAATGCACATCACTAAATTAAAGTCACACTACAGCGAAACAATTTTTAAATAACTTTATTATGAGAATTTCCTAATTAAGAATTTGTTTTTAATGGCATCGAATAATTTCGTAACTAAAAGGAGCGCAGCACGCTTTCCTATGTTTACTTCAAAACGACAAACAACAAAAACTGACCGCATTTAAAATTACGACGATCAGACACTTAGAACTTGATATTTTAAAAACAGCACATTCATTAATCTGATTAACAAGCGGGCGGAAATATTTTTGAACCCCAGCATCCATAAAATGCATTAATTTTGGGGCCACACTCCCTGCTAACGGGCTTCAAAACAAAATTGGAAACGGAAACAGGAGAAGCACAGGCATCTTTTTCTCCAATCGAAATTGAACAATGGCGATGATTCGTTGCTGGCTTAATAAAGCGTCGGCGGCCGCCATATTATAGAGGCGAGCGGTTCCGACATCCATAAACACATCGAAGAGGGAACAGAGGAGGAAATCGATGCACTTTGATTTGGAAACTTGCAAATAAGCCTTTTCAAAACTGGTTCGAAACAACCATGGCGGCAAAAGGTCATTTTCGGTGCTTTCAACGGCAGATAGCACTCGGGAAGTCGAGCGCTAATTTAGGAACTTAAAAACAGAGAATAAAGGAATGGTTACCAATCTCAAGAAAGAAGCTGTATTTAATATAAAAAAAATACAGTGACTGCATTAAAAGAAATAAATTAACACATAATTATCATAAGGGGATCGATTTTGCTACAAATTAAGCTCATAATTCCTCAGAAATCAAGAGATGGAAAGTAGTGCAAGAAAAAAGCAATAGTGTGATTATTTTTAGCTTCAATCTTATATCACCCCTTTTGCATAAAGTGTTACACGCATTAATAATATCCTATCTAAACTTTTGAAAGTACGAATCAAACACAGTGAAATATAAAAATAGCAGCAAAGAAGGTTAAAATTTTAAATCAAAGTCAAAATTTTATATAAATTATGTAATTATTTCTTCCTGTCAAGCAATTAACAACATGAAAATTAAACCCGGAAAAACTTAGAAGAAACTTAGAAGAATTATTGCGGAGTTAATCTACGCAAAATAAAAGTTTGTTTTTAAATTCTTTGTTTTAATTTATGTTTTGCATAAACTCGCAGTTTTGTGGGGTAATTAGTACATATTCAAAGTGTTACATCTTACATGTTGTTTTTTTTTTTTTTTAATCTGGAAAGTTCGATGTACAGTAATGGACAGGTGAATGAAAAAAATGCAAGATACTTAAATGAAAAAGTTAGGACATAAAAGAACAACTGTCAAAAACAAAAGCTAATAAAATCATCCCAATTTTGGCAGGGAGAAACTTTGTAACAAATTTATTATTAAATACCATGGAAAAGTCCATGAAATTTATCGTGAATTCACAAAACAAAAAAAAAAAAGAGAAAAATTTAATATTTAAAAAATGTTTAAAATAAAACTATGATCAATGAGTGGTAATGTCTTCACCATTAACTCTCCTCATGTTTTATCCATGCTATGCCTTTATCAATTGAATAATTTGTATGTGTACAAATTGTTAGAAACTTCTCAACTAGAGAGCTTGACCCAGAAGTTCAGAAAATTTGCCCTCAAGAATGCAAGACAAAAACTTAATTGACTCTAAAACTCGGTTATGAATTAATTTTATTTAACACATTTCTTCGCAAAACAGAAGCTATATTTCCCTAATAGTGAAGGAATGTAGTAACTATTAAACATGTCCGATCCTAAGCGGTAGGCCAAGAAGGCGACTGGCTGCCTATAACGGCAAAGTTTAGGCAAACTCACTTGAACTACAACAAAAACATTTTGATTACTTGAATCGAAAAATCAAATAAATGGTATACGATAAGAATTGAGTCTTGTAGCCATTCCTCTATTTTGAGATAACTGGATTTAATACATTTACTCAAATGTAATAGGAATAGACAGGAGTCTGGATATTAGTTACTAGTTTTATTTAGTAAGTACGTTGCTATTAGCTTGTTAAAAATGCAAAATTTTATTTTAATTCAACAATTTTTGTGCAAATCTGTATTAGTATTATCGTCTTAATTTCATTGTCATTTTTGGTGTCTGACATGTTTTTCTGTTAAATAATTTTGTCTTTAATATTTTCTTTCCAAACTTTTTTTTTTTTTTTTGGGGGGGGGATGTTACGGCTGACCCAGCCTACTAAAGGGAAAAAAAATGAAGGCACTGCAGCCTCAAATGTAAGTCAGAATATTTAACTCCTGTCAACACTGAACAGAAAAAAAAAAATGTAATGGCTAAATGTGGACATATTTATGTAACACAACTTCTAATAATTTCTATACTTAAAGAATTTAGACTAATAAATATTAAGAAATTACTGCTTAACCAATTTTTCGTACTTTCCTCCTAATTATTCATATTTTAAATCCTTTCACACAAATATGTAATATATATTTTCCGTCCATTATTAGATTATAAAGAAATTTCTTTAATACAACATAAATCATTTTCAAAATTTAGAAAAAAAAAGTTTCCCAAATAATATCCTGCAAGTAATGTAAATTTTTATTTTAATAAAACATTTTTTTTTCAAATCTGTATTAGTATTATTGTCGTAACTTCGTTGTCATTTTGGAGGGTTGACATTTTTTTTAATAATAATTTTGTCTAATATTTTTTTTTCCAAACTTTTGAGTGGAGGCAAAAATGTTACGGCTGACCCAGCCTATTAAAAGAAAAGATTGCTGAAGGCACTACAGCATGTAATGTAAGTCAGATTATTTACCTCCGGTTAACACTCAACTGAAAAAAAAAATTAATGGTTAAATATGGGCATATTTATGTAACACAACTTCTAATAATTTCTATACTTAAAGAATTGAGGCTAATAAACATTAAGAAATTACTGCTTAACTAATTTTTCGTACTTTCCTCCTAATTATTCATATTTTAAATCATTTGACACAAATATGTGATATATATTTTCCGTCGATTATTAGATTATAAAGAAATTTCTTTAAAAAAAAAACATAAATCATTTTTAAATTTAGAAAAAAAAAAGTTTCCCAAATAATATCCTGCAAGTAATGTAAATTTTTATTTTAATAAAACAATTTTTTTTTCAAATCTGTATTAGTATTATCGTCGTAACTTCATTGTCATTTTGGAGGGTTGACATTTTTTTTAATAATAATTTTGTCTAATATTTTTTTTTGCAAACTTTTGAGGGGAAGCAAAAATGTTAGGGGCTGACCCAGCCTATTAAAAGAAAAGACTGCTGAAGGCACTACAGCATGTAATGTAAGTCAGATTACTTACCTCCGGAAAAACTCAACTGAAAAAAAAATGTATTGGCTAAATGTGGGCATATTTATGTAAAAAAAACGTCTAATAATTTCTATACTTAAAGAATTGAGGCTAATAAATATTAAGAAATTACTGCTTAACCAATTATTAGTACTTTCATCCTAATTATTCATATTTTAAATCCTTTGACACAAATATGTGATATATATATTTTCAGTCCATTATTAGATTATAAAGAAATTTCTTTAAAAAAACATAAATCATTTTAAAATTTAGAAAAAAAAAAGTTTCCCAAATAACATCCGGCAAGTAATCTAAACACGATCATATGGCAACTATAAATATACGTACTGACTGTCGTCAGCTAACAATTACTCGGTAGCGTACCAAAGGGGAGATGGCAAAGTAGCACTTCCGCAAGATTTTTTTTCTGAAAGTTGAAATATTTCAGGCCAGATATTTTACTACACTATTATAAATGTTTTAAACTATTAAACTTTGTTTTCTCCTCGTGCTTATATTTTTCCCAATCATGAAGAGAAGAAATCATTCCATCTAAACCAATTCCATACAAAAGAATAGATGAGTTTTTTTCAGTCTGCGAAAGGGCCTCTGAGTCTATGTTTCTAGACAAAGGGAAGGGATACATCACCTTAGAATATGTTTGTTCCCTTCTCTACCTCCAACAGTAATCTGGCCTGGCACAAGAGACAATTCTTTTAAACAGTTTTCAATCATTAAATGATTTTAATCAATTTTTCAACGATGTTGGATTATACCGAATTTAGTGTAGGAAATTTTGTTCTAATGATATCTTCAATTTTTTAATGATCTTTTTTTGGTAATTTTCCTTACTTGATATATAATCAATCCTTGAACAGTTTCAAACATGAGAAATAAGGTTGACACAACGCTCTCTTTTAGTTTTATCCAAGTGACAATTCTAAATTAACGAAAATTTATGACGATAACAATATGCCCCTCACCCCACAAAAAAAAATAATAAATTTCTGAATACACCATTGCATTTAGGTATTGCTTATACAACTTTTTTATACTGAAAAGAAAATGAAGTCGTTTTTAATTTAGTAACATATTGAGACAATTTATATACCCACATTGTTTTTTTGCATATATTTTTGGGGACAAAGAACATCCGGGAGTTTCATTTCATCAGCTTACCACCTGCCCTCGTTGCGTCAGCACGGAATATCACGTGAGAACGGTGTTAAAAGACTTCGAGTCACACAAAAAAGAAGTGGTTATTTCTACCCCATTCCCCCCTCGTCCCTTTTTCATAACTACAGTACAAGTGAATGCAAGTATTCTAAAACAGTTTCCTAATTATCTTCGCTGCAGTCGCTAATGTAGAAAGTTTTATGGTTACTCCAGAAGGACTTTCTACGACACGAGGAATAAACATGCTAAGTGTTGCAACATTTCAGATCACACAAACTCGAGGATAACATTTTTAAAATGTTAGTAATAAACAGTTTAACGATTTAAAATATAAGGTACGATTAGCTCAGTTCCATAGCATGAGTTTCTGCAGCCGGGGCAAAGGCAAAATTTGGCACTTCTCCGCCCTCCCTCTACAAAATATAATTATGAGATAAATTTTTCAAATATTAAGCTGCAGATAATTTTCTCCAAAAATTAAAAATTTTACAAACTAGAAAAAAAAATTAATGGCAAATTTCTATTATGTTATCCAATATTAATAAATCATTGCCTAAAAACTATATTATCAATAAAAAAAAAGATTTATTGTTAAAATTATAATAAATGTTATTCAAAAACTACTGAATGGTGCAATAGGATAAACTTTTTTTTTTTTCAATGGGGAATACTATTTAGGATCAGATTTAACCCTCTAAAGGACAACAACATAAATTCTTTGGAATTTAAAAAAATTAGTTTATAAATATTGTGTATAAACCTTATAAATGTAAAATATATGAAAATTTATCTGAGTTTCTTACAGGGGTAGCCGAAAGATGGCCGAATGGTTAGGGTGCTATCCTTCGGAACCGGAGTTCGTGGGTTCGAATCCCACTTTGGCATGGATGTTCGTAGCCGTTCGGAATCGGCTTTAAGCAGTAGGTCCCGGTCTCATTAGCCCTCGTGTTGCAAAAAGTAGACCGTAGCACTCCAAAACCAAAACCTTACAGGGGTATGCCTTGGAGGATACCTTAGGAGGGTTTGAGGGGTGATTTAACTGACAAATCCATCCCCTTTTACAGCGTGAACATGTTACTTTTTAAAAATTTTGATTATATTTGAATAACAGTATCCTTCAAATATCTGTATCATAAATAAATAACATAAATTATTAGTTTGGATATATATTTTATTTGAAATCATAAGTGAGAAAACTGGAATTATTGACTTTCCATGTACAGCAAGTTTAAACACATATATTTCAAACGACAAAATAAATGTAGTGCTATCATCTGTTGTAAGTTTAATATGTCAAAAACATGAAAAATCGAAAATTTATTTATATTTCCTAAAAGTAGAGGAAAAAATATGTTTAACATGTGGTTTCACTGCAAAACCACTGCCCGCTAAAGGGTTAAAAGCATAAAGTGTCTTAATTAACTGTTAACATTTTCCGGCAAAATAAAAACAGTCGATTGGGAGGTGGCGCTCCTTGAAATACTCTAACATTCCTGTATGGGTATGGTAACATTGCAGCGCTACGGTATATATTTCTACATGATAAAATGAGACCGGGACCTACTGTTTAAACCCGATTCCAAACGACTATATACATTTATATTAGCAGTCGTATTCAATCTCGAACCCCGGTACCGAAGAGAAGCGTCCTACCATTCGTCCATCGTACAACCCATCCCTGTATTAACTTGAAACATTCGCATGCTAATGTAAAAAACAGATAATTTATTATCACCACGTTTCAAACAAAAAACTTGTTGTCAAATAGAATACATGTTTAAAGTGTATTAAAATTAGAATGAATCTAAAGACGTTTAATTTAATTGCAAATTATCAGTTGATGTACAGAAAACATTAATCCATAACATGCACCTTAAAATAATAATAAACTGGAATCGATATAAAAATGAAATAAGAAAAAAGAAGTATCACAATGATATATAAATTTACATCTTGTAAAGTTTGAGTTTATCCAATTTTATATTGCTTTAAAAATTGGCAGCATTAGCAAAATGAATGAACGAAAAAAATAATTACTACACTAGCAATCGTTTTAGCTGGGTATTCTTTGCTAATAAATTTTATAAAAAGAATAATAAAAATTTGACATCCTAGTTTAAATAAAATATATATTTATGTATTACCCTGGTGATTTAATACATATAGACAAATATAAATATATTCAAAAGTTTAATAATGTTCAGTTTTTTATTCATTAAAGATAAAACATTTTTACAACACTGAGAGATTTATTACTACCTCAACAAAGATATAAATATTTAAATCATCGAACACACACCTACGCAAGTGATAAACGTCAATATATATACATAAATTTACCCATATTCAAAATGTTTACCAATTTCTGCATTTAACGTTTCCAACATTCTTCCCATTGCCTTGAGATTAACGCCCATTTTAAAATTTAAATTACAAAAGAGCATCACAGGTTTTATCAATTAAAACAAGCGTCAGCTGAAGAAACAAATTAGAAAATGTGTCGACTGAAAAAGAAATCGAACGTAAAGGTAATGAAAGTATTTGTATGTGCATGCGCATAAAAGTTTTCCTTTTTTTTTTTCCTTTCTATTCTTTTTAAGTCGCGGTTTAAAATTACCAGTTTAAGAAATAAAACTTCCTTGAAAAACACAGGTACGTTAAAATATTTTTTTAAAGCAGAGTTTTAATATAATTGGTTGCACAACGTGATTAAATTGATATAAATAAATATTTTTCATTTCTCGCTCTGTCTTTAAAATGACTATAAACGTTATTGTTTCAGACTTGAATTAACTATGGAGGAACATTTGCTGTGCATTAAATATTTACAACATGAACAAATTATTTTACGTTTAAGTAAAGTATTTGTTTACGAATTAATTGTAATCTTAACCATGACCTAATGCTATACAAAAAAGTTGCATTAGTAAAACATACACAAGCATATAATTAAATTACGGTTACACAAGTAAGCACATACCGCAAAAATAATTTTTAAAATATATAGAACTTTCTTCTTTTGAAAAGTTTTTTTTTTTTCGTCATATCAATTAACCTACTTAGAGATACAAACACACATTTGTTTGTAAAACAGACAACAGATTTTCTAACGATTGCATAATGGGTGAAATATTTATGTAGTTGCACCCTTTAAGAGAAATGAAATCTAACTTTTATGCAGAAGGGGAGCCGCTTCTGAATTTTTCTGAATCTTCTCCTCTTCCTTCAACTTTACTATAGGACAACGCGACCTTCAAATATTGATATATGCATACTCGATTGGCAACAAAGGGTCTTTAATCAATTGACTATGCCTCAAATCCTTTGAACTGCAGTTCGGTGTCTCAAACTAGGCAGCACAAAGCTCTTGAATCTCTTTACACATTAATGGTTCTAAGTGAGGTTCTAATAAGGTTGACCATTACATTACCTCGAGAGATCAAAAATGGTTAAAGAAATTAACATATTTCATTCTCGGAAATATCTCGCAAGGCCTTATAAAAACTGTCATCTAGGACAATGGTTATCAAACTGGATACCGTGGCACCCAAGTGTGTATATACCACATGTGTGGTAATAATTTGGCTTGGAGAGCTACAGCCTACTCTTTTACTACAAGAAGGCTAATGAAATCAGGACCTGCTCCTTAAAGACGATTCCGAACGGTTACGAACATCTTTATCACCAGCGAGATACGAACAAGCAGACTCCAGTACCAAAAAGGACATATCCATTCGGCCATCGTGCGGCACCGAGGCAATAATCAAGTTGGCTAAAAATTTCGAAATTATTAAAAAAGGCATAAACATACTTAGGAGTCAAAATTCCAGTTGTCTGCCCTTCCCCCATTGTCGAAACGTGTTATGAATTGACATTGATATCGCAATGGGTCTTCATCCTCACAGGTGTAAGGTGTTTGAGAATCCTCCATCCTCACAGGTGTAAGGTGAATTATAAGAGATTGGTCTCTAATCTCTTATAATTTGTGACTCTCTCTAGAAAACTCCGTCATTCCCGTATTCTTCTTCAAGAGGGGGAGGGGGGAATATAAATATCTCGAGATACGAGCAATTCTCAATCTTCGTGGTTCTCAAACTGGATTCCACGGCACCGTGACATGGAACATATGTCAGGAGTGCACAGCGAAAAACAGAGTTAAAACCATTGATTTAGAGTAATCTCCATTCGCCCATTCGTTATCATATATGCACAAATTACTGCTGTTGAATGGTTACAATATTTTCGTCACGCAGATGAAAGGACGTTTGAAAAAAAAATCACACATATGTTATAATAAATCAATGAAAATAAATAAGCTTTTATTTAATAGCATCTCAAGACGAATAAAAATACGAAAAGCGTAATAAATTCTCCAAAAGTGAAAAGGAAAATTAACTCCAGCTCTTTCTACAACATTAATACACCCTATCAAATATATATTGAGAAAATATAGCACAGACATTACATATTCAATTACAATACATACACACTAAAGGAAACAATGATATTTAGTTCCTACAGTTCTCCAAAGCTCTATATTATACAAGCATTCAATAATACATCCATCAGTTATCCTTAATGTGTCATCTTATTCTAGATATGCTTTCAAACCATAACAAAGGTTTAAACAAAAGAAAAAGTAAGCGCCGCTTAAGAAAAAATATTGAAAGATTAAATTGAATATCTAAAGCCAATCTCTTATAATTCCCTTTACTACTGATAAAAGGTATTGATATCAATAGAGCATTTATGAGAGTACGAATGCTCGTAAGAAAGTGGGCGTAAACGCATCATATCAGGTCATATACTTCCCATGACGTATGCAAACTATCATCCATTCACAAAATCGTCTCAAGAAATAATCGTCATCATTACAAAAACACACCTAGAAATCTATAATTATTTTGAAAAATGAAGTGACCCGTATTCATTTCCCAATCTTCCATTATTTTATAAAATATCAACTAATCATTTGTCACAGCCAAATGTTGCAATAATAAAATTATACGCACTATCAAATGAAAGAAAATACGATCGATAGCATTTTTTTTTTTTTACGAAACAAAAATCTTGTGAAATGAAAGCTAAATAAAACAACCTCGTGAAATGAATCATTTATTATTTCACAACAGCGCGCCCGCATAATAAGCAGGTGAGGTGATTTTTGTGAAATACAATATACATCCCCCTTCCCTTTTCCCCATCTACACAATTCAGTTTGCTTCCATCCCCTCCAATGCGAAGGAAAACGTAGTTTTCATTAGCAAGGTAAATCAGAGCTACGATTCAAGATGGAGGACATTCTAAAGAGAAGTTTAATGTGGAATTTCGAAAAGGCAGGGAGCAAAATGCGACAAAACCATCAGATGAAGTCAACAACGCCAAAGCTCCTTGCTGCAGCTAAAACTGAATCGATACTCACACATCAAAACATTGGAAAAGCTTCCACCATTTCCAAATGATAGCCCCAATGGATTGTGGGTACACGTCTGCCTCACACAGCTTAGAGGAGAAATTAGACGACTTAGAAAAGCGGGCTATTACGTCACGAATGCAGCAAAAGGAAAAATTGCAGAAATGTTTAAGACGGAGGCTTTTGATTCGGAATTGAAGATTTAATTGCGATATGGGTATTAATCAGACGAATGGATTTTTGGCAAAACTTTCAACCTGAACTATTTCAGTTTAGCGCATCTACAAGCAAGCACTAAGCAGAGAAGTACCTAAATCTAAAAAAATTTTAATAATTTAAAATACAGTTATCCATTAAAGCGGAACGTAATTGGAACTTCAAGAAATTAATAAAATTCTCCTCGGTAAAAAATCAGCATTAGCGAAAAAAGGTTCATTCTGAAATAGCACACTAGTTTAAAAAAAAAAATATTTATGCCAAATATATAATCTCTTAGAAACGTTCTAAAACAAATTTAGATATTACGTAACAGCGAAAAAATGATCGTGAAACCCAGGGGGAAAAAACTAATTATCAAAAGATGAAAATCCAGAAGTATCCCAGATTATACAAAATAAAATTAAAATAAAAAAAAAGGAATTAATACAGCTAATTTTCTTAAAACCACTTTCTGTAATACTTTTATTCTCAATAAAAAAAATTTAAATGATAATCTTATTCATTATTCAACCTGTAGGATAAATGTTGAAAAAAGTAAAATTAAATTAAAAGTAATATTTATGCGTATTATAAATTCCCGTTTTATGACTTTCTTGGATTCCTACATATAACAGAATTTACTCACGTCAAGTTTACAATTTTATGAAATAATATTACAACGTGTTAAGGTGTAATATCAGCATAAACGCCAGATTTTATTCATATATCGCGAAACGGGAGGGGAAAAAAAGTTGGATTCTATAATATATAATAAATACACACAGAGCAGTAAATGTCAAGGAATCGCTCCAAAACATAATAGAAATATTTAGAAGAAATTCACTTAAGTTATGTATGTCCAATTATTATATGTTAAACTATTTCAATCATTTGGGACTAGAATGAACCAGTGGGTTGGTTGAGCTATAATAAAGCTTGGTTTAAAGAACATGTCATTAATTCATAATTTATCTGTCAACTTCAAGTAACCTTGTAACAAAAGTTTTGATTTATCAGATTTTCTCACTAACACTGCTTTACTATTGATAACGTTGGTTTCCTAATACAACAGGAGTCACGAGTAAATGCAATTATTGCAAGTGAACAAAAACATTTCTTTCATGACAAATATTTTAGAGACCCAAGTATTATTAATATTTGGCCTGTGATGGTGTTTCTCATTTTAAACTCTCAGGTTTTATTTTTATATTCCAATAGCCGTGCTGGCAGATATCTTCACTAACTGTTATCAAAGTCTAGCGTATCTTTACTTGGCATTGTGGGATGAGATGTTACTATTTTTTGTTTGTTCTTGTAATTATTGCACGGTATACAGTACGAAGGTATGTTTACTGTATAGATCACATCTTTCAGAAACAATTCTTTTGTTTAATGATGTTTGTAGGTACTGCTGATAAAACACACCATTAAACTCTGTTTTTTGTTTTGCTTTGTTTTCATTTCTCATAATCAACTTCTATCAACTATGTACATATATACTTGGTGCTACGCACCTGGGTTAAGGGCAATTCCTATGAATCCCTCAGTTTTTTTGGTTTTTTTCGGTACTCTGTATAGAAAATGTTTTTTAATCGACTATACCTGCCAACAATCGTTGGTAAAAGCCCAGAGAGCCTCACCGCCCAAATGGAACGGATTGGTGCATGATTATCATTTTAATAATACGGCCTAGAGGTCAGTGTGCTAAACAAGAATCTTGGGGATGCTTGGTTTGGTTTGGAGCGCTACGGTCTACTGTTTTGCTCACTAGGGTTGAGACCGGGACCTACTGATTCAAGTCGAGCGAACATCCATACCAGCAGCAGGATTCGAACACATGAACTCTGGTACCGAAGAGCAGTGCTCGCCTCAAGGTTTTTGGACTGAACCTAGAAGTGCTTATCTCAGTCTAGATGTTCTCGCGCTGGGAGATTTGTAGAGAGGGGTAGCAAAAGCTCCCCTACTGAAGAATGATTTGAGTGAAATGTCGAGCGTGGTATCCACCTCCCGTGTTGTAACACCTTACACCTGTCAGGGTAGGTTGGCCGTTATGAAGTATCACAATTAATAGTTGAAAGGTAATGAGGAAAATCTTGTTCACCATTTTAATGCATGTGAGTCTAAAAATAACATACATATTAATGGGCAGTTACATACAGGGTATCTGCCAAAATAAAATTTTTACTTTTACAGAAATTACAGGAATTTTATCATAAACCATAAACTTACTTTATAAGTGTTAATAAACTCACATACATAAAAATAAATTGTTGTATCTACATACCTAAGTTTAATCATATAGCAATTTTTCAATCAAAATGTTTCCAATTTGAATTCAGGGTACTTCGGTATTATCCAGGTGACCATGAATAATAGCCAAATATAACCCTATAATGTTTATATACAATATCCCTAGAGATAAACTTATATTTTGTGCAAAAATCTTAAATAATTTTTATTAAAAAACTAATTATTATTATATTAATAAAATTTTAATCTAAAATTTAAGAAAAAACCAGAATAATATACATTTACCCACCCATTAAGCTTTCTTGCTTTGAGTTTCCTTGGTGAACAAATTTTACTTGGTCAATAGGATAATACATAAATGCCAAACTCAGTAACTTCAGTCAAATGACAAATAAAAATAGAATTAAACAATTCAATCATTTTTTTAATCGGTAGTTTAGCGGATCCATGACTTTCCATGAATTTTACTCATTTTGCTTGAAAAATCAAGACTTTCCATGACAAAATTAATCCACTGTCTAAATCCATGATTTTCCATGACTTTTCCTGACTTTACAGATGCGCCGAAACCATGTACATAAGATATTTTAGAGCAACAAATTAATTAGAGTAAAAGTTATTTCATGAAGAAGCAATTAATAAGATGATATGGAATTCTTAAGACACTTTGAATTATAATCAGAAAGTTTTCACACTGTTGGCATTATGAAAATTTGTGTTTGAAAAACAATCCTTCTTGGCCATGAATCTAAAGATTAATTTTGCCCAATCCTTGAAAAAAAAAAAGAAACTGAATTTAAAAAATGTAAATAAAAGTAGTTTTGAGGATTTTTTTTTTTATTATTATTATTAAGGTTTAGTGAAAAATATTTGTGTTTGTGCTCTAAAAAGACAAATTAACTTCATGAATAATTACAAAACTTTTATTTATTAACAATTATAATCTTCTCAGTAATTAAAAAATTCTAGATTTGTTAATTTATTTTTAAAAAAATTGTATGTGAAAAAAATTTTTTTTCTATTTCCAATGATAGAAATTTTCAAATTTAGAACATTTATTTTTATTTCAACTTATGCAACCTACACCTGCAAATTAAAAAACTTCAGAAAAACCCTCTCTATAATAAAACATTTAAAGTACCTGCATTTATGTTCTTCAAAATACAAGCGTACGCAGTGTACACAAACTTTGTGGAAATTTAAATGTATTCAAATTCCCCCACCCCATCATCCGCTTCCGTACAGAGTCAGATTTCTATGCCTACCGGAAATTTCCCTCCCAATTCCGCATGAAATGCTTCCGACAGGTGGAACAGTACTTCACATTCTAAAGTAGCAAGTATAAAATGAAGAACCGACTTTCAAATATTACTTTTTTTTCTGTTTTAAATTTTCTAACGTTAACAGCAATTTTATAAAATAAAAATCCCATGTTTCAAGGAGCAGAAAATAGTAATTTCAAAATTAAGTGGAAAGTGGACATTATAAAATGTTCTCATACACTGCTTATAAAGTTATGAAACTTTGTACCAATGTAAATAAAAGTATGAGTAAATTTATCCCATTAAATTTTTTTAAATCAAATAATTTTCAATGATTCATTTTTTACGATTTTTTTTAAACTTTTAAAAGGATCTTTGCGACATAATTTTTCCTTGGTCCCTACAAAACGTTTACCAAACACATCTAATATACATTAAAACTAATCTGGATAGCCGATTTAATTTTCGACTTTGGATTATTAATTAAAATGTAAATTAAATTTAGAAAGTCGAAAGTTATTGTGAAATTTTTAAGTACTAGCATAAAAACATTTCTTATGGATTAATTAATCTATCTACAAACTAATACTCAACTATATTCAAAAGATATTAAGTAATCACCAGGCAAAAATAAAAAATTAGTTCGCATGGACGATTTAAAAATAAAAAAAAAATTAATTATTAAGTGTCATAACATTATTTTTAACCCATTAAAGCTTAAGTCATTTCTGCCGAATATGCATTGACAAAATCTCAAATCTAAGTTATTATGGACTGAAAGTAAGACACATACATAATTTAACACTAGATTGCCCGAGATTTCTTGTATACCTATATTGCCCAAAAACAGTCAAAATGACTGCATTGTGAAAAAAATAACAAATATGTAAAGAAATTTGTTTAAAATTAATTTTTAATATTATATAATAAAGGAGGGCGGAAGTAACTACAATTATTCATAAACCCATTTATATGTTATAGAGAAAGTCACCAAATTCTAAGAAATTGTGTCATATTTCATAATTGAATTTTAGAAAAAAAAATGATTGCCTTGGGCAATCTAGTGTTAAATAACTTTGTGTATAGTCCTTTTTAGTGAGCAGCTCTCCTTTTAAAGGTCATAGAATGTCATAATAAAAGATTTGTTTGGTGTTACACGCAAACACGTTATTCTAACATAAAGTTTTATAAAGCTATTTGACATGATTCCAGCCGATATACCTGCCCCAAAAATAAATTTATGCTAGAGCTTTCAAAAATCGTTATATGTTTATCCAAATGGCAAAATTATAAATAACAGCAGATGCTTGAAAGTTTGGGAAATAGTTTATAAAACTGCTATACTTTCGCTGAAAAGGAAAACGTATTCCGAGAAAAGACAAAAATTCTACAAACTATTTTTAGTTGCCCCTAAAAGGGGGACATTACGCATTAATGGGTTAATAATTTCTAAAAACCAATTTATAAGGTCAAACGCTCCCTTAATAAAACAGGGAAACTTTAAAACAGCATTCACCTCTTAAAAAATTCTTAAAATATACTTAACTACAGGTTGGATTGGAACGCCAATGTCTATTGTTTTGCTACACGATAACTAATAAGACCGGGACCTACAGCTTAAAGCCGATTCCGAATGGCTACGAATATCCATGCCAGAAGCGGACCCGTTACCGAAGGGCAGTGCCCTACTATTCGACCACAGATCGACAACTTTATTACAGGAAACATAAATAATTTTAAATGTACTTGTTTGTCAATTAAAGAAGGGCTAATAATCAAAATAACACTTATATAATAGTAATTCAATAAAAATTACAATCTTTCATCAATTTCGGTAAATGAAGACTAAATTCAGAGAGGAAAAACTTAAACTTTAAAAAACATTGCGAATATAAGTGCAATAAATTGTAAATCAAAGGTGAAAATTTGTTAACAAAATTCAAACGAATGAATTTGCATAAAGAGCATTTTCAATTCAAGGAAAACCTTTTACATAACACTGCTACAAACAATACTTTAAAAATGCATTAAATGGATAAAAAGACATAAAATGAAAATTTAAAATGGGATAAAACATAAATCATGACTACTGCTGAATAAAACTCAATTTTAAGCATTTTCCCAAACACACTATAATAAATAAGCAAAAATAGAATAGAATTAAAAAAAAGAAAAAACAACGAGCAGGCAGACGCTGTGATTTCGACATCGCTATTCCATGTCACATTTCTCTGGAGAGGAACTCTGAAAAAGAAGGGAAAATAAAAACACACACAAAAAAAATTCTAATCCCTCTCCCCTCTTTCGTCTCCATAGGCTGATGATTATGAGAAGAAGCCGCAAGGCCGACCAAACGAAATCTCAAGAAACAGAACCGCCATGTTGGAAATAACGCTGCAGAGAGCCTCCCCAATCGATGTATTTTTCTGCTCCTGTTTTTAAGAACGAGCACATTAAAAAAGAGACGCCAGAGAAGGGGAAAAGGACAGTTTCATCAATTCTCATGCCACGTACTACTGCAGCAGCGCTTCCCCCAACATTTTCCCTCTTTTACTTCTCGAATAATACAGCATAAGCCACCGCATCCCAAATTATTCCCCAGGAACATTCAGGAGCAGAATGTCGGAGGAGTCCTAAATATTACTGTGGCTTATTATTAATAACATATACCAGTAAACCTCGTAATTCCACACGTCAGTGGTCAGTCACATGCCTCCCTATCGATTCTTACCTTATTTTCCAGAGTTCAGACCTTCACCGATTATCTCATTTTTCCTGACATAAAAACTAATCAGACTCTTCGAACAAATATACTAACATCAATTATGAATTTGAATCTATATTTATTTACACGAATCCAATTCAGTTATATATATTTACAGACTAAATTTACAATCCAGGCGAATAAGAATTCAAAAAATTAATCTTATCTAAATATCCCTTGACTAAAACATAAAATACGTTTTTCTCGTTTTAAAAAGCACAATGAAAAAACACGAAAAAGACAATGTAAAAAATAAATATCTCTGATACACATATATCAAGCAAAAATAGCTTTGAAGTGTAAATAACGATAACTGCATTTCTTTTATTGAAAAAAATTGGAACAAACTGCATTTATCAATATGAAATGAACTGATCCAATTACGATTCTCCAATTAATACAATAGCAATAATCCACAACTCTAATAAAATATGATAATTATATAAAATGGGTGAGACATAAAAAGTTCTGAGTATTTAAATTTAAAAATAATTTAATGACATTTATACGAAAATAATTAAAGTAGTCTTCATTAATTTTGCTGAAATTGCGTATTTTTCATAAAATAAAGGTAAGGAAAAAATGTGTGAAAAAACTAGAAAAAAAAGAAGGGCAGCTGAGTAGCAAAAACGAAAAAAATTGTCACCAGAATTTCAACTAGTTTAAATCATATTTAAGAATTATTAAAGTAAAAAATGCTAGTATATTTAGTTTTAGAATTTACGAAAGAAATATTTTAAACAAATTAGTGAAACGTTTCTTAATAAACAAAATATTTAAGTATTCTTCAATCGATGTATTTATCCTTAATATAATTTAAATGAAAGTTTAATTTTTACCGAAAGTTTTTAATTAAACTGATTTCGGTAAACGGTTGATTAATCAGTGAATGGACACAATATAGATGAAAAATATTGAAACGCTAGGCGATCATATGATTTTAAAGCAGAAGTAAACCTCAAATTTATCGTTCTAAAATATTAAAAAAAAAATCTTTTTTTATTTTTTTTTATTTGAACATTTCCAGCAACTACATATGTCTGAAAAAAATTCTTCTAATAACATCGTTTAAAGAAACAACGGTTTTATACAACGGTATAGAATAAAAATTAATCTTATGAAAAATTCTTCAGTTTCCAGACTATAAAGAAAAAAGAAATAACAAGTAAATTTAATGTAAATTGCGTGGAAAAGCTATGACACGGAGCCGAATTTCACCACTTTGTGGTCCTACATATATCTTCTAACTGGGTCCCCTTCCTCTCCCATGAGAAAGAGAACACCAAAAAATGAAAAACAATAAAAATAAAACCAAAAAATATGAAAAATTAAAACAAATCTTAAATTTCTATTCATAAAAATATTTAATATGCAGAGATAAATTTTATTTTTTTAAGAAAAGTCTTTGAACAGTTTTAGTTTATAAATTTAAAAACATTGAAATTTATTTTATTAAACGTGTAACAAAAATAAATACTAAAATATAAACTTCATTTAAAAACACTGTAGTCTTTGATTCAGGAAAATTATCAATTATTTCATTACAATTAATGATATCCAAACCATTTTGTTCGATGTATAAAACAGCTTTAGAATTTATTAAGAAAAACTGGAACGGAAAATACAGAATTATATAGCATTTTTTTTTAAAGGGGAAAAAAAAGCAAATATGCAAACTATTTTCAGTGTAAAAAGAGGTACAAACAATAAATACCAAAACTATTTAATATATTGTTTATTGTTATATGCCACGGGCTAAAAATCGTAACCATATAAAAGTAACATATTTTTGTTTATTTGTTTATTATATACAGTTGTCCGACAAAAAAAGAAAACTATCTTATTTACAATTCTTTTCAAAATAACAGTTTGACAGGCTCTTCAGAAAACTGGGACCTAAACATAAGTCTCATTTGACTATGCGAGGATCTGTTATTACATACTTTCGAAACCTCTAAAGAGGAAGAGACAATCCTATATTTAAATGAATTTAATGATGGAGTAAATTTTTGAGAACATTTTATCTTACAGAGATAAAACCCAAACAGAATTGCATATCATTATTTTCTATTTTGTCCTTACATTTCAACTAAAATTAAACTAAAATTCACCGAAAAACAAGTAAGCATCAAATGAGATCCATTTTACGATGTCAAAACTATGAAAAACAACGGTTTTAAACAAAGGTAGAGTATAAAAATAAAACCTTATTATTAAAATTTTCAGTTTTCAGACATCACTAAGAGAAGAAAATGACTCTAAATAAATTTACCTTAAATTGCGGAGGAAATATTATGACAATATTTCCAAAATCTCTAAAAAACCAGAAACTACCATACATTTATATGATAATGCGGAAATAAATCGCTTAAGACAACTGTAAGTTAAAGAAATATCAACAAAACCGAATCTCACTATTATTTTAGAGCAATTAAAAATATCAGAGAAACAATCATGCATCAAACAGAAACACTTTTTTAAATCCCAAAATTTCACAAAGCAATGGTTCAAACAATAGGTGTAGTAAAAAATAAATTTTTCGTGAAATTTTTCAGTTTTCAGCTAGGAAAATAATTACTAAAAACATTTTTCTGTAGAATGTTTTAAGGCATATTTTAGAAGCTTCCAAAGAGTACAAGTGACTAAAGAAACCTGATGACGGAAAAAAAAAATGTCCGTCGAAAACCGTACGCCAAGTTCTAAAATATAAAAAAATCCTTGCTGGTGACACTAGTAATGTTTCCGAAGCGTTTGAGAGTAAAAAATGTCTGAATAAAAATAAACTTGATGACGCGAAAAAATGTCCGTCAAAAACCGTAAGGCCGATTCCAAAACATAAAAATCTATGCCTGGTAATTTTACCAATACTTCTAGCCATGTCTCCACACCTCTACACGGGCTCGCATGGCTGAAAGCGACCCTTGCAAATATGAGAGACACACACCGCACTTCAAAACACGGGATGAGGGCAATGAACTCGCTCGGTTCTTAAGTAATCAGAATCCAAATAAAATGCTTCTCCCCGACAACCTTCGAACGGTAATTGGGGAGGATAAATTAAATTCAGGGAAAAGGAGAAAGACGACAATACGTAAAATTCGACTTTTAACTTAAAACTCTGAAATTTCGATGCAGACATTATTAGATTAAATATGAGAAAACTGTCCGAGTAGTTTCCGTGAATGATTTACCCCCCCCCCTACTTCACGGGGACACATCATTTTACAAAGTTAATTGAGCGCAGGAAAAGGCAGGTGACTGCTAATGAAAAAAATAGAAATGCAGTCGTGTCAAACATGCAAATTATTAGACAGGAGAAATTTATAGCCAAGCTACAGTTTTTGAATGATTAAAAAAAATCATCCATTTTCTAAATGGAAAAATAGTAATGAATAAAATAAAATAGGATATATAAACTCAATATTTAAAATGTGAATATTTGAGAGTAAATATATAAAGAAAATCAAAAGATTACACAGCTATTAAAAAGTTATTAGTCAATTGACTATCCCTGTTCATGTTACGAATGTTCTTAAGTTTATTAACAATTTTAACTTACAAATTGTATGTGACATTTCAAGCTCGATTCAACATGAATGTGTGTCTCATGAACGTGGAACGTTTTCAAAATGGAACACCCAAAAAAATTTTAATACCTAAGACTGCACAGTGATTTGCCTTTCTCTCTCATATAAAAAAATAAGACAACTATATTGTCTACAAGGACAAAAAAACTAAATTAAACTGAAAAGTAACAACAGGAAAATGCTAGTAATGCAATTAAAACTACGCTTAACTACTAAATAAGTCACCAAAAAAAAAAAAATCCTTAAACATAAACCAAGTACAGAAAAAAGTGTAATTTTTTATAGTCTGTCACTCTCACTAACATAACTCACACACAAAAAAAAGTGACTAATTGTTATTATTTTCTCACACAAATGCACATATTATGCACATTATTTATCGTATTTCCATGAGTATGATGCGCACCTTGTTTTTAGAAGAAAACTTCGATAAATTATAATAAGCCCTAAAATTTGACATACGAAAGGCTTTTCAAATTGCAAACCACTGCTGCAGATCTACACAGACGCAAAACAATTATTAAAAAAAAAATGACTTTTAAAATGACTGTTTATACGCGATACAAGGAAGACTGGTAACTTCAATTTTCTGAAACAATCAAAAATTCCTTTTATTTCTCTTACACAAATAAGAAACGTGTAGTTTCTGTGATTTTAATAGCCCAAGAATCCTTAGTCAAGAACTTACAGTAAAACATTTGTTTTGCTATTAGCTAGCTATTTCCTCAATAAGAGATGTAGAAAGTTTTTAGAATATATGTAAAAAAAAAATATTAATATTTCAGTCATAAAATTCGCACACAATATTGTGCAAATTTTTTTTTTTTAAAAAAAGGAGTAAAATGAAAACAAGAAAGCGTTCAACTCCATCTGGATTTTACTATATTAAAAGAGACGGAAATGTTAGTCTGCAGTTTGAAAACAATCGGAACCTAAATTAAACTGTCGTAGAGGAATAGAGAAAAGCGGAGCAGTAATTGGATGGACAAATTAAAACTTCAGTTTGTTAAAAGGATAATGCTCAGAGGGATTTATTTAAGAGTCGCACAGGGGTTTCTGTGAATAAACGCAGAGAATATGTTTGAAACGGTTTTTGAAACAAATGCCGGGGATATTGTTCAGGAATAAATCAACCGAGAAAATTATTCCTCATTCCTTTATATTTCAGAAAATAGTTACACTAAATTTTTTTTAAATATAATCCTTTATTAAAATTACATGTCTGTTTAACTCTGTAAATTTAAACATTGAACGTGGAATTAAATTTACAGGGATTAAGCTCCTAGACGACACTATACGTCTATTTAAAAAAGAAAAAAAAAATAGCCCAACTCTAATTTAAAAGTTAGAGTTTGTCTATTTAACTCTGTAAATTTAAGCACTGATAGTGGAATTAAATTTACATAGAGTAAGCTCCTACGCAAAACTGTACAATCATGAAAAAAGCCCGACTATAATTGTTTGGTTTTAAGGTTAGTCTGTATCTGCCATGGGTTCCTCTCGCTCAATGTTGAGTCTGTATCTGCCATATAGGATTCCTCTCGTTCAATATTAATCTATGGGGAAAATAAAATTCCCACTGACCGGATCGTATTAGAAGAAATTTAAAAAAAAAAATATCCCCTGCGATAGAACAGCAAATTCTCTAGGATGTTAGCTTTACCTACAATAGCCGCATAGGTGGGACGCTAATCTTCTGAACCGGAGTTCGTAAGATCGAATTCCATTGCTGGCATGGATGCTCTTAGCCGTTTGAAATTGGCTTTCAGCAAAATAGGCCTTGGTCTCATAAGTCCTCATGCAGTAAAACAGTAAACCGCAGTGTTTAAGACCAACAAATCAACCAACCATGTGCAGTGGGTATATTGCAACTGCAATTTCTCACAGAAAGTTTAAGTTCACGGGTTCGAAAGCCATTGCTGGCATGTATATTCATAGCCGTTCGAAATCAGCTTTAAGCAATAGGCCCTGATCTCATTAGTCCTCATGTAGCAAAACAGTAGACCGCAGAGCTTCAAATTCCAATTTCTCACAAAAAAAGAATAATTTCTTGGGTTTGAATTCTATTGTTGGCATGGATATTCGTAGCCGTTCGAAATCGGATTTAAACAATGGGCCCTGATCTCATTTGTCCTCATATAGTAAACCAGTTGACCGCAGAGCTTCAAACCAACCAACCATGTGCAGTGGGTATATTGCAATTGCAATTTCTCACAAAAAGAATAATTTCGTGGGTTCGAATTCCATTGCTGGCATTGATATTCGTAGCCGTTCGAAACTGGCTTTAAACAATAGGCCCTGATCTCATTAGTCCTCATGTAGCAAAACAGTTGACCGCAGTGTTCCAAACCAACCAACTAACCATGTGAGTGCGTATATTGCAATTGCCCACAGAGTAAGTTCGTGGGTTCGAATTCCATTGCTGGCATGGATAATCGTAGCCGTTCGAAATCGGCTTTAAACAATAAGCCCTGATCTCATTACTCCTCAATTAGCAAAACAGTAGACTGCAGAGCATCAAACCAACCATGTGCAGTGGGTATATTACAGTTACAATTCCTCACCAAAAGGTATAAATCGGCATATATAAGAATGATCCAATTAAAAAAAATAATGAAATGTTTTTCTTAAACTTAAATTGGGTTAAAATATTTAAATAATTTAACATACTAAAGAATATTCATTATAAATTTATGCAGGATTAAAATGAAATTGGAAAATGACTTTACCTTATAAGAAAATAACATTTTTTGGAGCTGTTTAATAAAATTTAAAACTTTTTTTTTAACTTGAAATTTTAATCTCGGCACAGTTACCGCTTTTGGCTATTGAAAAAAATTTTTTCCCGGATGAGGGAAAAGTCTGAAAAAACCCTGATTTTTTAGAATGTTGAAAATTACCATATTTCTCTGCTATTTTCCAGAATCGTAAAGCAACCAGACTACCCAAAGTGATCTAACAATACTCTGATCTACCCAAAGTGTGACCACTCTAGAAATGTTTAAATGAACATTTAAACATATCTGTATGCATACATTTATTTTAAACAAACAAATAAATTTGAATGCCAATAGAATAATACTTCTTAAAATTTTTAAATTTCTACTACAGTGAAACAAATTCGTCATTTTCTTTACGTGCCAACTGGTATCAATACATTATTATTCTTTAACATTCAGTTAAATGTCGTAAAAAACTGAAAGGCTTTTTTTTCTCCTTTGTTAAAATGTGCTTTGTCTTACTGTACCCGTAAGTACAACACTTTTTAATGGAAATTCTGGAAAACATCAAAATAACATCTTAAAATTTATCTCAAAATAAGAAAAGAGAATGCAAAAACTTATTAACTGCTATTGATAGCTATGCGTGAACTTGCTAGAGTCCCAAGAATCTAGTCTGAGGAAAGAATTTCAAGAAACGAAATACAGGATCATAAAACAACAAATTTGAAATTTCAAGATTATTTCTAACGATGTAACTTTTAATACATTAATAAAAATATTTATTCTTTTTATGTATCAGGAGATAAATGAATTTTAAGAAAAAAAAAATTCAAACTATTTATATTTAAATTTACTTTGTTAAAAGTTCAAAGACGTGTACAGTATTAGATTCGTAATTCCACATTATATTTCATACGATTTACAATTAAGTGAATTAAATTTTCAAAATACGTTAAAAGTCTTAAAATGTATACGATCATTTTGTAGAAAAATTTTTTAATGTTTCTTCATTAACCTACTTCAAACTAAACAAAAATAAGGAATTTGATATATTTTACACCAAATTAATAAAAATTCTGCAGTTTAAAGCATTTTTTAGTAATATATGCAAAGAAATTTCAAAATCTACTAGATGCACGGATAACTTTTTAAGACCTCACTTGAATTCTTAAGAATTCCTTTTTAAAAGTTTACCCGAAAATTACCAATTTTTTGTACACTATTACATTTGGTAAGCTAATTTTATTGACAGACTATCGATAATTTTAATTCTTTACAATTTTTGAGCGGTAACAAATCTGATCGCAAAAAAATTTCATTCAATATTTCGATCTCTTGTATTAATTTCTGGGTTTAAAACTTTTTTTATATTTTATTACACATTGTTTAAGGAGTTTAATGATGATGTTGAAACAAACATACACACACACATTTGTTTTTCGAAAAAGCTTCAAAATTCATAATCAGCTCTAAAATTTATTAAATACTAATTTTTGTAAATGGAAAGCAAGAAAAGCCTAGAGAGGGGTAGACAGACTAATGTGTAACATGCATAAATATAAATATGCATCACTACTCAGGTATGCGAGGTCATTAATGATATGTGGGAAACGCAAAGCCTCGGTGCAAGCTTCAATGAAAGCTAAATCTTGCATTAATACTTAATTATATAGATTGCAATAATGTGAAATTTAGTAGATTTAAACAAAATCCATTATAAATTAAGTTTCAACGACTACATCTACAATAGCCAATTGTATATTTCAAATGCTAGAATGCCACCTAGAGCAAAAAAGTAACACTTACATATGGTTTGATTTGGAGTGCTACGGTTTTCAGTATTTCTACATGCCGGCAAATGAGACTGGGACCTAATGCTTAAAGGCGATTTCGAAGAGCTACGCACATCCATTGCAGCTGTGGTACTCGAACTTGCAAACTCCGGAACCAAAATATAATAAAACTACTACTACTATCTATATAAAGTGGTATTTAAAAATGTAGTTTACTAAAAATTACTAAGATTAATATTATAACAAATTGTTTTTATACGAATAAAAAACGTTTTATATTGTAGATTTTTATGTTAATCAATAAATAAATGACTTATTGGTTTATTTCGTATTATATCTGAATATAATGTGAGAAACTGATAAAAATATACAAAACTTATAATAATTTCCCTGAAGTCGCTTTTCTAGACATACACGGTTCATATTCATGTGGCAACTGAAAAAAAAAGGTACCACCTGTGAGAAGATCATAGCATTCTAGATTTAGTAATTATAATTCTGCATCATTTTTATGCTACGCATTGCTTAAGCAGGCCTTCACATATTGTAGCTTCAAATTTTACTGTTTCTGTATATTATAATGTACACATGACATAATAAAAGATGTAAAGCATTTATTTTTATTGACAGGTTTCCTAATAAATTGACAAGGTAAAAAAAAAAAAAGCACTGACAAACATTATAGGAATGCGGATTTAGTTATTTTAGATCTGTATTGGTTTTTAACTATTCTAAATAATTTTTGGATAATGCATCGACTGACCAAAGCAAACTTTAATTATTTATTGCATTTTCAAATTTTACTCTTAATGTATATCGTAATGTGAACTGACAATATAAAATAAAAAATAAATATTTATACTATTAAGTTGACTGTCCATTAATATTATATGAAAATAAAGATTGTAATTACAATCAAATAAAAAAAAATTATATTAGCAATAAACAAATATTGTAAAAAATAAATTAAAATTTATTATCAAATGACTTTGGTATTAGTATTATAAAAACTAAATTATGCACGAGCAGGGTTGCAATTTTGATCGGTCAAGACTGATTTTGACCAGGACAGTGGATAAAAGTGATTTTAACCGTCCAAATGTGGTCAGAAGTGGTCAGAATTGTTAAAAATAGTTTTAAGTGGTCTTAAATTTATTATATAATATCTTTTGTAATTAGAAGTGACTTTTAACAAGCAATAAAAATAGTAGTGCAGTTAAACAAAACATTACACAAACAAGTTCATGAGATTTAACATGCTTATACAGTATAATAAGAATGTTTGAATTTTAAAAATGGATCAAGGCATTAACACAAAATTTGTTGATTTTACACAATACATCTAATGAACTGTTGTGTTAGCTATTCATCTATAGAAAGATTATTTTCAAAGTTTGAAGTAATCCAAAATAAATTACGAAATCGCTTAAATTTAGAGACAACTTCAAAACTTGTTACTTGTAAACGTTTTTTTAATTCCACATAAATTACATATAATACAGAATGTATAAAAGAAAAAGTAAAACTTTTTTTTTATCTTGGTGTTATGTTATATTTGTTTTTTGCTGGTGTTATTTATATTATGACATTTTTAACAAATGTAACTTGCCTTTAACATATACTAGTAAACTATGTTAAATTAGTATTAAATATATTGAAAAGTGAATTTCAGTGGTCAAAATTGATATTGACCAGGACGGTTAAAACCACTGGTTTAAACCCCCATGGTTAAAACAGATACAACCCTGTGCACGAGGAAGGAAAATGCAACAACAAAAAAGAAACTTTCACAATAAAAGCAGTTTTAAAAGCTATTATTCCACATAGGAAAAAAAAGCGGGGGAGGAGGAGTTCTAAAGCACTTTTTTAAGCGCAGGACGAACTTTGAGTATATCAACTTATGCGGCCTCCTTTATTAAAGCCTAATTTAAATGTGGCCTCTAATGGTAAAAAGGTTCATAGATCTTTAGCAAAAATTGCATACTCGACTCTTGGTGTTACCTGATAAGAAATACTGATAATGAACGTCTTTCGCTGCCTGCTACAACAATTTAGCACATAGTAAAAAGATCAATATTTTAGTCTCGAAAGTTGCATGACCTTTTTCGCCAATTTAAAAAAAGGAACAGAAATCGCAGATGAAGAAAAGAATTCTATCAGAATTTCGAAAAGGATTGGAACGGTGCCAAACAAACACAAATTGTGCTGGCCATTTCTAAGATAAAACAGTGAGAAAAAAAGAAAGAGTTAAAAAGACAAACGAGAACCCAAATTTTATTCAGGATTTATATCAATGTGGATAAGGAAATATATTCGATGCAAACAAAGTGACAACTAAAACATGACACTAAAAAGAAAATTTTATAAACTATAAAAGACTTTTTTTTATTTGGAGGCCGTTTAAAAGCTACATAATTTGTTTTAGCAACATGTGTATGAATATCTCTATTTGTACTTCTAATGTACATTAATACGCAGACAGGTGCATGATACTATAATGCAAGAGCTCTCCATACATATAGTACATACATAAATATGCATTTCAATACGACTCTCTGCAATTTATATATTGATATTATAATTATGAATACATAAGAAAAGGTTACTTTGAACATAGGTCAAGAATTTTTCATGGTGTATTTTTCATATTAACACATTATTTGAGAATTGATGTTCAAATTTCAATGATTTATCTTGTTTAAACAAAATATATAATCTGGAACCAAAAAATTATTAATTTACAAATGATTCCGGGAACAATATTTGGATACCTTTATAATGAAAGTAGTCTAAATAACTTTTTGCTATTGGCAGAAATCTCAACTAAATAAAAATTATCTGCTAAAATAGATTGGTGATAAAAAATATTGCTGATATAACATTTACTTCACTTAAAATATTAAAACTCCTCAAGTGAAAAAAAAATACATATATGGAGGCACACGCTTTAGTATAAACCAAGCTTATTTACTATGCCCACGGACTCCTGCCCATGGCAAACTTTCTATATAACAATATAACAATTATAACTTTGATGTTTTAAATTGAAACAGAAATATAAAATATAAATAAAACATTTTGGTATTTAAAGTAATGTCTACTGAAATGCTTTGTATTTTTTAAAACTTTTTTTTTCAGTTTTATGAGATATGTAAGCCTAAGTTAATAGGTTTGGTGATTTACGTTTGGTGTTATGTTTATGAGTACCATTCGAAAGTCTCTACCAGCAATAATAAAATTAGTAAACAGAAGAAAAATGGCAAGTAATTTATTTATTTATTGCCATTTATTTAAACTTTCATATAGATAAAAAATATATTACAATTATTTTACTTTAAAATAAATTTTTCACTTGCTTCCAAACGTTGACCAAGCAGCCTCAAATTATTATTATTTTTTTTAATTACTACGAATTCTGTGTACAATAAAGTTAAAATACTTTGGGACTAAAAAAGCTGTCTTTATTCATGAAAACAGATTAAACTTGATCTCTCAACCTGTTTTTAAAATACGTATAAATAAAACTATTTTTTGTGGGGGGGGATGGGAAAAATTGACGGATAGTAGGAGTAATAATAGCTTGGAAAAGTAATAAGTTACTTGATTTCTGCAGTGTGTTAATAGGATCATGAAGAACAGGTTATTTTCCTGCATATTTTAGAACACAATTTTAAATAAACTAATTAACAGAATTTTTTATTTTTTATTTTTATAAAGTCAGTGAGAGGAATAAAATACCAAAACTTAAACGTCAAATTTAACATGCTAAAATATACCACTCAAAGAAAATAAACGATTGATTTAACATAAATATTTTTCAAACTTTTATGGTTGACAGTACAATAAAAATATATGAAATTATCTGCAACACACTTAAAAAGTTAATAAAGTAAAAAAGCAGTTTTCCTACGTTTTACTTTAAACTGCGTTAAGCTTAAAAATAATCTTAAAGAAACCATTGAGGTAATTATATGTGCATTTCAAAGCAGTGCCGTAGCCAATATATTCACATTGTTTTTTGTAAGAATATACTTCAATAAAACTTTCTTATATTGTGCTCATAATATTTTAATACTTATTTTAAAATAAAATAACTAAAAAATTTAATGAAAAAATTGTACTTGAATGAGTATAAAAACAATAATTTATAGCATATTAACATTGAAAATATAAAACTAACAGGTATTTTTAATTTTTAAACAAATTTAATAAAAAAGAATAATAAAGAAATGAAAATGTTATTTTTTATTTTATAAAATATGGTCTTTTTGAAATTTTTACCAAAAAATTTTACATTTTTTTACTGTGCAACAATACGTGATATTGCCAAACTTGAATCTTTTACATGTAAAATAAGCATTATTTTAACTTCACTGTTAAAAAGTTCTCTATACATTAAATAAAACACATTCCATTTCTTTAAAACGGTCTTTTAAAATTTCTAACGGGTAAATTTGTACATTTCAAAGTAACAAAGCCAATGTGTAGTACAATTATGACAATGAAATTTATATATAACGGGTATTCCTTTAGTATTTCACTTTACACACACACATATATGTATATATATAAAGTGCGAGATGAATTTTATTATGCAACTAATCCAGGAAAGTTCGATTTGTTGGTTGGGTACACTTATACGCATATCAAATGAGGATTCTAAAATGCCATAAATATCCATGCCAACAGTAGGATTTGAGCCCACGAACTCCAGAAACCCAAGAGCAGCTTCCTTCCCATTCGGCCATCTTTCGGCCCCATGAAAGTTCGAAAGTGCAATGCGGTTTTTACTCAAAATTTTGCAATTTTCTTTTCGAAAGGTGTTTTACTTCGACACATCTATATGACAGTGACATGCAAATCCTTAAAAACTAAAACAGAAAAAAAATGCATTGCACGTAAGCAGATTAAAAAAAATCCCAATTAGACATTTTAAAGGAGAACGCCTGCTTGTCAGGTTGAAACAAAACTTTACTGTTGGAAAAACGAAAAACTCATTGGTAACGCTAAAAAACGAGTAGAACGCTTGAAATGCTGATATACGGAAAGAAGTGAACAAGGAAAAGGGCACATGATAAATAAATTTCATACTAACGACACAATGCCAAGTAACTTTCATTATTATTTACCAAAAATCCTCGCGACACACAGGTTGAGAATCACTGTTCTAACATGATAATCATAGATGTGATTACACTTCATACGTATCACTACAACTACAAGGGGGTTAACACTTTTTTAACACGAAACAGAAAAAGCTGTATTTAATATTGTCTTACGGAACGGCACAAGAAATGAGTTAAAACAATGTCTGATATTAATAATTTTTGATTTACAACAAATGAAAAGTTTAAACAAGATTTCATTTACTTTTGCTGCATGATTTACCATCTACATTCACTTAAGAAAAAAAAAAGCTAACAAGAGACAAAAGAAAAAAAAACAGATTTTTTTATAGTGCTTCAGTTGGTATATGCCATCCTTTGCTGCTCGACTGGGTGTTCACAAAGCACAAATGACTAGACATAACAAGAAAACCTTAAGAGAAAGAAAAAAAAAAGAAAAGAGAGAAAAATAAAGAATGCATTTTTTTATAAGATAAGTAAAGTACACGGAATGGTATATGCCTCATCCAATTTGCATGCAAATCAGAGGCTGGGTGTTCGACAAAGCACAAAAAGTGACTAGACATCATCGGAAGAAATCTCCCTTCAGAGGTGAAAGAAAAAAAAATGAAAATCGATATTAGAGTTTAAAATAAAGAATGCAAAGCTCTTTCTTCACAGAAATGCATTACATTTCAAATGCATGAGAGTCGCAATCTGGTAATACTGACGACAGCAATAAAATGGGCGATATTTTCAATCTTTCTGATGCTGATTTTCGGAGATTTTTTTTCTGCAAATGCACTACTGTTTTCTTACTCTAATTTTCTAAACAGGACTTGTTTCACTGAAACGCTGTCAAAATAACTAATTTATCAAACTATTTATCAAAATTATCAAAATTCTCAAGAATTTTAAACGTTTAAAACACACAGCTGAGGAATTATTCTTTTGGAATTAATTTTCATTTTCAAAAATTGTTAAAAAAAGACAAAAATTATTATATATATATACATATACATACAAATATATATATACATATACATACAAATATATATATACATACACATACATATATATATGGATATAAATATACATACAAATATATATATATATATATATATATATATATATATATATATATACATATACATACAAATATATATATATACATATACATACAAATATATATATATATATATATACATATACATACAAATATATATATATATATACATATACATACAAATATATATATATATATACATATACATACAAATATATATATACATATATATATATATATATATATACATATACATACAAATATATATATATATATATATATATATATATATATATATATATATATATACATATACATATACATATATACATATACATATACATATACATATATACATACATACATATATATATACATACATATATACATATATATATACATACATATATATATATATATATATATATATATATACATACACATATATATACATAGACATATATATATACATATACATATATATACATATACATACATATATATACACATATATGCATATACATATATATACATATATATACATACATATATATGCACATATATATACATATATATATATATATATATATATATAAAGAGAGAGAGGGAGAGATACATATACAAACACAACCACAGACACACATATACATACATACATATCTCTATTTAGGATGAAAATAGAAAACAATACATTATTATTAGTCCTTAATCAATAATACAACAATTGAAAATTAATAAATGTGTATAATAATAATCGATACATCAATTGAATGTAAAATTGTATTTAATAAATTCATATTTATATTTCAATAAAATTCGTGAATTCTGTCAAGGTCGCAAAAATGTTACTGGCGAGCAGGGATATGGCCACTTTTCCTTTAACCAAGCGGAAAGATATAGAGGTATTTGTAGGTCCAAGGAAATTCCCTGGAACATTTTACATGAAGCGGGATGCAAAAACAAGTATTCAAGAGAGGCGTTCGGCACAACGAAAGAAAGCGGATGATAAAAACAATTTTTTATTACTTTAATTAAAGACAAGCATTCAATCACTTTTTTGTTACTGAATATGAGAACTATGCTCTCTTGAGCATAAACTGTGCTTTCGTTCACGTTCAATGAAAACAGCATAAAAAACCCCTTGCTTTTCAGTACCTTACTGCAGTGTACTGTCAAAGGTGCTTACGAAATTTCAATATTTTATTTTAAGATTAGGAGTCTATTAGTAGACCACCTCACAGCAGTTGGGGAATTATTTGAGAATCATGTAGAACGTACCGTATTCTTTGATTCACTTTCGAAGTAAACAGAAAGGAGCAAGGGAAATAATTCGTAGTTTTACTTCTCCGAAAATCCAGAAACAGTGTGAAATCCCCGGAATTCCGGGATTTCTCCGAAGCATAAACACCTCTGGATAAATCTCCAAATACAGTGTTATGTTTTATAAAGCAAATTAAAATAAAATCTGTTATCCGTTTTGGAGAAACTGAGTTATTTTATTTTTGAAATGCCTAAAACTGGTAGTGTAACATTCTAAAAAATAATTTAAAATTTTGAAATAAACAAAACCTTCCATTTGATAACCCTAAAATGCCTAGACCAAAGGCTGAGAACGAAGCGGCTAATATGAATATAACATTCTTAATTACAATACATGCTTCTTGGAAAATACGCTCAGCAAAAAAACGGAATAAAAAGAAGAAAAATAACCATTTTTAAATCCAAAATGAGAATCTAAAAGTGACTTTTTATAGACAGAGAGAAAAGGAGAGATGGAGGATGAGGGCAGAAGAATTTAGATTAAATGAATGTACAGGGAAAGAGAAAGAATAGGAAATTAAATGACATTAATTTTTTTTTTCTAAATTCTTTAAAGATATTATTTAATTGTTCATCAGGAGATTAAAATACGACTACAAGGTTTCAATTTTTTTTCTTAAATCGGTGTGAACGTTTTAAGAGTTTTAAAACACAGTTTATAGAAATCGAGTATTCTTGATTCGAAATCTTTTTATCTCACTTGAGACAATAAAATTATTTAATCGCGTTACTATACATACAGCCCTTATTTACAGTTCTCTTATAATCAGATGTAGTTGATAACAAAGCATTCTTCTAACAGCGCTCATTTAGTTTGAAATACTGATGATAAAAAAAATACAGAACAGATAAATATTAAGATAAATCAAAAGTATCATAAGTAATGTACAGGCAAACCTGTAACAGTACAGTAGTAATAAAATACTAGGTAATTGTTTCAAAGTACATAGAACGATATGACGTCAACTCACTATATATCCACAAGTTAAAAAATAAATAAAATTTTAAAAAATTGACCGATTAAAACCTATTTTTTAAGCTTTTTTAATTGGAAATATGCACTCACTAAACAAAAATGAAATAGAGCAAAGCATACGCGAATAAGAGTACACATTGAGTGCAAATTAGAAATGTAGAAAAAAAAATTGTTTTGTAACTTATTTTATACATAATGTTTAATAATGCTCTTATTCACGTTTACTCTGCTTTTATCTTTTGCCTGTAATAAAGCACTAAAACTTTATTCTTTCTGCTTGTAGCTGAACCCGTCCAAGAGGTCTAAGGAATATTAATTATATTCTCTTCATTTAAACATTTCATTAGACTCAGTCTTAAACTGAAATCGAACACTTAATAATTTATACGGAGAATGTATGTACTCAAAATTCACAGATCTGTTTACCTCTCGGAATTCCGATAAGAATTCCGGGCAAATTTTTTTAAAACTAAGATTAAACTGCGGAAAAACAGCCAAATAAAATTCACATGAGAAACTATTTAAGGGGGGGGACCCTTTCCACTTCAATTTTATACAGTATATAACTGAAAATTTCGCACTATTCGAAATGATTTTCGTTGCCTTTGCACAGTGTTTTAACTTCGAATCTAATCCCGTGACAAGGAAAGCTGACTCCATTTTTCCTTTGTAGACACAGATCAAATTAAAGACCGCTTGCGACACGAAACAAAAAGTAACAAAAATCATTCAATCGTTTATTTTTCAAGTGAAATACAAATCCTAGATTTCTCAAGAAATAAAACAGAAGAACCTATCTGAGCCGTTTCCTAACCTTGCGGCACCAGTTCCATTTTCATTTATGTCATGGGCATGTGTAACATACAAAAAGCTAAATATAACCAATAAATTAACATCACAGACCATTTAAATTATTTTACCCAACATTAAAGTTTACTATAAATGTATAAAAGTACATTTCATAAGCCACATAATTTTCAACTTTTTACGATTTAAATAATAAAAGTTTTTTTTTCAATGCGTTTTTAACAAAAACATGTTACATTTTTCACCGTACCCATGTACTCATGCCTAAGCTGAGTTGATGGCGACGCATAATTCTGAAATAACTATATTTCTCAACGACGTGTACTGAAAAACCCATGACGAACGAAAGTTTCAGTGCATATGTATGTAGCACAGAGATTATCATTTTCTCACTGCGGTTCTGACTACACGATCTTTGTTCATTATATAAGGTTAAACGAGTAATTTTCAATGGGTAATAAAAGAAATATGGCATGCATATTTCATGCACTTCAGCAATACTTTTATATCCGCGGACAGGCCTACGCAGTTAGTAATTTAGTGAATATTTTGAGTTGTCCTGAGCCAGGTGCACATGAGTTACCGGAACACCGGTTGGGGAAAACACTGCCGTAAGGATTCCACAGACTATAAAACTGTTTGTACTAAACCGTAGCATGATCTTTTCAGTATTTTGAAGGGTGCTTTGGATAGTAAAAAAGTTGGAAGTAAATCTAATTACTGGAAATATTAATAATAATGACAATTAAAGTGTATTGGTTCAAAAAACTAATTTTTCTATGCTGCTTCTTAAAAGGTTTTCTATCTCCATGTCCCTTGTTTCTTTTAGTTAATGACGCACTAAGAAAACTACAACTAAATATGGCACTTTGTTCCCGGCCATAATTAGAAATGATCACAGTACTAAAAAATGCCTTACCTGTATATTAAAGAGGCCTAATTAAAGATATTGAAAGAGAAATCAAGCGGGTATGTCTAAATTCAAGAAACACTTAATTTTAACTATCATAACAATCAAAATTAGAAATATCGTCGAGAATCGCATTTAAACGAGGATAGAATTTCTCTTTAGGTTCATTTTAAATCTATTATGTCCATGATATTAATGGAAAAATATCCTCGTAGTTAATAGTCCACCATTTACAGCCTTAAGAAAAAAATAATAATAACGATTATGACCACTGCTTCCTGGTGCAGATTGAGAAATTCCACCATAACATTTACAAACCAAACACACCCTCAAAAATAACCTACTGCTAACGGCTAATCAAAACCCCCTCCCATTCCATTCTCCCTGGTACAGTACGTCAATCCATAGCCACTAACCGCCCCCCTCTCCCCAATCACAATTAGCAGCAACAGTAAAAAAACGAAGAAAGGGAAGTTCGGAGGAATTTTCAGAGACATAATCCGCGCAAACACGATCAATACGAGACGCCCGGCGAGACAGCCGAATTTTCTCTCACATTCTAACAAGCAGACACACCGGGCAAAGCCGAAGAGGTTAGGCACGACATGGCCAGATAACGAACAGAAAAGAAAAGAGCCTTTACAAACACAAAAATAACAAGAAAAAAAAGGGAAAGAAATATCCAGTGGAGAGAGTCGCCCCACAAAATCAGAACCGGTGAAACGACTCGACCACTTCACAGGCGCATTCATTACCTTTTCGGAGAAAATTCTACGTGTAGACTATACAATCCAAGATGGCATTTATTCCATTAAATCCGGTGCACTCTTCAAAGATATATTTCATTATATTTTTCCCCCATACGTAAAAACACCCGACGAGGATTTTTTGTCCCCCCCTCACACACGTACTTCCATTCTAGGCACAACCACTTTGCATCGATTCAAAATTGAATCTTGGAACTACACCCATCATCATCATGCAAAGGACATAATTTCAAAGTAAAGATTATAGGTTAGTCTGAGGGCAAAAGCGAAGAAATTCCCTTTCTCCACTTGAAATATCATATTTGACATACATAAAAAAAAAGTCCATGGAAATCTGTCGGGTTTATCTACCCAAAATATTTCATCAATACTCTTAAATAAAGAAAATTGCCAAGAATTATAACTGGAAAGAATTGAGAGAGATAAATAACTCAGTGCCTCCCCTAAATATCTCCCTATTTTCCACAGATGTTCGTTTATGCTGTCGTTCAGACTAAAAGTAAAAAGAGAACACTTAATAAATGATCAACATTTTTAAAAAGCAAAATAACAGGCCAGACAATTACGATTGTAGGCTTTTAAAAATATATATAAAATATATTCGAGTATAATAAGAACTAAAACATATGTGACGTTTAAAATGCGAATTATGTTCCACCCGTTTATGGGATAATTTAAATAACGAATTTTCTCAAATGGAAATTTCTTTTACCTTTAGGTACACTAAGCTTATTCTACTGAAAATACGAATTCAAAATTTTCTATTTCGGTATTATAATCCCTTAGTTTTTAACCAAAAATTTTATAAATAGTGCTTATTATTTTTTTATTACAGCTATATAGTATTTATAACTGCATTTAAAAGTTAGAATTTTATAAAAACTTCAGCAAATTAAATAATTACAGAAACAAGCTCACATTATCAAATAGATTGTGATCAACACACAATCCAAGAAAATAATAAAGCTTTACAAAAAATATGAATATCTATATAAATATAAGTAAAATAACTCGAAAAAAAAATCCTAATCCTGTTTTGAATGATACAGAAAAATAAAATACCAATATTATCAAAGTTAATTCAAACAAAAATACTAAGATCTGCTTAATTATTAGTAAGAAAAATTAAAAATCATTTCATAATTTAAATATGTACGATGATGTACATTAAACTTAACCAAAATACACTACGTACACTACTAAGATAACCCAAAAGATTTGCGGGGTCACATTTTTGTTTTATTTTGTTTGTTTGAGCCTGTTGTGTATGTGTGGGTGGTAAAATTTATTACACAAGTTATTTTAATATTTATTATTCTTCTTCATAAATTAGCAATAAAACAGTTTTAAATTAATATATATACATAAACATTAATAATAACCAGTCAAACGATCTAACAATATATTTACTATAATAAATGCAATATTTACTTTAACTATAAACTTCGTGAATGATGCCACGACCCGCAAAATTTGACCGGCGGTTACCTGTTTGGCCACCAATAATATATACAACAGTAAAATTCTGCTGTTTTTTAATGTTAAGAATGCAATGCTGAATTTCTAGTACCATAACGTAAAACGTCTAAGTATTAAAAATCAGTTAACCACCAATAAATTTCCCTTCCGTTATAATTTTCCCAATACACCAATGAAAAACATAAAAAATAAATCGCTATAATTTAAAAAAATAAAAAAAAACCCAACATCTCAACCAATAACGGCACAGAAGCTAATTATTAAAAATAAACTAAAGATGAGTAAAAATAGCTTATGTATTTTTCGAATAACACATGGTCTATTCAAAATTTGGTTGAATCATTATTTAAAGGTCCCTCCTCCATCCCTATACACATACATGTTTATGTGAGAAGGATAAAGATAAGTGCACATCAGTATGTCGAAAAGTGCTGACAAATGAAAAACAAGGGAGTTTCCCACACACATACGTATAATTATGTTGCGATTAAGAACTAATTTTAGAAGTTTTCTAAATGTGGACCATGAAACCTTTTTCAGTCTAGTTTTGAACAGACTGTTTTGAAATTTTCATACAAACTCATAAATCAAAACTGGGTGTTAATATCTTTATTACAAATTCTTTCTTCAATTATCTTTATTACTGTTATTACAAATTTTAATTTTTAAAAACTACCAAGTATTGCTACATTTTAAAATATTACTTATACTTCCTTTGCCATACAAAAATAATAATAATAATAATAATCTCAATCTAGTTTAAACATTTTAAAATAAAACTAAGCATCTATCAGAGAATTTAATTTGGACAGCTGAATTCCCCCCCCCACACACTAAACACAGGGCTTTAGAATCTAAGTCTTAAGGTTGATCTGTACCTGCCATATTGGAATTTAAATAAAATGCCATCAAAAAGGCTCGAATTGAAAGAATTTTTATATAAAAACACATCACATGATAGATCACATTTCTTGAATCTTTCGAAAAAAGAAAAAAAAAAAGTTGGAAAACTATATTTAATTTTAAATTACTTGTAGGAAATTCTGGGACACTCTTTTTCAAACACAAATAAGAACATTTAGTAGATATAAAATAAAAAAAAAGAATAGGAGAGAGAAGTAACATCCTACAGAATTTGCTGTTGAATTCCGAGATATATATATTTTTAAAGAATCCTTAAAATGTGAGCCGGTTTGGGTGAATTTTATTTTTTCCCATACGTTAATATTGGGCGTAACATAAATATTCGGTATTTTGAACATTTTATTTATTTATTTATTTATTTATTTATTTGAGATAAAACCACATAAACAATAACTTACATATAAATGTTGAACTGTTCAAAGTGGGACGGTTAGAGTAATATTCTCTAGACGCAGATGTTCTAGAATGGGGGAAAATACTAGAAGGAACGGGTTTATGAGTAATCAAGTCATTAGTACCGGTAAAATATATGTCAAAGGCATGAATGATTCAGTGATTTTTCATCAAAGTTTGATAAAACATATTTATAAGAAGCTTTATACCATTTGTAAGCTAAAAGATGTCTTCCATTATTTGAAAAACGAACTGACAAAAAAAAAAAAAAAAAAAAAAAAATGAAAGCTAGAGTGAAAACTAGGTTACATGGTTTTGCGACAAATGAGAAATGTACGGATCTTTATTAATAAATAAAATAGAAAAATACCGGTTCATTAATAAATAAAAAGGCAGAAGGATATCAAAAAATCGCTAGTGAATTCTACTTACAAACTCCCTACACACAAATACATGTACCTACATTTATAATGGTTTTCAATAGAGATGGCAGAAATAAATACAATTATTTAATTAACATTATAATGAAACTACTCTTTCATTGCAGTTACAATTCAAATGAACTTTTTTTTTTTACTGCCTAAGAAAAATACGAATACGAACTAGCTGATAAAAATTACTTCACTATTTGCAATACAAACCCAAACTTGAAACTCAGTCAATTACTTAAACCACCATTAAGAAATAAAGGGTTAAAACATATCCGTACTGAACTTATTCAGAATTAAAAAACAATTCTTATTATTAGATCTAGAACATATAGATTAAAATTTTTCTAAACCATAAAAAATTACGTTTATTTTAATAAAATCTACCACATTAATGTAAGAATCATTTTTACAAAAAAAACTTCTAATTGTATTGTTTATCACAATTCAGCCACAATGAGGAAGTGGGTTTTACCAGTATACATATACGTCATGAACTTTTATATTCGAAAATGAAAGACGAAAACATGATAAATTTACCGAGACAAAAGAGAAAAATATTATTATCCAAGAAACGAAACCACGATAAGCACCATTTAATTTTTAAACATTTCGCCGTTTTGACAAAAATTTCTTTTGGAAAACGATCATTTTAGTCTAACCTTTTACTTAGAAATAACAAGATACAAGTCTTTTTTTGAAATTTCTGCTATTTGTAAATGAAGTTATCTTAGTATATCACTACTTGTTCTCCTGCCCGGTTTTTAACTCGGGCAGGAGAACGAGTAGTGATATACTAAGATAACTTCATTTACAAATAGCAGAAATATAAATCTAAGTCAACAACTTCTAACGTAGACTTGGTCAGTTGGTTTGGAGCACTATAATCAACTTTTTACTACACAAGAGCTAACTAACTAGACCAGGGTCTTCTGCTTAAAACTGATTCCGACGAACTAATAGCATTCATGTAAGATTCCAACTCCCGGAATCTAGTGCCGAAAGGATAGGATGGCTATCTACAATTATTTTGGTGAGCTAAGCAGGATTGTATAGGTTTTAACCATGGGGTTGTTTAATTTAAACCAGTGGTTTTAGCTGCCCTGGTCAATATCAATTTTGACCACTGAAATTCACTTTTCGATATATTTAATATTAATCGAACATAGTTTACTAGCATATGATAAAGGCAAGTTACGTTTGTTAAAAATGTCTTAATATAAATAACACCAGCAAAAAACACATATAACATAAAACCCAGATTTAAAAAAAAAAAAAAGTAAAGTTTTACTTACTTTTTATAGTCAAGCTGTTTTACATGTCATTTATGTTGAATTCAAAAAATGGTTACAAGTAAAAAGTTTTGTAGTTTTCTCTCTAAATTTAAACGATTTCGTAATTTGTTTTGGATTACTCCAAACTTTGAAAAAACTTTGAAACAATTTTAATTTTAAAATATCATGTTATTTGTTTTAATTTTAAAATTTATGCTTTTAACTACAACTTATGGTTTTTAACTTCAACTCATATTTTATGTTAACTCTAACTCATATTTTATTTTTTAACTGTAAAACATATTTTATGTTTTTTTACAACAGCTGGATTACATTTTTACAATTGCATGTGCATGGTTCATTTTTAAAATTCAAACATTCTTATTATACTGTACAAGCATGTTAAATCTCATGAACTTGTTAATGTAATATATTGTTTAACTGCACTACTATTTTTATTGCTTATTAAAAGTCACTTCTAATAATAAAAGATATTATATATTAAAATTAAGACCATTTAAAACTATTTTTAACAATTCTGACCATTTCTGACCACTTTTGGACTGTTAAAACCACTTTTATCCAGTGTCCCGATCAAAATCAGTTTTTACTTGTCAAAATTACAACCCTGTAGCTAAGACTCGATTAAAAGATGTTCAAACATTGAAATTTAACGATAGTGTTGTACCTAAAGAAATTTTATCCATTTTTTAATTAGCATTTTCAGATGTTTCTATTACACTTTTCTTCCATATTGTGCCGTATAGTGTCAACTCAATATAGCGTGTCGTATGGTTGCAGTAAGCACAATTTCTAAGCAAATGCACCGGAGCCAACTTTTAGGGGGTGGTATGTAAAGGTCGAAGGATAATGTATTTTGCTAGGCATGGTGTCACAGACTGGCCTGTTTTATAAGATTATTTAGATATATGGAGCAAAGTAAAAGGATTATCACGCCAACTGTTAAAATTCGCTTTCAAGTGAAAGTAATTGCTGAAAAATGAGAATTAAAAACTTCGTTGGATAGACGATAATTCGATGAACTTTCCATTTTCTTCCACTAAATTACCATGTGTGCTACCTATACTCCAAGGCGATATATCCGACGAACCTTCATTATTTTTAAGTCAATTATCACGTGTACGGCGTACACTTATCTACTTTAAATTAAAGTATTTGATCAGCTGCAGCATTAATGAACTTCGTACACCACATTTTATGCAATTTTTATTCGTAATTTATTTTATATAATATATGACCATGTTAATAGACTTCTTCATTTTCAAAGAAATTTGGGGGGATACGATACAACAGGTAAATATAACCAATATAAGTCGTTCCGTTTTAGTAAAATAATCCCTTGATTGACTTGTTCCCAATTAGTCAATCAAAGGATTATTTTACTAAAACGGAAAATGAAGCTAAACTCAATGCAGCACCCTGGGCAAAACTAGCATACCAACGATTAAAGCACTCCGGATTATATTTTGACAGAATAATTGAAAGAGGTATTTTATAAATTTATAGGTTATTTCGTCTTACTTGAAACTAAAATGAGCTTCGTAGTTGGTACTAAGATAGCAAAATGCATTATAAAGGTGTTCTATACTTTAGTGAAATGTACAGCAGCAATATACAGTATGACATAGCATAATAGTAATATAGTCAATTAATCTATAACTTAATGTTAAGTGGAATGTCTAGATAAGTGCTTCTTAGGAACCAAAGGCGTAATATTATACGGAGCAGTGGAGCATTCTAATGAACAATTTAAGTACATTAGAATACAGGAAGAGAATAGAACGGTTATTTAATTAAATAGTTGCACTAAAGGACAATACTTGTCATATGATACAATATGAGATTAACTCATATTTTGAAAAAAATATTTTAACATTTCAATGACTGTATAACGGAAGCAACAGAGAGTAATCCTTTACGAACACTTAACATCATAATACATATTTGAGAACCTGACATACATACAGAAATTATTTATATGTAATTCAAGTTAGAAATTAGAAAAAAATAATAGTAGTAAAATTTAACCACCAAGTTAGTGAAAATCTTACTTTTTTTTTAAAAAAATCCTAGGGGTTCTTTATTTTTTCACTTAAGTCAGGTTTTTAAATCGGACTTCTTTATTTTTATTTATTTATTTTTACAAATTAATGATTATAAATAGTTATTTAAGCTTGGGATTACTTTATGATTAATGATTAAATTTTCATCATCCTATGTATAGTCTTAATGTGTGCAATATTCCGGGCTGTATCGGTTTTAACCATGGGGGTTTAATTTAACCGCCCTGGTCAATATCAATTTTGACTACCGAAATTCACTTTTCAATATATTTAATACTAATCGAACATAGTTTACTAGCATATGATAAAGGCAAATTACATTTGTTAAAAATGTCATAACATAAATAACACCAGCAAAAAAACAAATATAACATAACACCAAGATACAAAAAAAGTTAAACTTAATTTTTTTTTATACAAGCTGTTTTACATGTAATTTATGTTGAATTCAAAAAACGGTTAAAAGTAACAAGTTTTGTAGTTGTCTCTAAATTTACACGATTTCGTAATTTATTTTGGATTACAAATTATTACAAATGATTTTAAATTAATAACAATTTTTGCTGTAAAATGTTACGTTATTTGTTTTAATTTTAAAATTTATGCTTTTAACTACAACTTATGTTTTTAACTTCAACTGATGTTTTATGTTTTTAAATATAACTCATGTTTTATTTTTTAACTGTAACTCATATTTTATATTTTTTACAGTAACTGAATTACATTTTCATAATTGCATGTGTATGGCTCATTTTTAAAATTCAAAAATTCTTATTATACTGTATAAGCATGTTAAATCTCATGAGCTTGTTAGTGTAATATTTTGTTTAACTGCACTATTCTTATTGCTTATTAAAACTCACTTCTAATTACAAAAGATATTATATATTAAAATTAAGTCTATTTAAAACTATTTTTAACAATTCTGATCACTTCTGACCATTTTTGACCAGTTTTGGACGGTTAAAACCACTTTTAACCAGTTTCCTGGTCAAAATCTGCTTTGACAAGTGAAAATTACAACCCTGGCAATATTATTTATATATGATAAATTACGTATTAAAGGCATGAAATATTTTATCCTTCCTCAACAAACGGTTAAAAAACTTCAATTTTTTTTCATTATTTACAAAAATTAAAAACTTTATCAAATCAGTTTTTAAAGTATTAGAATTCAAATAAACACAAAAACAAACAGAAGTGAAAATATTGTAATTTGATGTCAGATTAGGAGAAATTCCTGAAAGGAATCTAATTTGACCTACATTTTATTACTAAAGGAAGTTTAAGCCTTATTTTTCTATTGTAAATATTGAGGTATGAATTAACGTATCTTTTATTGTTGCTGGTGAAACCATAATAAAAAACTGCGCTTAAAAATTCAAAGTGTGAAAAAAAAGAGTATTCTTGATTTAAACGTATGATTTAAAACAATTCGGTGAATTAAGTCATAATTTATAATTAAGGTGATATAAATCAGCCATCTTATTGACAATTATTCATGCACTACTTCAAACACTTTAACTATATCATCTAAAATACAATTATTAGACATTATTAATCAATAAATACCTCTTAGAATTAAATAATTAGTTTGATTTTTCTATGCACATACAATAATACCAACATTAGAACAATATTACCCAAATCAGTAGGTAAATGGGTTTCAAAGCTTCAAAGATATTGTAAAATAACTTGATGATCTATTAGCATTCATTTCAGTGGTTCTAGGGGAATTATATTCGGAGTGAATTCCAATGCGTAACATATTGATTACGCGAAGGATTTTAGTGGAAACATCAATGTTCACCCTTTACTATTAGAAAATGTACAATGTTACAGAATTCCCCTAAACATGTATTCATCAATGAGCATTAACAGTTCTGCTCGTGATTTATTTGCTTTACAAATGAATAGACAAACTATGTGAATGGCTGCAGATATGTATTCAAAAGCAACTTATGTCTATTGATGATTACAAAGATAACATGAATTAAAACTTTTTCAGCATTTTCTAAAAATATCTTTAAGGTCCATTTTCCACTCGCATTTTTTTCGACTTATGTTGAGATACGCCTCAACACAGCTCATTCGAAATTTTGGTTATTTCGAAATGTTGGGTAGTTCGAATTGCACAAATTCCCCTTAGTTTTCCTTATATAATGTAACATTAAAATCCCGTGGTTAATTGTAAGAAAATTAGACAATGTTTGGTTAATATGAATTTGGAGAGGTTTGAAATTTCAAAAAATATGTCCTTTATATTCCTAGAATTCCCGAATAGAATCACACCTTTACTATATCCTTATCCGCTTGCAATTGATACTGCAAAACTACACAAATAAGAGAACAAGAAAAAGACGAAGAAAAGTTTTTAGTACAGGTAATTGTGCTCTTATCTCTTATATTGTTCCCTACAAATGATTGGCCTTTAGTTGGGTATAGGTCAGAACACTGGGTTACAGTAGTATTCGATACCACCTACGATACATATTTAAATTGTTGACCGAGAATTTGTTTGTAGACAATTGACCAACACAGAAATTATTGGTTAAAGAACCGTACTTAAAAATTCGCAAAGTGTAAGATATGGATTCATCTGTTGGAAAAAGAAGATAGGGATGTAGAATTGTAGTACCAACTCCAGAAACTAAGGTTATATAACAAAAATAAGACGATTTCGTCAAGCAGAAAATAATGTTAAGGATACTGTTTTCTATTCTGTAAGTGCACTTGAGGATTTCATATAATGTATAAACCAAAAGAAAGAAAAAAAAAATACTGGTGTTTGATTTTTTTCTTCATTTCTACTTCTTTAAAGGAACTTATCAGAGAAGGTAAGTAGGATGATGCATGTTTTAACAAAATTCAATAATTAGAGTGTTTGATAATTCGAAATGTTTTACATTCTCTTGAAATCCGAATTAACCAAGTGCAATTGTATCTAGTTTTCATTAAAAATAAGTTCATTATTTAAAGAAGTAATTTTATAACAGTTTTTCTGTATTTGATTTAAAAAAAATAGAGCGCAAGATATCAGAAAATATTTTACTTTCACAATACAATTTGTTCCACAAATATACCAGATAATACTGCATATTTATAATAAAAATCCTTTAAAATCCATGCAGAAATCATGTTATATGTAAGTTATACACACATATACATATAATTATATATATATATATATATATATATATATATATATATATATATATATGTGTGTATATATATATATATGTATATATATATGTATATATATATATATATATATATATATATATATATATATATATATATATATATATATATATATATATATATATATATATATATATATAAACAGATAGAGAGAACTTCTGTTAATCCATTATGGTCTTAAAACATCTAAAACTATTTGCAAATGTTTTATACGAAAGTGAGGATGAATCCTACAAAATTAAAATGAATTTTCAAACTTATCTCGTTACGATTGAAATGCTGCGTCTCACATTACATATCTATAATGATCGTAATTGTTTTAATACAATAGTTAATTAACAAAGATAAACAAAATAAAATTATAAAGATACACAAAAAATACATTAAAAATACACAACAAAATGAAAATAAGAATAACAAGATTCAGAAAATAAAAGAAACTTATAACAGAAAACGATGTTTATCTTACTTAGTATTAGTTCTATTATTGTATATTTTACAAAATTACAAATCTATTTAGACAAGATGGATATATTTTATTGATGTTACGGCAGTAGAGGAAATTAAACGGCTCTCTAGTGGAGTCATAGAGAAAAGGAACTGCAAGGTTTTTTAAAGTTCTGGTCCCCCCCCCCCCGCAAAAAAACTCTGTGTTTGGAACTATATGTAAAATATACACGAACCCACCAATAGTTCCTTTTAAACAAGGTACATTTAAATTATGACAAATAACTAGAAAAATACTAAGGAGCATTCACAGTTTTACAAGATATAGAGAAAACCAGATATCGTAAAATTTCTTAAAATACTAATATTAAAAAACAACTTATCCGAAAGGAAAACCACAGAAACACCAAACATTTTTATAGCTAATATTCAATCAAACCTCGATCGATCGATCATTCCCGCGTTGATCATTTAAATCAATTTTTCTCGAATTTATCCCCAAACAACCGATGTCATTTTTTCCCGGATTCTTCGCTTTCCCACACCTATCGTCGAAAAAGTTCAGAGCCGTCGCTTTGTTTACTCGAAAGTATTGTTTTTGTGGGATTAAGGGTAACGTAGAAAATGAGCATTCTGCATAGATATAGGTTGTTTCAAATGCTTTCGTGCGAGCAGCCAAAAGATATTTGGCTCTTAGGGTGGTAAGTTTCAGGTTTTCAACCAGAAAAGTTTTTTTTTTTTTTTTTTTTTTTTTTTTAATCGTAGTGACTAGTTGGATGGAAACTCTTATTGCTTCGATGGAATACTAGAACAAAGTAACAATCAGACCAGCCAGACTATTGAGACCAGAATTTTTCTGCAGCATACAAAGCTTCGCGAAAATTAAAATAATTTATTTACAAGCAACTAACCATAATTGCATGCTCCCGGACATACGGGCAATAGACTGGTCATTTGTTATATTAAGGCGATTTCACTTGTATAAAGCAAGTATTAAATACAAAATATTTTTAATATCTAACATCATATAAATTATATAAAATGTTAAGAAATTTTTATTGTAATAATCATAAATAATTAATTTGCTCATAGTTACGTATTTTACCCAAGATCTAGCTCCATTTACCGCATCCATCGTTTTCATTTCTGTCCCCTTGAAAAAGAACAGACCGAGATTCCAATGTATTTGATATTCGAACAAGAAACTGGTTAAAACTTCGGTATTATTTTGGTTAAAACTACGGTAAGATTGTATTGAAATTGATTTCAAGATACTAAAAATAAAGTACATGAGAGCAACGATTAGAATCTGGAAAGATCTTGACTCCACAGTGAGCTGTCGGACCAATGAAGAAGACAAACGTATGTCATTACGAAAAGACTCCTATATTCAGATTCAAAATCTTTTTAAACCATTTTCGTATTAATTTGTAATTATTCCATTCCCATCTACCTATATAATAATAGCCTAAGTTGTCTGTCCGCGAATTTTTGAAGCGGTTGTACCTGGAATGGATACAGGCATCCATATTGGATTTTTCATGAGTTAGGGTTAGCAAAATTGAAAGCGAGTTCGAAATCCACCCCATCCCCCTTTTTCGAGCGTTTAATTCTATTATTTCAAGCCTTATACTTCCTCTTATTCTATACGAAATTCATTCTTGATAGAATAGCAAAGGCGGGGAGTAATATTTAAATTTCTGGGCTGTTTCTACTTGAATCTTCATATATTCTAATTGTTGAAATGTGACGTTTAGGCGTTGTACGTTCAGTAGAACGTCCGCCCATTTTATCGTCGTACTTCTCGGGTTACGGTTCTATCCCCAACGCAGACAATTTTAATTTTTTTTTAATGTCTAATAAATTTAATATTTTCTGCTTTTTCTTTTAAATTCTTATTCCGAAAGTTGTTTTATTATTTTTAAATTAATTTTTACTATTTTTTCAATTAACTTTTTATAATTTTTATTATTTTTATTCACGTATTGTTGTATGTCCCTGGCCACATAAACATTTTATGTTGTGTATCCTTAACTTTCTTCTCGTAATGTAATAGCCTAAGTTATCTGTCGTCTGTCCTCGAAGTTATGAAGCTTTTGGACCTCGAATGGATAGAGCACCCATATTGGATTTTTGATGAGTTAGGGTTTGCAAAATTCAAAGCGAGTAAAGTTTATCTTTTCCCAAACTATAGATTCGATTCTGAAGTAAATTGGATATTACATAAATAATTTTCTTTTTTATTTGGCCTAAATAATAGATTAAGTACATATGTGATAATTTTAATCGTTTATTTTTGTTGAAAGTTAATTCTCAGACAGAAAAAAAAAAAAAAAAAAAAAAAAAAAAAAAAAAAAAATTTTACCTGCCTCATAGGGTTCTTTACAGTTCTGGAAAATTAAAAATTTTACTGATCCCGTCATATGACGGGATATATGCTAGTCCAAATATATTTGCATACACATGAATTACCAAGCGTAATGTTTAATAACAACAATGATCCGACACCATGTGAAATTATATAGATTCCATTAATTTGAAATAAAAAGGATTGAAAAAGAAGTTTGGGAAACTGGTCATTTCAAGCTACGTGTGATATTTTTTTCTGAAAAAGTTTTTTTAGCATTATTTATTAGTAAAGCGGTGAGCCAAAGATTGGTAGATTCTGGTCAGGGATGATGTCAGTGGTCTGGTTGGGAGATGCTTAGTTACTGGCAAATTATAGAAAGGGAATTTATTCAGAAAAATCTTTTAAATTCAACACGGAACTGCTGTAACTAACTAAAATATGACGCAGATTATATTGTATTCGACTCTTGCGACAAAAGGAATATAACGTAGTCATCGTTCTCATTTTCATAGCAAAGAGGTCAAAATTCTGCAGAAACACTAAAAAAAAAACCTGGAATGACAAGCGACTTCTGAAATGGAGCAGTGTGCAGCTCTTTAAAACTGGATCCAAATAAATGAAGAAAAATGTAAAATATATATAAATGAAAGAAGTGGTTCACAATCTAACGAACTCTGTCCAGATGGTATAATTGTACAAAATTGATGATAGTGAAGGTGGAGAACCTGGTGGAACATACACATCTACCGTATAGCCCTAACTACATTTACAAAAAAATCTTTTGAAGTGACTTTGTATTTAAGGAGATATTTCACAATCTAGCATGCAGTGGCCTAAAAGTGTCAATGTAATAAACTCAATATGATTACAACACAAGAAATTAGATTATTTTAGTAAACAAAAACCGCTTAAACAACTTTTCTAAAAAGTATCCTGAGAAACCAGGAATGTCGCCAGAAATTTTCTACGAGAGGAAGAGTTCACCCTCTTCAAATCGCATCTCAATATAGTAACCAAAATAGCAACCCTTTTGTCCATAATATATATAGTAATTCTAATGGGGGTTATAACACCTACATTCGACGCCCATTTTTAAATAATTTCCGCTTTAATTTTTAAATTAAATAACTACAAATTAATATAACTTATTCAATTCCTATTCAGAAATATTTGCAGACATACGTATTATCAAGTGTAACGTTTAATAGTGCATTTTTATGGATTCTTTTATTTTGAAAAAAAATGCATATTTATTGAAAAAGAAGTTGGTAAAATTCTGGTCTAATAATGCTCAGATGATGGAAATTATAAAGGAGTTCATACAGACAACTCTTATATAGAGAAGTTGCGAAATTATGGATCACTACACGACTGATTTCAAGCACGGCAATCAGTGTGCATTATTTCATAAAGGCGGAAAGGGTATTATTTATTTATTTCTAAAGCGGTGTGATAACGGAGATTGGAAAATTCGAAACGTAACAATCCTATTTCAAAACTACAAAATTAAAGAACTTGTAATATAAAGTAACAGTTCTAAGACAAGATAAGCATTAAAACTGCATAAAATAATCTTTTAAACTGTATGAAGTGGTCTCCCTCTAAAATTTTAGAGCGAGACCAATTCATAAATCAGTTAAAGAGTTAATAGATTCAATCTCTATTGCTGGGCCTAAACAATTTCAGTTCTAGGAACGCAAACGGGACTATTTAACAAACCACCACAATTCGAATAACAAATTGTTGCTTCCCTTAAAAGAAAGAAAAAAAAATTTCTTTCAAAATTGTAAAATGAAAATAAACTAAAAAAACATTAAAAAAATAACAGGCTAAAGTCTAAATGGAAAACGATAAACATATCTTTTAAACTGTACTAAACAATCTCCCCCTAAAATTTTAAAGCGAGACTCGTTAGTAAATCAGCTACAGAGTTAATACATTTCATCTCAATCGCCTGGGCTAAATACAATTTCAGTGCTTTCGGAACAGAAACGTGGCGATTCGAGATTAGAAATCAACACACAGCCAAATCTACAAGCATTGATTGGACGGTCAATCGATGGACTGAACATAATTCGTGCATCTAACAACAATGTGCACCATAATCGCTTGCACAGGTCGAAATACCGAGGACCCCAACGAAACGGGGAGAGGGTGAATCAACAATCTATCTTGTGCTCCTTATTCAAATTATCGATTATTATTCTATCCAACTGGATGAGAGCGGGAAATGAACACGAAAGTGCAGCTAGAAATTCAGTTGCGATAGCCAATAGCAAAACCAGGCACAGTAACAGTTGGCAAGTATCAGCATACTCGCTCTAAATAATTAACTGCTACCAACAGAAGATTACAATTAACAAGCATTTATTTCTGATAATCACGGTATTTACTCGTGTATAGCCTGCACATATTTTAACAAACATTTACGATAAAAACTCAAGATGCACGTTAATACAAGGGATAATTTTTAAGGCTTCAGGTAATCACAATATGTATGCCTGAAACAGGGGTGGATTATCGCAGAAACAAACAAGACAAATGTTTAGGTCCCGGTATAACTGCTGTTTTGAAAAGATATCTAAAATATTTATTTTTCTGCTAGATAACTGAATATAAATAAGAAATAAACAAAAATATATTACTTTTATATGATTACAAGATATAGACCGTGCCACATAACACAGGGTTCCAAGCAAAACTTGTGTCTGATAAATTCCTTGACTTGCACTGACCAAAACCACTAAATTCCCTGACAAAATGACACGCAATATTAGATTAAATGCAATCAAATTTAAATAAAAATTTATCAAAATTAGAAAAGTTATTAATTTAAATGCATTAACTTAAAAGCTGTATATTTTAATAGCTTTTTAGATTGATTTTTATAAAATGAGAGCAAAATAAACTTATAGCAAGCAGCTTAGAAAAATTAAATCCAGATTCTTTTTACTGACTTTTAAGAAATACCTGGAAATTTCTCTGATTTTTGATAAATATTCTTTATTTTCACTGACTTTTCCTGACCAGTTAGGAATTCCCCGATTTCCCAGGTTGCTGGGAATCCCGTAATAGCTTTGGTATTCGTTTGTCATTTGTATTTTTTTTTCTTTTTAACTGAAAATAGTTTGCATACATGTTCTTTTTCTGTTATAAATTCCCTGTTATCAAAATTTGTTTTAATTTTTCATATTTACTTTTTTTTTTTTTTTTTTTTTTTTTTTTTTTTACATTTTGAGTGCTTTATTGCTTGTAAAAAAGGGACCCGGTAAGAAGTTGTCTAGAACCCCAAAGTAATTTAATCCAGGCCGAGTTTGAATCCAGGCGGTATTCAAGGAACCAAATAAAAAGTCTCACTGATCAAAAATACTGCTGAATCTTTATTTCACTAGTATTAAACCTTTTACGATAGTATTAGCAACATTATTTACTTAGAACGCTGAATTTTCGACTAGATGCATAGATGCCATTTTTTTTCCATACTACATTACTCAAAACTAAAATGCTGCAGCACAACTTACTCACACGCTGTCACAAAACCCACTTTTTATTATAAAATGAATAATAAAACAGGAATAACGATATTTCGTATAACTCATTAAAAAAAAAAAGTGATGCTGTGCCAGGTCCTCAATTTTAGTCCCCCGATCATCTCATGGTAGACAAAACATTCCCAATGCCATTGATCATAAAAATCTTGTGGGGATTTCTTTTTAATTAAACCAATAAAATTTTTTTTTTATTATTTAAATCCAATTTTTGAATTAGATCAACTTTTTTTTAGTTTAAAATCTTTTATTTTTTACAAATTAAACATTGCAAAAAATTATTAAAGTTAAGATTAAATTTATAATGATTAATAATTAAGCTGCCATTATCTTAACCTTATTAAGATTAGAATATCTTATTAAGGTAAAGTTAGAATTAAATTTATTGTGATTAATAATTAACTTTTCATTATCCTATTTACTTTCTGAATGTGGCAGTATTGTTTACAGGTGATAAATTATGAATTAAATGCATGATTTATAACTTTTCTTATCCCTTCTCAACAAACTCATAAAACTGTTTATATATTTTTCAGTGTTTATAATTATTAAAAAAAAAACTATTTTTATCAAATCAGTTTTCAAAGTACTAGTATTCAAGTAAACACAAAAGCAAATATAAGTGAAAGTACTATAGATTTGAAGTCAGATTAGGAGAAAATCCTGAAAGGAATCGATGAATTAAGGAATTCAACAATTTGTTTCAATTTTTCACAAAAAATTAGAGTATTCTTGATTTAAATCAAGTTTAAAAATCCAGTGATTTAAATCATATTCATATCAAGATGATATGAATAAAACAATCTAGTTAATGACCTGAGAGACAGACCTATAAGAAGCGTGGACTAAAGAATACAGCCATCTTTAAAATGGCATTGAAACAGCATCGAAGCTTCATTCATTAGGTCCGTGTAGCAATAGGTTTGTCATCTAGAAAATCACTTGTCAAACTAAGGTGCATGATAGAATTCATGAGCGCGTTATATAAGCGTAGATAGAATTAAAATTACTTTAAATAAAGGAAATTCTGAGCAGGGTTCGTACAAATTTACAAAAATAAAAAGCGAGAAATTCTTTTGGTCGCTTTATGGACATGAAATAGATTTTTTAGATGTTCAAAAATAATTTACTCCATCTAGTAACAATTATCCTCCAGGAGTTGAGTTTATCAAATAATATTACACTGAGAATAAGGCGATTTCACGCAGTAGGACAAATCTCAATTTATGACAATTCTGGCTTTAGTTTCAAACGGAAAAGCAGTTTATTGTTTGTCTATTGGCTGTTGTAAACATGAAAATGAATGGGAAGGGCATTATAGTAGTTCGTGATGTTGCGACAAATTGCTCTCTATATATATGGTATAACCATGATTTTCATAAAACTAGGAACTAAATTTTGTGACAAAGGAAAAATTAAGTTTTATGCAAGTGAAAGAATTGAGCTGTTCTCTTTGAAAGTGGTTTAGTCCATTTTGTTTAAGTCAATTTTACATATGGAGTTACTTACGGGTTTGTATTAGAATGGTCTGAAAAATTATGGGGGTATATAATAATGCCCTTATTTTTCTTAAATATTAAATTGATTAACTTTATAATATGCTCATTTTTAAAGTATTCGTTAAAAGAATGTATAATTATGTAATATAATTCTCACGTCTTTGCGGAAAGTAAAACTTTTAAGGGTTTGTGTTGGGATGATTCGAAAAATAATGGGGTTTTGGGGTTTAGGTTAATGTGCTCATTTATTTTTTTATGTTAAATTAACTTAAATTTATAATGTGGCCATTTTGAAAGTATTAATTCAGAAAATATAAAATTATGTAGTATATTTTTTAAAAAGAAGTTTTACACCTCTAAGAGTAATTATATTAGTAATTTTATTAACTACATAAATTTCTATTGACAAAATGATGAAAAATTTGAAATATTTTTGGGGGAACTTTTATAGATAATAAAAAAAAAACTCATAGCAGATGGCAGTCATTGTTATAATTAACTTTTTGCTAAAAACGAACGTGCACCATTTTCAAAGAAAATGGCTAAATTCCCAGTTTTTGTCCATTTTTTGTTATTCAATATTGACAACACAAAATAATTCATTTCAAATCAAATTTATGGCATTCATCAAACATACACTCAGCATAATAAATTGAATGGTTAAGCCAAAATATAAATTTAACAGCAAGAAAAGTTTTAAAAAAATATTCTGAAGACCGAGAATCGAAAAAGTTGAGTTATGAGAAAACAACTCGAAAATTACATGCCAGTTTTCCAAAACAGAGTCTACAATAAATTATGGGAAGTATCCAAAATGAGAATCGATAGGAAAGCCATATTTCTGTGACGTTCAGATATATCCCTTTTTCACAAAATAGTGAATCCAGATAAATTACTTCTCTTATAGTTTTTTACACACTTGAATAAAAATTCGCTTAGCATACTTTATATTTAATGAACTAATGGGCTAAATTGAAAAGTATTTAATGGTATTTTAAGCTGTCTGAAAATATATGAACATTAATCAAGCGAGAAGGATAAAATACTTATTAAATAAAACTCTCATTATCAAATAAAATAAGGATGTAATAAAAACAAACTACGCATTATGTACTAGAGCTCCATTTGAATATAAGGCTTGCATGGTGCTCAGCTAATCTAGTTCAAAAAAAGTGGAAAAAGTGACTTAAGTGGCACCTATACTTTTTAAAATGTGACTAAAAAAGGACCTTATATGTGTAATAACATAACTTTTTTAGGTGCATAAATACACTAATTGGTTAAGTTAATAACATTGATTGATTCAAAGCGAGTACATTGATTAGTTTTGTTATTATCGAAAAATAATAATTAATATATATATATATATATATATATATATATATATATATATATATATGTATATGCATATATGTATATTATATGTATATATGTATATATGTATATATATATATATATATATGTATATGTATATATATATGTATATGTATATATGTATATATGTATATGTATATATATATATCAGCCAAATTACTTAATGCAAATTATTTAATACCAGGTTACTTAAAAGTATCACAGATATCGAATATAGTTATTAAAGTCTTCATATAAATCTTTTTACATTGTTAACTCCTCTTGCAAACTATTCTTATAATCATTTTATCTGTCATATAAAATATGAACCAATGGTTACTCTTTCTGAAATAATTCTATAGTTAAAAAAAAAAAATTTGTTTTAACAAAATAAATAAAAGCTGAAATTTTATTGTTTTGTCCATAATAAATTGTGTATTTCTTATAGCAATTCATGTTGAGTAGGGCTGGGCGATATACCGTAATATATCAATATTACTTTAATACCTCGGTAATGGTATTGAGATTTCAATCCACCCGATATACCGTTTCAAATTGCATTTCATCTGTCTTACGGAATTTTTTTAAATTAATAAATGTAATGGAAAAGTAAATATTCTGTTTAAAAAAGTGACTTTTAAGGGAACAAAAATAGTGACTTTTTAAGCTGAAAAAGTACCACTGAGCTTCTGCAAAAAAATACGGAAGTAATAAAAACAATGAAATAAAAGTTGCGTACTCGAGCTCTACATTTCTTAGAAACTATGAAAATTAGACAGGGCAGTAATCAGATGACTTAAAAACGGTGAGAAAAGTGACAAACAGTGTAAGAAATGAGACTAAAAGTTACAATAAGGGAATTTCGCGCAGTGTCACTAACTACATTAATGCCCTTCCTCGTTCATGGGTATTTCTATAATAGCCAATAGGCAACCAATATTGTGCCCTTCCGCTTACAAATAACATTAAATTTTTCATAAGTTTAGTTGCATCATGCTGCATGAAATTGCCTTATAAATATGTCTCTGTTTTACACGAGCAAACATTTTAAAATGGTGTTTAAAACAGAAAAAAATGATTAATATTGATTTTAGGTTATGCATAATTTACATATTTATTGCTTAAAAGTAATAAATATACAAAAAATAAATGTGTACTTTGATATAAATTATTTAAGTGTGTAGAGAGCAATGTATCTTTAAGAAAACTGTTTTATGCTCTAAATAAATTATATTTTCCTACAGCTCTTGCATATTTTGAAAGACATTAAAATTTTATATTAAAGAATCATTCTTTTGAATTTTTTTAATTAAAAAAAAATTCTTGTAAATGATGGCTTCTTTACTAAAATAAAAAAGTCGAATTTTTGGGGATCTGACATACAAAAATTGGACGGATATTCTAAAGGTGGTAAGACTAATTTTATAAGCCATTTTCAGAATTTTTTTTTAAACGTAACAAAAGTAATAAATTATCAAAAAAAGTGTCTAAAAATGAGAAAAGGGGCTTACTAGCATGGATGATGTGAACAAAATGAACGTAAATAAAAAATTATATATTTCGTTAAGTTTAAACCGTTGAACTATTTAAAATTTATCTGACACATTTAAAGCAGCAAATTGGAAACATATTTTAATAAATACTAGCAGTCAATACAAAAAACAATTGACACAATATGTGCTAAAAATATAACCAAAAATGTTTATCTCCTTAAAGAAAATTTATTGCTTTCGATACAGAAATATAAAATCTTTATTCCAATTCTGTTTTGTCAAAGCATCAGAGATCATAAAACTTCATAAAACGAGTATAGCTATTCCACTTCGTTGAAATTTAGGATTAAAATTTTTCACTTCGCACTTTCTTTGGGGTTATCAGTTAAAAAATGGATAAACTTCAAAAAAGTTTATTGGTATAAACTAAAATATTGTTATTTAAACATCCTTTCCAAACTTGTAATTACCTTTACTCCTCATTTCTTTTTCTTTTTTTTAATAGCACCATGGAAATTCTTACTTAAAAGTCAACATAGAGATGTATTAAAGACTGAAATTATTTTTCGTGAAGAAAATCTGCGGTAAAAATATTTTGATAGAAACGTGAAGACTGCTAGCTTCCCTTTTTAATACTTTGCTTCAAAAATTAGAAAAAAAAAAGCTACTTTTATGGCTTTCTCCCTTCAATAAACATATTAATTATATTCAAACTTATCTGGAAAATGGGTCACTGAATTTTTAAGGTAGGACGGGCTTCATACTTCAAGAGATACAGCAGTTTAACGTAAGCAATGTAGAGTTTTCAATTTTGAAAGTACTAAGGTATTATGAACATTCTAAGAAATAACTCTAAAATGTTGACTTCATAGTTGTTTTTTTTTTTTTTTTTTTTTTAATAGTGTATAAATTTCCATCTTTAAAAGTGAGCTATTTGAACTTGTTTACTAAACGTGGCTCAATATATCGCCGGAACCACAAGAGAGAAAAATGAAATATCGAAACAAAAACTTGTTCTCCGTAATAGATATCTTTAACACTAGATTGCCCGAGATTTCTTGTATACCTATATTGCCCAAAAGCAGTCAAAATAACTGCTTTGTGAAAAAATAACAAATATGTAAAGAAATTTGTTTAAAATTAATTTTTAATATTATATAATAAAGGAGGGTGGAAGTAACTACAATTATTCATAAACGAATTTATATGTTATAGAAAAAGTCACCAAATTCTAAGAAATTGTGTCATATTTCATAATCGTTTTTCTAATTGAAATTAAAAAAACAGTCAAAATGACTGCCTTGGGCAATCTAGTGTTAAGGAGACATTGTACCTTTAAAGTCTTAAAATATTCAATATAGCAGCCTCTTTTCTATTCACCATAACATAAAACGCTCTACGTCTCTTACAATGATTTTTTTACAATTTTTTTAATAACACTCTAGTTTTAAAAAAAATTAGTTTTGTCCTTTCAAATAGTATTTTTTTTTTTTACAACAAGAATATAAATCCAATGAAAAAAACTGAAAATAACTTACTCAAAGTAACTTTTTACATATGTATATTAGAAACTAACTTCTTATATGAAATTGAAGTAAACTATCCGATTTCATAAACCAAAACTTTAGAGGTATGTTATTTTTAAATAAAAAAAAATATTAAAACTGTTACGAAATTGAAAATTTTAAGAATTGATTTCTTGTATTAATATAACTGAGGTTTACAGAATAAAAGATAATGAGTTTCTATTTCGAAACAGAAAATTTGTTTCTAATTTACAAATTTCAAAATTTATTTTGTGGGTAAGTGGATTTCTGTTTTTTACACTTGGTGTGTTATATTTAGTCTTGTATAAAGTGTATTGAAAAACTAAATAATTCTTATAAAGGTAGAAACTTGTCAGTCATCTAGGAAAAACTTTGTTCTAAACAGGACAGAACTATTTATTTTATAGGAAATCAGAAATAGGTTGCTTTAATAATAACGAATTTTCATTTCGAAAGTTAATAAGTCAATTTTGCAGAAAAATGCATAAGCAGGGGACGGGGGGAGCATATTTCTCTTTGTGAAGCCGATTTTCTCACACTTTTTTGTACATTTCACAAACTAAGAGGATAAATTAATAAATTTATAACTATGCCTTTCGAAATAATTCGAGGCTTTTTTTTTAACTTATGAAGCAAAAAAAAAAAAAAATATATTTGTGTGAATATTTAGATTGTTAACTTCCTGAATTCCCACAGTCGATCAAAAATCCAAATTAAAGAATCTAAAAATCTTACAATAATACTTCATTACAATGGTGCATTCTTCTAAAATACTCTTCCAATTTTCTTTAGGCTTTATAATATTTGCACATTATGATTTCAAATTAAGGATAAATACATCATAGACCTACGATGAAACTCTACCAACTTTTTTCGTTGCTGCTTATTTCATTTAGTATTTTACAGCATTTGGAATAGAAGTTTTTAAAATTATTTTAGCTTTTTTGAACGTCGAATACCCTGGTGTAATATTTGATACTTTTTAAAAATTTAAATAAGTTGGGAATTATATCTACTAATTATTTATTCCAAAATAGCATAAATTATTAATGAAACTCACTTTGTTGTAAGTCTGCACACAGCGTGTTAGAAATTATTTTAAACTTTTGAAATACTTTAGTTTATTGTTTTCACTTTATAAAAAAGGGTTATTTTTTAGAAAAAAAAAGCAAATTTAGCGAAAGTAATTAAATAAAAAGAGAACAGGGCAACTTTGTATTGGGCTGCACGTGGAGAGCTGTGGTCTATTGATTGTCTCTCGAAGTACGAGGAAAAAAAAAAAAAAAAAGAAAAAAAGAAAATGGAAGTTGTACTTTTATCATTTAATAGAGAATTACAGATTATACGTGATTATACAAAAATCTCAATCTTTAAAAAATGGACATTACTTTTGATAAACAGAACTTGAAATAATTTTCTCGTTAAAATAAGATCTCTTCACGTATGAGTACATGTATACATCAAAACAACACCTATTTTTAACGATAACAAAAATCCACACGATATATAAAGCTATATTTCCTGGTCAATGACGATTTTTTCTCTCTCTTTTACTGAAATCTGTCAAAGGAAATGTCATCTCTTTCCTTCATTTTTTAAACGTATCACATCCTGGTAACGTGATAAGTTGGCCATCGTCATAACTGTAATTAAAAGTCATAATACGCAAAACATATTAACCAGAGGTGTCACAAAGATTTTTTTTTTTTTAAATCAACTTTTACTCTTATGAACTAATGCCAGTGAAAGTGTTAACCGAATATGAGCAATTGCATAAAAAAAGATTTAGTGGAGAAAAAAACGCCCTAAAGAGTGCACAAAGAAAAAAAAAGAACTCAGAAGTTTTTTACTGAGCTTAAAAGAATTATCTATTCAAAATTTAAATTATACGATATGTAAAATCTTTTTTTAATTTTTTCTCCACTAAATATCAGTTTCATTCTTGTGTTCAAAAGTCTTATTTAAATTGATTTGAATATTCCTTATTTTTCACTTTGCTCTAAATCAAACCTAGGCAAAACAAAATACCACATTGGAAAAGCATCTTATGCCGGCGGGGCGCTCTATATACATATATGTATGTATATATACATATGCATGTATGAGATATATGCACTATATATATATATATAAATAAATAAATATAAATATAAATATAAATATATAAATATATATATATATATATATATATATATATATATACATATTTGAGGTGAAAGCTAAAAAACACATTATTAAAGTTTATTATTCATAAATTAATTTATAGTGTATAAATAGTTATAATTACTAAACCAATATAATATTATAATACTTTAACCAATAATACTTTAACAAATGCAATATTTGTTTCAAATAAAAATATTGTGAATTCCGGCGTGGGCCGCAAAAGTTTTACTGAGGGGCCGCTATTTGCTCACCCCTGATCCCATTTGCACTCCTAGAGAGTTAATACACAAAATGAATAATTTTAGCATATACAAGTAAAAAATAACTATTTCATACCTTGTAGCTTTAATGTAGTTGGTTGTGTATGGAGAGCTGTAAAGATCTGCTGATCACTTAAATATACATCTTCATAAGTATGGTATAAATATACATCTGTAGTGATATTAGAGATAATAGTATATATGTGTGTGTGTGTGTATCAGCGATGTATAACTGAAAATAAGAACCTTAAACAGTCTATGGATCTTAACAGGAAATCTTTTCCAGAAGCGACAGAAATCGATTACTAAGAGGAAGAGAGATAAATTATGCAATGCTCGACTAAAATATATTCCAGCTGAAAAGGGCCAATACAATTATTTTCGCACGATCTTCGTTTTCTCCCCTAAGACTATGGGGAAATTTATTTTTTCTTTTTCAGCTGCGTTTTCATCCAAATCACTCACGTAATTTTTAAGAAAAAAATATATTTTGAACATCTTTCAACTTTTATAATAGAAAAATTCAACAAGAAACTGGCTGTATTTCAAAATGTAGGCTAGTGTGTTGCGGGGTGAGAGAGGGGGAGTTTGCTTAACTGAATGCATTAAAAATACATCTGCAACATTTCAATACACAGAGGGAGAAAAAAATATTCGTTTACCTGTGTACAAGGTATTAAAGAAATACTTATCTTACAACGTCTCGGGTGCTGTAATCGTGTTGGAATCGCTCATCTTATCAGATTTTCAGTTCCGAAGTTAGTTCGCTTGTCCACTATTACCTATTATTATTGTTAAAGTAATCATTTTTCTATGCTAATGATGTAGGATTTTAATTTTAACGAATTTAATGCAAAATTACTGATTTCACTATTTTTAGAGAAAAAATGTTTAAACATTTTGGAAAGTTTTAAATTATTTACTAACTACGAAAATAAGCTATAAACAGTATCTTAAAGCAATTCACATCTGATAACTAAAAATTGATCCTGTAATTCTAAAACCACGCAGAAATTCTCGAGTTTTTACTAAATTAAATAACAACTTCGAAATTTCTCTTAAAATGGCAAAGGATTTTTTTCAATTTAATAAATCACATTGCCAGATTTAACGTGATTCCCTAAGCTAAATGATAAACATTAAAAAGTAAAATAATTGACGAATTTTAACGAATTTATTGCAAAATTACTGATTTCACTATTTTTAGAAAAAAAATGTTTAGACATTTAGGGAAGTTTTTAAATTATTTACTAACTACGAAAATAAGCTATAAACAGTATCTTAAAGCAATTCACATTTCATAAATAAAAATTGGTCCAGTAATTCTAAAACCACGCAGAAATCCTTGAGTTTTTACTAAATTAAATAACTTCGAAATTTCTCTGAAAATGGCAAACGATTTTTTTCCATTTAATAAATCACATTGCCAGATTTAACGTTATTCCCCAAGATAAATGATAAACATGAAAAAGTAACAAATAATTGTTATCACTTTTTTGATACTAGGGAGATTCATTTTTAAAAATATTTTCTAACAGTTTAAACATATATTGAACTCCTTAACCCTTAGCGTTTAATCACTAACACGATGCACATAACTACTTTAATAATGCACGCATAAAAATTCCAAGTGATTGTTCCAAATTCTATAGGACTACTCCTCAAGCAATTCTTTATCCTTTATGACGTCATATCCTCATTGATCTTAAAATATCTGCCCATTTAGAATAAGTCTCAATTCTACTAGAGAATATCATTTGTCATTTACTCACTGGGTGGCGTGCGAGGGATTATTTAACATCACTTAAGAACAAAGTATAATTTCATTTTTTCACAACCGATTTTTTTATTATATCATATATATATATATATATATATATATATATATATATATATATATATATATATATATATATATATATATATATATATATATATATAGATTGCTTAACGGATACTTGCATCCGCTATAAAAATAACTTATTTATATATCTGACAAAGAAGTCTCACTTTTAAAATGTTCCAAGCTCAAATGCAACTTTGAACCAATAAGATATTCATTTTATGATGTTTTTCACATGAACTAATTTTTTTTCCCGATTCAAAAAATATACCTAAGTAGATACTTGTTCCTATCTTTAATAATTTAACATGAAAATGGCTCGTTCTTTTCAATCACTGTAATATAAATGTGTGAGTGTTGCCTATTTGAAAATTAAAACAGAAGTATTATTCAATCCAGTTCATTATATTTTCTGTTCAGTGATCACAACAATACAATGTTGTGGACTTAGTTTTTTATACTTTATATTGCATATGTTCCTTATTTTATTCTACGTTATGCTGTGAAGAAAAAAAAATTTCCCGGCTGTGAAAAACTGCTTTCGTGTTATTTATCGAAAGGTACTAGCAAAAAAAAAAATATATACGGTATACATAAAAACAATAATTTGAGTCGAGACGTTGCCAATGCGTAAGATTAGGAAGATTTTACTGGAGAAATATTCCTTAATGACTTTTAAATAATGAAGTGTTTCAGGCACTTTCTACCTATACTTGGAAAAATATATTTTTAAAACTGGGTGAAAAATTAATTTTATATAATAAACGTTTCTTAAAAAATGATAAATTGACATTCATTAATATCATATACATTATTCAGCTTTTATTTCACTCAAAAGGTATCTTCACAATACAAATGAAATGAAGATTAATATTATTCTTTCATATTTTAGGCTAAACAATTTATTAAAATTTAATCTTTAAAGTTTTCTTACATATGTATTAACGATAAGAAAGGAGATTTCTGTTCACATTTCACTTGAAGAAACGGCATGTCACATAAAACGTATTTTTAAATCTACTTTTTTGAGGTAGCTTAGCCTGCTTGTTGAAATATTAAAATGTACAATCATTTCTCTCCGATCGAAAGTTTTAGTTAAAACCTTTTTAGCTATTTTTAGATGGAATATACAGCGCATGTGTTAGTTAATCCCAGTTCTATATATAGGATATGGAAGTACTTTAAGATCCACAATGGAAAGTTCTGGTATAAACAGTAATATTTTCTTTCACTGTTTTACTTCATCTGAAAGAACTACTTATAAATTCCGATTTGAAAGAGAAAAATCTCTTCAATTCTTAACAGCCACTCGAATGCACTTTATACATATATCAGTGGCAGGGCCTGCTTTTGGCAAGGAAGGCGACTGCCAACAGCAGCCAAATTAAGAAGATATAAACTGCCTGAACTGGAGTGCACACAATATGTATCGGTATTACTGCCTCAATTCAATTCCAAGTCATTTTACGGGTTAACAGAATTCCTTTATAATTCTATTTTCATCGTATGTTTGTTGTTTAAAAGCTTTTTTTTTTTTAAATCTTTTGGATGGACATTTGGGGTGTTTGCCTGCAGTGGTAAAAATGCTAGTCAGGTCACTTGCCTTGTTAATGCAGAAAATTGCGTTAAACTTATTTGAACCTAAACTACATGCAAAACGGAGAAAAATACGAAATTGTTGCCACTGAAATGGGCGTTTGCTGTTTTACTTGGTGAAGTATCTAAACTACTTAATATTTGAACTAAAGCAAAAAAATATAAATAAATAAATAAACAGCTCTGAAATTATAGCGAGGTTCCGAACTCAATTTCTATGTACGAAGCAATTTTAAAACTTCAAGATGTTTAAACAAGTTTAAAAAATATAATGGCCAAAGCATCTCGTTAGCATAGTATGTCGTTTTCAACGTTTTTTGTAGAATTTATAGACAAATCAAGAGATTTACTGTTCATTAAAAAAAAGGAAAATACCGTCATTACTGATTTCTCGGAAAATATCCTAAGCATAAAAAAAGACGCAAGAGCTTTAACAGTCCTTCTTTCAAAACCCATATTACTTTTCCTCAAGTTTTTATTTGCTTTGCATAGGTTCCTTTCGCATTAAGAACAAAGAAAATATAAACAATTCTTGGAAACAGACAGCTCGTTACAGGTGCAAGTATAATCGTTTATTTACAGAAATTATACTACTTCAATTAGATTTAGTATTGCTACACTCTGAGGCCTCTTTCATTCAGGGAACGCAAATCATGCTGCTATCTGAGGCATAAAAATGGCAGTCTTGTTTCACAATCAGAACTCGAAGTCCACCATAATGAGGAAAACGCGAAGGCAGAGAAAAAGAAAACACAAACGGCGATCAGAAGTTAGTAATATTTGATGTTATAACTTATCTGCATACATGTACAGCACTCTCTTTCTCTTTGGTTAAATATATTTATCAAAAAGATAGGCAACAATCGATCACGCGGGGAAACTTACACTCGATATTTTAATGACTTGATAACACGTAGAATCACTGAAGAGTCAAGATATTAATACTGCTTTTTAAAGCAACACTTTTAAATGAACAGCTTAATGTAACTTGAAATCATGATGAATCTTGATCATAAACAATCAAGTTAAGAGTAGAAGAATAAATAATAGCTTGTTTGACGACGGTGAAAACAGCTACGAAATATGCTTTCTCTTGTAACTTACCTTCCAAATTCATTCTTCAATAAATATATTGGATGTCTAAAATCTCAAGACATAAAAAAATGTACAATGGAAAATATAGGTGGTGCTGAAAAAACATGCCATAATAAACGTTATTTTATTACGGAATTTATCACTAAAGTACACAAATTACACCATTAAAACAATAGTAACATAAGTGTAATTTTTTTATTTGCATTTAGTTTCATAAAAAAATGCTTAACCCTTATTTTGACAAGATGTTTTTTCAAATATCGATTAAAAATATATTTAAATAAATAATAATTTAAATAATATTAATAATAATTAATAATATATTTAATATATTATATATTATCGATAAAAATATATATTTATTATAAAGATTTTATTTATTTGATTGTTCGTTGTAGCGGACTTAGCCAAATTAAGGGTTAAATATAATGTTTCGATAAAACAAGCAATTAACAAAACTGCAAACTACATAGACACTGCCAAAATTGTAGAAAAAATTAGAAATCCCCTCTTAAAAATTGGATTAATATTACGGGAATTTATGGCTAATATTCCTGACAGAAATGGTTTTAGATACAGCATGCATACTCGAGAATATCTAACTTTATAAAAGATTATCTTATCTGTCCTATGCCAAGTCTGAAGAAAATGGCACAACTTCAAAGTTAACAAACACCGCTGATTCATGGATTTACGATTCAAATCGCACTTCTCAAGCGTGACATAATATCTAGCTGGCACGCCTACAGTCTTGAATACATTGAGTTCTAAAGCCAACAAAATAATTAAAATTCAAAACCACAGCATTTTGTAAACTGCTTGACCACCTAACAGATAATTAAGCTTTCTAAAAATATGCTACTTAAACAACAGATCTTTGTTTCACATGAACATATCAGAATAGGGAAATTCAATTTTAACTAAGTCCAATGTGTAATGAATACTTTATATCTTTAAAATTTTTCAGAAAAACATGTTTCAGATGACAACAGATATTAATATTAAAGTAAAGAATTACTCAAAATCGGAAATTATTTAAAAGTGAGAAACTAAAATTGTAGCTAAATTTTCGAATGAAAGCTCAAAGCTTCAATTGCATTCTGCAGATATTTTTTCCGACATTTTCTAACTTAAAACAAATACTAGTCTAATTTAACTACTCTGCAAAGAGCTTCATAATAAATAATACACCACTTAAGAGGAAGGAAAAAACATTTTTAAAAAGCTGGTTATGGAACATAATGTAAACTTTTACAATATTTGATTAACAAAATTTTATTTACAGTTAACAAAAATAAACATTTCTTACGTACGACTGATAAATTATCCATTTCTGCTTCGAATTTCAGTTGCTCGCAAAAATTAAAATAAAAAATCCACTATCCTTAACTTTTAAGATTTTAACATTTAAGATTTTTTGGAACAATGAAATTAGCAATCCTTAAATTTAATTGATACTTTCTGCACACTTGACAATGACTTCATACATGACTTTTATATGTCCGGATTAATATTTGGGAATAGAAAAATATTAATTTTAAGAAAAAAGCAGTTTAAACAATGCAGTTTTATAAAAGCAAAACAGGAAGTTTACAAGAAATAAAAATTGAAAAAAAATTTTAAATTGTACATTCGTTATAATGTATTTACATAAACATATAAATGTATGAGTTTGTTAGACACCGTTTTTAGAAAATTGAATTTATTTCCCGCCGAAATCCCAACATCTCACTTTATCGCGATGTGAAATTGAAACATTTTTTTTTTTGCTTATTTACAAATTTTATATATTTAGTAATAGTCTTAAATTAATTAGAACTATTCCTAGATTTACATTTCAAATCCTTTAAAGTTCATTCAAAAAGTTGTCAACTCTATTTAGCCTTAATAGCGTATAGTTTTAACACGGAATAAAATTAGATTTTCACATTATTACAAGAATGATAAATTATGGCAACACAGTTGTGCACATTTTTTTTTTTTAATCTTGAGAATATAAAATTGCACATGCAAACAACATATATATATACTCATGTACACCCCATTGTATTAAATGCGGTCTACATGAATGAATATTTTTTTAATGTATATAATTATTTGGAGATTTGATATTTTATTTTTATTAGTTGATCAGTTTCCTTACTTGCTGTTCAAAACGTTGCTGACATCTCTTGTAGAATTTCGTCCCTACCTTTTTATCCAAATAAATTTATATAATTTCTTTTAATTTCTGCCAATAGTATTAAGAATTTTAATTCGGTGATTCATCATTTGACTTACCTTATTAACGCAAATTAATTTTTTTTCTATTTTCATAATGATACAAACAGTAACGTACAGAGATATCGAAAATTTACAATAATAAAAGATGACTACTTTTATTTATTATTTGTAATTAAAAGGCATTACGGAATGACATAAACAGTGAAAATTTTACTTTTGAGACATTTGAAATATGTAAATATTTAAGGAGTTTTAAGTGTACTGATAATTGAAATTATTTCAAAGTATAAATATAAAAATATTAGCACTGTTTTAATATAGTATGCACTATCTACTTATAAATACAATAAATAGACTGCAAAACCTGATTTAAATTCTAAACTTTATATTGCGACAAAAGACCGATAAAAGATGGAAATGAATAGCTTCAATATATCATTCCCTAAATAATCTTGATATTTTAATTCTAATATATGTTCAATCTCAAAAAGCTTAACCCACATAAATATTACATGCATATTACGGGGGAAATGTATAACAGACATAATATAAAATTCCAAAACTAAACAATGATTCATATCTGCTAAATTAAATTTGTAAGAAAGTTAATGTCTTGAAATAAAGAGATGTTTCACATAAGAATAAAAGATTTGTTAAAAATCCATTTTTAATATTTTACATAATTTTAAGACTTCTTGTTTTCAGCATAGGGTTAGGTTCTCAATAATATTAAAAGACCTACTTTCCTTACAAATAATAACTACTTATACAAATATCTGAGAACACAAAGTATAGAAAAGAAAATTCAAAATAAATACTTTGGTTGTTCTCTTACAAATAAAAATATTTACTAAACTACTTATACAAATTATTAATAATTAATTATTATAAGTAGTATTATATTAATATTATATAATTAATTACTATAAGTAGTATACTATTATTAAATATTATAAGTAGTTTATTAAATATTACAATATTTAATAAATTACTTATACAAATATCTGAGAACACAAAGTATAGAAAAGAAAATCCAAAATAAATACTTTGTTCTCTTACAAATAAAAATATTTTAAACTTCATGGTTTTTAAAATGTGCAATTAATATGTACTTTTTCATTTAGCTATCATTCTTAGTTTCTTTGTGAAATTTAGCTTCAATACATTAACAGGTATGACAGGTGTCACTAAAAAAGTAGTCACATTTACAGTTCTAATGCAGTGGTGCACATACTATTTTCACTTGTAACTCCCGGTTTTGTGAAAAAAAATTACTGTAACACTTGGATAGGAAAAATACAGTTCCTTTTTAACATAATAAATTTTATTTTAACATTTTACTAGTAAATAATATTTATCGAAGAAAACCTTTATATATTTTCCTGTAATAAATTTCCTTATATTCACTGACCCACAGAAATTTCTCGTAACCCACAGTAATAAACTACTGTAGAAATTAATAAGACAGTACATTTTAATTAATTTCTAATAATGCAATTAATATGTACTTTTTCATTTAGCTATCATTCTCAGTTTCTTTGTGAAATTTAGCTTCAATACATTAACAGATATGACAGGTGTTACTAAAAAAGTAATCATGCTTACAGTTCTAATGCAGTGGTGCACATACTATTTTCACTTGTAACTCCCGGTTCTGTGAAAAAAATTTACTGTAACACTTGGGTAGAAAAAATACAGTTCTTTTTTAACATAATAAATTTTTATTTTAACATTTTACCAGTCAAAGAAAACCTTTATATAATTTACTGCCTAATAAATTTCTTTATATTTACTGACCCACAGAAATTTCTCGTAACCCACAGTAATAAACTACTGTAGAAATGAATTAAAATGTACTGTCTTATCATTCCTTGTATTAACTCCTATTATAGAGCCTGTCTTTAGTATGATTAATTCTTATTACATAAAACGTCTACAACTACCTTTAATAAAAAGTAACATTGAGGGAGACAAAATTGGTCTTATTACAAAATAAGTTATTGCAAGCGATTTTAATTCTTGGACAAGCCTGTTAATATATATATGTGAATCTCATAGAGACGAATCGACTTTTATATAAATTTAAAATCAATGACCATTCAAAAATAAAAAGACTTTATAGATTATTACTTCATTATTTATTTATGAAAAATATATAAGTATTACAGAACATTTGCCTATTCTCCATCATTATTTAAATGTTTTAAATAGAAAACGTTATGTAAATAAATCACTTTTTTTTAATAAATAAAAACAACTAGGTGATTCAACATAAAAAGAAACTATTTTATAGTATTATTATTTTTTGTTTGTTGTTGTTTGTAAAGGTCTAAATTAATGAAGCCAAAGTCAAATAGGAGTTATAATTTTTTATTACTTTAATACTAAAAATTTTGAAAAATTTTAAGAACTAATAAGAAATTTAAGCTTTTTCAATTCTGCTTTTATGTAAATATTTAATAATTGAAGTTTTAAATTTACAAACTATAAACATAATTTCCTTTCTTATAAATTAAATTTATAAATATTTTACTTATGCTTAAAAGTTTCTGAAAATTAACAATCCTAAAATAGAGAAGAAAAAAATTAAATGACTACTAGAACTATGATATTAAATTATATACTCAGTTTTTGAATAAATTACACATAATGTATCCCATGAACTAGAACTGTCTTTTATAGTAACTAAAGATAAAATAAACTAAAAAAATGCTGTACCATTTTAAAAGAAAGGTTAAAAACAAATTATATTGGTAGGCTTTTTTATTTCATTGTTCATTTCTATCAATACTGTAAAAGTATTGAGTTTTAAGACCTAGAAATGTAAGAAGCTGAATAAATATCTTTTACTACATTTATCATACATAGAAATGTCTTACCTGTTATATGTGCATAAATATAAAGACAAAAAATAAATAAATCTCTGATAAAAACTGTACCAACATATCAAGAATATATGCTGTAGTTAACTATCATAATGAACCACAATCAAAATGCAATGGACTTCAATTAATTTACTCGAGCTACAGTATTTAATTAGTATTTTTGAAAGTTTAAATGGCAGCTTATATATACAAAATTTATTAATACAATAGTACAGATATTAATTAATAATGGTTCTAAAAAGTATTCTATGATTCGTCATGGATTATTTTTAAGTCTATCTTTTAATAATCTTAAAATATATCTAATCTTATTTACACTTCTAATACTTCTAATTTTTAAATATATCTGTGTTTTAATAATCTAATAGACTTAATATCTATTTTTAAGTCTAATATATTCTAGTCACTTTCAATTCGAAACATAAAATACAAAGTTATCAACCTCATACATGGAATAAAAGTAATAGAGGATTTTAAATAGTGATATTTTATAAAGAAAATGGGCAATTATTATGACCTTTTTTTTGTAATCTATAAAATATTTTAAAAGATAAATCAACCCACTGAGGTTTAGCATTATTTTTTTCAGAAAACTTTAAAAAATATTTTGTAGAATTTTTATATTTTCTTTAAAAGATTTTTCCTTTTTAGTGAAGGTATATAGAAATCCCATAAACAATCTTCCAAATTTACAAGTTTCTACAATTTTGTAAAATTTTATAATTTAGATGGAAATTTTAGGATTTTTCAAGTCTTACAGGAAACTTTATTTTCCACAGGAACTTCTACTGAAATGAGTAATAGCTACGTATGTTATAAAACTTCACTTTATAGTACCATGTATAGATATGATCCAAAATAAATCTGTTTCACAGAATTTTTCTTTTTATAAACGTCCCCTATGTTGTTTCGTATTTCAGATCATCGACTCATCACTAATGATAACAGGCTGTATTCACAGTTGTTTAAATTTCATATTTCATTTACTGCCAGAAGTTAATAAATTAAATTCATCCATATTCATCAATATTTAGCAGTAGAAATGATGCCAGCATGTATACTACGATGAGTTTTTCATACTAACATTAAAATTCAATTTAAGAAAATTTTATGAAACATTAAAGAAAACTATTTTAAAAACATGAAAATAAATAATAACATTGAATAAACCAGCTGTTAATGGGAAATATATCAAATGATAGTCCCCAATTTAACTCAGTATAGCAAAGATTTAAATTTTTTTAATTATTAGTATTTTTCTGAATTATTGAAAAATATGTGTATATTAAACTAAGTATTCCTTTTAACAACACACAACAGTTAAATATAGTATAAATTGTACAAGATAAATAATAATAATAAAATCTGAATGAATGGTGTTTAATCTTCTAAAATATTTTCAGTAGCATGAAAACAGATGAAATATATAAACAACTGTTATCAAAATAAAGCACTTAAATATGGAGAAGTTTAAAGTATTTAACTACATATACTATACACTTAATTTAGAATTGTACATATGCGTATATGTGTATATATATATATATTAATATATGCATACTTTTCTATATATACATCTGAATTTTCTAATGCTTTATTTTGAACTCGATAATACAAAATTAACCAAATGCCAAAAACTTATTTTTCTAGAATTAATCAAAAAAGTATTTTTTAATAAACAAAAAACTTCATACTTCTAACATAAAATATTATTTAATTGGTATATTAAATATGAAAATTTTTCAGAAATCATTCTAATATTAAATCACAGACTTGTAAGAACTTCCAAGGTTTTTAAAAACAGCTTTTGAGAACATGTCAGATATAGAAAGAAAAATATTATATGAAATCAATGTTACTTAAATATTAAAATAAAAGGTAGTATGGAAATGTCAAAAACATATATTAAATCAAAGATATATGCTTATCTAACAGTTACATAAACTATACTTTAATATAAGTTACATGAAAATTTTAAAGATAACCTATTAATATTAATAGCCTATCAAATAATCTGTTCAATTAAGAAAGAGTAACTGTAATTCTTAACATAACAAAACAATGCATTTTTGAAAATTTATTAATACTTAATAATTCTAAACATCCAAATCAAAATCTCCAATATACTGAATTATAATCAATTATATACTACTTTAAATATAGAGAAAAAATTAAATTATTCTGAATTTAAAGACGTTAAACAGAACTACACACTTTATTATACTATTAAACATATTTTATTTTGGTCACTTTTAAAAATAACAACCAAAAAGTAAATGCACATCAGCTGAAGATAAAAGTAAACAAAAGTCCTCATGCATATTTTTAATGTAAAATGTTTTTTAATTTTCATGGATTTTGACGTAAAAATAGTAACATCTTATACAAATCATTTTAATTTACTGCCATCAAATGATTTATACATCATAACTATGATACAAATAACAGAATACACGTTGAATTTATATGGAACTAAATACTAAAATTTTCTCTTTTCTTCATTAAGTTAAATAATTACAACATAGAATTAATATAATTCTTATATATATTGGTTATAATAACAAAATTTTAAGTTTATTAAATGCTATTTTGTTTTTTAATACTACAGAAAAGATTCCTCGGTTACTTTTTAAAAAATGTTTATGATGAAACACATTTCGTCAAATTGTCACTGGGAATTATATGACATATTTATTTTTTTTTTCATAAATAATATATTCTAAAATATTAATTTAAAATACTTACTTGCAAGCACAGAATAGTTTGGGAAAGTAAGATGAGTAAGTACAACAACAGACCGGGGTATATGAGTATGTACAAGTTCACAATTGGGGTTTGTATAACCGCGTAAAACATGTAAACACAGTCAATCACACAGGTAGCTTACAATTGTAATAAATAACGCAACAAGACTATCCCCAGAAGGACGCCATTTAAACCAGAAGGTTAGATTAGGATTCGACAAATGTAATCAGTTTGTAATGGCCCACGCAAAGTTTATACGTCCAAAATCGGATATTTAAATGCAAGTTTTCACATTCGGCTGTCACATGTAGTTTGACAGATCATGTAAACACCGGTTCCACATGCTACCCAAAAGCACATATAATCCCAACATTTATATAACGCGATTATAATTCCCAGATAGATCGAACCCTAGACGAAACGCTGCCGAAAGTTACCAGAATACGAGAAGTACTTAGTATTTCGACAGGACAATGAACACATAAGCTAACTAATGATTTAAATGCTGGATTTCGCGGTTCCCCGCGGATTAAATACATAACTAATTGGTACTTACGGTGGTCTAGAAGTTTCAGATGTCGATTTCCACAATTTTCTAATCAGTTTAAGGCTTGAAATTCTCAAAAAGCTAAAAAAGAGTCGTCTTTGTCCTGAGACCGGCGTTTGCAGGGTAAAATGGAGTAGTACTGTGAGGAGTGGAATGAAGCCTGCAGGAAGCAGCGCATGAGGTTTGTGACGTCACACCATCTTTGTTAACAATAATACACATCAGGACTAAAATCTAAAAGATGATGACTGCTGTATCTACGTTTGTGGCTGCTTATTAGTCGCTTTGAATGCTCGTACACTTCGTTAATCTTGTTCTACTTCACGTTAAGATGAGAGAGAATGCGAAACAGTTTTTTTTAAAGATACGTGAATTGAGTTTCGGAAACTTAAAAGGGAAAACTTTTTCTCACAAGGTGTTTGTTCCGGGTCAGGTAATTTTCACTCGAGGGAGTACACCTCTCGCACCCCAGTGTTTGTAATGTACAAAGTATTATGAAATGCATTTTGTTTTCGGAACTTGACAGGTAGAAAATAAAACTTTAAAATTATTGTTTAATTAAAATTTTTACTGGTGAATTAAAAAGTTCAAATAAAATTAGTATTTTTTAAATAGACAGTTTTAAAGTATCACATAAAAAAGTTTTTGTACAAATGTTGATACAAATGTTTTTATATATTTTCTTATTCATATATTGACAGCAAAAATGGCAAAAATTAGTAATTTTTCATAATAATTATAATTGAACTAAACTATTTTACTATTAATTTTAATTCACATTAAACTTATTTCCATACTTTACTTTGGGATACATGACGTAGCATTAATTAAATCAATCGTCATTTGGTTGTTATATATTATATTTCGAATTTAATACTTGTATTTAATTAATTAAATGCGAACACAAGTATCTGTAAGCTCAAAAGTAAACATCAATAAAAAACAATTTTAAAAAACTTTTCCCGGGTACATATCCAAAATAGTTGCAACAGAATTTTTTCACTTACTTTTAATAAACTTTGGGGATATTTTTTTTCTTCAACCAACTTTTTTAGGTAATTTCTGGTAAATTTTAAAACTAATATTAGAATTTAAATTTGTACACACAACTCAGTGACGGAACTTGGAACTTTTGAAATGTGCTGCCATCTATAATTTTCAATTAGAAGTAAATAAAGATTATAAATTTGTTTTTCTTATTGTAGTTTACGTTTTGTAGAATGTTGTGAAAAACGATAGTGAATTCTGATTTTCTGTATAATTTGCAATAGACAAGGGAAGAATAATGTTTTTCTAATTTTATAATTACGTGATAGAATTTTACTCATTTATTGAAATTTGATTTCGTTTCCATTACTAAATTAATATGGCAGGTCTTTTTAATGACAGATGTAACAAATAAGTATTGCAATATTTAAGGCTGAATATAAAAATTGGAATATTTTTTAAATGCAATAAAATAATTTTTTTATTTATTTTTGATAATTTAAATCATGAATAAATTTGTTGTTAAGAAAATTAAAAAAAAAAAATTATTAACAGTTCTATAACAATTTTACCATAAATTGTTTGTACCAATTCTTAATTGCTTAGTAATCATGGTTTGTAATGTATGTATCGCTTTACAATAAGCAAAACTATAGAAATATGTTTTATAATTTATAATACTATACACTTGTAATTGAAATTAGAAGAACATTCATTTTACAGTTATTTAATTATTTTCATTTAAGATTTTAAAAAACGAAATTCTTTGAAAATACGAGATAGAAATATAAAGTATTGTATTTTCAAGAAGAAAATTGCAATTTTTATAAGGGAAGATAAATTGTTTTATGTTATTATGATTATATGTATAGCACTTGAATGGGAAGTATCTTATATGATTCTTATGATTTGAGTAATGGGAAGTAGTGTTACACATTACTCAAATCAAAAGAACGGCAGGTTTCGTGGATCACCGACTTCTCCATCATTCCGGATTGTTGAAACCTTGGAAAAAAATCATAGGTTCTCCCTAATTTTTTATAATTATCATAAATATAATAGATATGCTTGTCTTATTTATTAGTTTAACTTTTTTCTACCAGATGACGCTGTTCTAGAGAATATTCGATTTTTTCTTTTGCCACCTTATTTATTTATTTATTTATAAATAAGCTATAATAGTTTTATAATTTTATAAAGGTAAACGAAGAGATATCTTCAGTTGCTTATTTTTATTTTTATTTGGTATTAAATTCAAGTGGCATCTGACTTGTTTCATCTGATTTCGCTGTGTCATTAAATTTATTACTTATTTTTAGCAATCATTTTATCATCAGACAATTCTATTGAGCCCTAGACATTATAGAATAAAAGAATTAAGACCTCATTTGAAAATTATTGAAAAAGAAATTCTTTTCTGGTGAAATTTAGAAATTTTTGGATTTTTGGACACGTGATGGTGGAACAGTAATTATACAGTTATTTCTTATTCATTTTGAATTCAAAAAGAACAATTTTCAGCTTTAAGACAAATGGTGGATCTTACATAAAAAATTTAAAATATAATAAAGTTTAAAATTTATTTTACATTTATCGTCTGGGACATTAAATTAACTTCAAAGTTTGGTACTAACAACGTAAAAAAAGGAGATGGGGAATTATTATTATTTTTTTTTTTAATGATTTTAGAATAGAATATTGAATGTTTTGGAACGGGAAAAGTTTTGTTTTCGATGATTTCAATAAAATATAACCACTTTTAAAATAATTCTGTGCGTTACGATACAAAGGTTGAAAAATTTTAATTAGTAATGATAAGGCAAGGGCCGTAGACAGGATTTAGTTCGTGTAGTGTTGGGGAGCACTCAGACAGTTATTTATGCCAGAATTTCCAACATAAAATTTAGTAAATATAAATATTATTAACATTCAATATTAATGTTTCAACATTTATATTAATATTAATATTGATAATACCCTAAATTAAACTATATAGATATGAGTAGAATATAATATATAGAATGTACCATTTGCAGCCTCTTTGAGAGTGGTGCCTGTGGTATGATATAACCCCTTTCCCCCTCGCTTCGCCACTGAAATGCTGATATAAAAAGTAGATAAACATAAAAATTTTTGAATTTTTTAAAAATAAAATTTTGATTAAATATGCAGCTTATATATATATATATATATATATATATATATATATATATATATATATATATATATATATATATATATATATATATATATATATATATATATATATATATATATATATATATATATATATATACATATATATATATTTATATATAGAGAGAGATAGATATAAATATATGTGATGAGGCGATTTAGATCAGTAATATGATTAATTTATACGAGAAGTAAAATGCTTGGGATCTAAATCTGACCTCATCACATCTTTTGTAAAGGAGAAGAGAACCAATAAAAATTTATTTCAACGTCGTGTGCAGGATCCTCGGGCGGGGTTCTGATCCTAGTCCCAGATTAGAATCACGTCTCCGTACATGACACTAAATAAAAATGTACCTTTTGTGGAGTTATTTATGAGTCCCTATCTATGACAGATAGATATATAACCACTGAAATTATTCTAACCGATTACACATGAAAATAGCCCTTATTATTTGGATTGCCCGGACTTACTGAGCAATAAGAGAAATTAAGTTATTTGCTGTCTTGACTCCATTAAAAATAAATAAATAAAGCTAAGTCCAACGTTGTGGAACTTTAAGTTTATTGAAGCTAAATGAACGTTTTTTATAAGACAAGAGCTTTGCCTCAAATGATCACAAACACACACTTTTTTTCCCAAATTTTTCACATTTTTTTCACACAGCGATAGCTGTCGATCACGTGAATTTTTTCCCAAGAGACCTACAGCTTTCTCAGCGTTGTTTGGGAGTCAGGATTGAACGTTGATTATTTAGGTTAGCGCGAAAACCAGATACGCAGCAATTATGCGAAATATTATTTTTTAGAATTATGAACCCCTCCCCCTTGAAAATTATAAACCCTCCCCTTGAAAAAATTCTGCGTACGCCACTGATTAGAGCTGTCGGTTGTTGATTACAACAATGCCACAGAAAAGTATCACTGTATTCATATGTGCCGGGTGGCCATAATTAAACTGACAGTGCTCACAGTGTTCTGTAGCACGATCTATTTGCGAGAATGACGCCACATTTTGTAGGAAGATTAAACAAGACGGGGGACGAAGGATTCCACGAAAAAACAAATTAGTTCCAAAAGTCACCGCTAGGGGAATATTTGGCGCTGTGTTATAATAAATAGAATGTTTAATAATGCAAATTAATACAGAATAAAATTACCTTTTATTATGCACATTTTCCGATTTAGTTCAAGTGCAATATGGCAACACTTTTAAAAAAGCGTAAAATCTACATAAACACCGATAAAGTCTCGTGATCTGCAATATCACGTACGCTGAGCAGAAGAAGAAGTTCTTTATTCAAATTTCACGTTACATCCATTGACACAATTAAGAAATTAATTTCCGTATTGATTTGCATTTGTTAACACTCTATTTTCTATAACACAGCTCCAAATATTCCCCTAGCGGTGACTTTTGAAACTAATTCGTCCCCCGTCTTGTTTAATCTTCCTACAAAATGTGGCGTCATTCTCGCAAATAGATCGCGCTACCGAACACTGTGAGCACTGTCAGTTTAATTATGGCAACCCGATATTTGTAAAAGTTTACTCCTAATACAGACCGAAAGATGGCCGAATAGGTAGAGAGCTGCTCTTCAGTGTCAGAGTACTTCACTATTTTTGCTTCATCCCCCAGAGTGTTTTCGTGGTACACCGTCCACTAGTTGCCTTTTATTGTCATAAAATTAATTTTAAAAGAGTTGTAAAAATTCGTAAAGTAATAACAAGTCCTGACAAAAACAGGATTGCTTTCAATGCAGGGGCGAACTAAGAACTAGGCAACTTAGACACGTGCCTAGGGCCCGTAATTTTTGGGGCCCGAAAATTAGGTTTTTAACCCTTAATTTGACAAGATGTTTTTTCAAATAAATTAAAAATATATTTAAATAAATAATAATAACAATAATAATAATAATTTAAATAATAATAATAATAATTAATAATAATAATATATAATATATTTAATATATTATATATCATCGATAAAAATATATATTTATTATAAAGATTTTATTTATTTGATTGTTCGTTGTAGCGGACTTTAAGCCAAATTAAGGGTTAATTTTTATTTTTATTTAACAGAAAAACTTTATATTCTTAATGAGGAATTTTCACGTTTTCTAATTTTGATTTTAAACGATAGAAGACAAAAAAGTAAGCAGGACAGTAGCTATTTTTCTTTCATTTGGGGGCCTAATGAGTGATTTCTAATGGGTTTTATAGCGGACTCTTTAACGTCTCTCAAAAACGATACTTTTCCTCCGCCGAGTTTGTGACGTCATCGTTCATGTAGACACCGAGCGCCTATGCTGTTTACATGTTAAAAGGCGACTTTTAAATTTGCTTTTGTGTAAAGTATTGCATATAATAGAAATTTTTTTGTTATGTCTGGCATTAAAAAATCATACTCTAAATATTGTATTGTGCCACTCTGTAAAAATACAACAACTAATTGCAATGAGAAGATATTTTTCAGCTTCCCAAAAGACCCACATACACGTAAAATCTGGACAACTGCGATGAAAAGGGATGAGAAATTAAACCTCAAATTATCATATAAATCATCTTTATGGGTTTGTGAAGACCATTTCTCGGTAAGTAAATGCTTGCTTTTGTTTAAATATTACTAATTTAGAACAATTAAAGTATATAAAAATACATCTATACCTTTAAAAGGATTGTTGATTAACCACTGCTATTTAACTTTTAAAACTGCTAATTTTCGAGTATTATCACAGAGTTCAAGTACAATAAATATTTTATAAAGCATATAAATATCGAAAAACATATCAATATCTAAAGCATATAATTATCTAATAAATAACTCGGGGGAGGGGAAGGTTATGTATTTTCAAGGTATTATAAATATTTTCTTCAGAAATGCATACTTTCTTGTGTATCAAATCATAGTGATATTTTTCGATTAAATTGGTGACTAATTTGAAAAAAAGTATAATATTTTTAAAATACTTAATAATGATATTACTTTAAAAATTAAATTTAATTTGAGAAATTTTATACATTTTTTAATTTGACATTAATATTAAAGGCAATAAAATTGTATTGCTATTTAAAAATGTATAAATAATTAAGTAAAGCCGTTTAAAGATTTTAAATTTCTTTTCATCATATTTAAAATATCTAAGAATTGGTTTGGTTTTGGAGTGCTACGGTCTACTTTTTGCAACACGAAGGCTAATGAGACCGGTCTCACAATAAATACCTCCTCTAATTTTTATTTTAATATTACATCCGTCTCTATTTATAAAAAACGATGCTACTACAAATGTGTGTGTATATGATATATGTATATTTATTTGACTTGTTTGTGTTTACAAACAAAAGAGCTGTGTTTAGCATGAATAAAGTATTAATACATGTTAAGTAAAATTGGAAAAAAAATATAAATGGTTTTACATAACTTTGGGTTTTAATTCCTCGTATTTCTGCTCACATAAAAACCGGGTTTTTTGCCAAGAAAGAAAACATTGACATGCTGTCAATTTTCGGGAGGTTGTCTGATTGTCTTTTGGTAAATCCAGGTAGAAGAGACATTTATGACAAATTGAGATAACTAAGCTATCTAGATCGATAAAATAAACCTTCAGGTTTAAATAAAAATAAATTTTGATAGCTAGAAAATTTCAGGAACTTGCAAAAACAAAATCGGAAAATAGTGCGCGCTTAAAAGTAATACAAAAATATTGGTCTGCATGAACGATGACATCACAACCAATCACGGAGCTTTTTGATGTCACGTGATTTTCGCTTAACTTTAAAATTAATTTTTTAAATGATGGACCCAGTTTTTTACATTTTTGAGAACATTTTTGGAATCTACGAGTCTGAAATTATCAGAAAAACACTAAGTTGTTCGAATCCTCCACATGTGCAAATTCCTCATTATTGCTGAAACTTATCCAAATAATTCCGAATCGTTGATTGATAAAGTCGACAAGTGTAGACGAGCATTCTTGTGCTTATGCATTAGTGTCGATGTGTGTAAATACGATCGAGCCTAGCGCTAATCAAGCCTTTACTATGCACGTCAGTAAAGACTTTCGCCTGTATCCATGTGGTCATTTATTCAGGAAAATAATATTATTGCGACATTCTCTAATTTAAACATAATTCTGAGAATTTATTTAACCCTTCCAATAAGCAATGCAAGCGGTGAAAGATCATTCACTGTAATGTCCAGAATAAAAAAAAATTTTAAGATCCACACTTGGCAGGGTTTGACTTCATTTGTCCAACCCAAAAAAACCAGGGCGGGTTTTTTCAAAAAAAAAAAAAAACACTTGAAAAAACCCAAGTGGGTTTTTTCAAAATTGGGTTCTCAAAATCTTTATTTAAAATTCCACATATTTAACTAATAATAAATATATCGAATTAAATCTATAATATACATTACATATTTCATCTTTGACAATGATCCTAGAATTTTTTTTTAATTTGAAGGGGTCTAACCTGCTAGAAAAAACAAAAACTTAAAAACTTTTCAAGGGAAAATAGTTATCTGTATAACAAATGCAATAAAATCTTAATTAAACAAAGTTAATAAGAATGTATGATGAAAAAAAAATAAAATTATTGAAGTATTACATGTGATAAAATTAATCGAAAAATGGACAAGAAAAACTGGGTAAAAAATATGTATAAGAACTGTAAATAATAAACATGGGGATAATATATACAATTAATTCTGCTACTTATCATATATAACTTAAAAATTAACAAAAAATATCTTCTGAATGCTTTAATAACACATTACTGCTAATAAATATAGAGCAATAATTTAATACATTTTATTGAAAAGAAAAAACTTCAAATGCAACTATTTCAAACCCAACTTTTAGTATAAAATAATCGCTATTCAAAACTAGTTTTTTGATGTTAGAAAAATTTTATAATAAGAAAAAAAAATTATTTTAAGATTTCAAAATCTCCTTTAATATAGACAAAAATTTCTTCTACATAATTTAAAATTGATTTTTAAAATTTTTAATTAAAAAAATGATTAACATTTTTAATTTATTTTAATCATACAATAGGTTCTTACAAAATATTTACCAGACACACCTAATATGCTTTATAAATCCGGGTATTCCTTTAAAACTAATTCAAAATTAATTTAATTATTCAAAAATAATTTAAATTAATTCAAAATTTAAAAGGAAATAGTTGATTTTCTTTAAAATTTGAATTTATTAAGGTTATTAAAACTCAATTTAAATTTAGGAACTCTACAATTTTTTATGAAAATATAACTTCTAATTAAAGAATTATTCCCCTCAAATGAACTATTCAGTTTATCAGCAAAATAATTTTTCCAAAATGTTTAAAAACATTTTTAAGCATTAATAACGTAAAAATAGAAAAAAATTAAAAATTAAGAACTAACAAGATATTTTGAGTTTATTCTGAATATATGATATAGAAAAAAAAAACATGTTTATATATTTCCTCGCTATATTTGGTGACAGGGGCGCAGACCAGTTTTTAGCCACGGGCGCTAAAGGACCTAGTTACGTCCCTGACAACTTGTATGATAGATGAAATTATTAGACTTCATATATTAACAATATTTTATTAGCAAAAATATA
>CM063506.1:46862408-46874908 GCA_032207245.1 Pardosa pseudoannulata
AAGATAAACAAATTATTGAGCGTGTACCAGATAATAGTCAGCCAAATTATTTTTTTTTACTAGCCTCATAGGGTACTTTTCAATACTGGAAAATTAAAAAATTTACTGATACCGTCATATGAAGTGCTGTATGCTAGTACTTATATAATCTTCATAAAATGTCGTCATCTTTTCCTACTTAGATGCATTGTAACATTTGCATTTAGATTTGATGAAAAAGGGAAAGGATTTTGACATAATAAATAGCGAGGTTCAGATTGTAGTTTAGTTCATAAGCTAGAAGGAACATAATCATTAAAAGTTCGTCACAAAAGCACAATTCTTTGGAATTACATGCTTTGTTCCTTAAGGTATCCGTCTACGTTAAAAACGTCATTTTTTGATAAAAATCATATTTGTTTTATTTCTCTATCGTAAAATTTCAAGTTTTCGGCTTCTAAATCTGTTTTTGTTTTGTCTCTACGGCATTTTAAAGAAAAGTTACAGATAGATGTTTAAACATCAGTGACGGCTTTTAAAACAAAACAGAAGTAGCGACATCGGAACCGGAGGTTGTGAATTTAAAGCCTTTTAAAGAGCATTTTTTGGACAAAACTTTTTAAATTTTCATAAAGATTAAACTTTTTTCTAGTATTTTTAATAATTAGCAACTTGGCAATTAGAAATTTTTGAAGTAAGAAAGTGTGAGGAATTTTAAACATGTATTTTAATTTTCTAATAGTTAAGGTTGCTTTCATAAACTTCAAATGCGTGTTTCTCAGAATGGTATTTTTAATAAAATGTTGAAACTTGAAATGTGATTTCTCAAAAAGTTCTTAAAATATTTTGTTGAAAATTATTATGAATGCTTTTGATAGTATTTACTAGTGAATGACCTAAAAGCTTTAAATTTGGATAATTTTTAAGGATGTTACACTCATAGTTAGATATAAAGGTAATGAAAATTCGTTAAAAATTCAATGTGTATGATTTTGAAGGACCAAAATTTTTTACCATATGTAAATTAAGCAAAGATTTTAGATGATTCACTAGTCCAGTGTATAAGAAATATGTTGCTTAAAAATATTGAAATAATTTAATTTATTAAAAAATTAGACCTTTTGAAAAAACCCGATTTTTTTTACTAAATTTTCTTCATTTATTAGAAATTTTATAAAAACTTCTCCAGGAATAAATTTTTTAAGTGCAATTCGCTATGATAATACAAAAAAATAAATCTAATAATGTAAAAACATGAACTAGTTTCTACGTTTAAAGAAAAAAGTTCTCCCAACGTAGACGGATACCTTAACCGTACGTTGCTTACGCGGGTAAGTGGAGTTTAAAAACGGTATAAAAGCCCCCATAAATATAAAAACAGCCTGTTTCGAAACACCCAACTTGGCAATAAAATTGTTTTTTATACTTTCTGACTATGCTCTCATTTCTAAAGTACACGAAAAGTATAATAACATGTTTATCATTATGAACTAGTACTTTCTCGCCAATTCTCTTCTGTGCAATTCAAATTCTCCCATTAAGGGTACAATGAACATTTATAAAATTTCTTTCCTGATTTTTTATGGGTTCTTTTGCAACTTTGACTTGTTTTTCACTGTTGGAATTTTAACCAAAATCAAAATACATACATGTACACGCATAAACTTATATTTCTTCTAAGTTCTTTCACAATGTTGATATGTCATTCGTTGTAGGCATATCTAACCCAAATCAAAATATGTGCACTTATATTTGTGTATTCATCTTAATTCTGATTCGTTCATAATGAATGGGCCTTTAAATATGCGGCATGAAATGACGTCATCTTTTTCAGGCTACGCCCATACACATTGACATGCGCTTAGAGTAAAACGATTTCTGTTTTACCACTTGAATAAACAAAATTTCTAACAGCTTATGACAAAGCATAATTGTATCAGCAATAAGTGCAGAGGCTCAAATAGACAGAAATTCTACGCAGACAGTTGTTTTGCACGTTCATACCAGCAAGAAAGCAGTTTATTTCCATTACGACTTCGATCTTGGATCAGTTTGACCTGTCAAAAAATTTTCCAGGGTTTACCTAAATCACCATAAAATTTTTAATAAAAATTTATCCCGCATATGTATATATAAATTATTTGTTAACTAGTATATAGCCCGTCATATGACGGGATGAGTAAAATTTTCAATTTTCCAAAATTGTAAAGTACCTTATGAGGCAGGTAAAAAAAATTTTTTGTTTTTTGGCTGAGAATCATCTTGCAACAAAAAATAATCGATGATCCAATTTAAAATGATCACACATGTACCTAATCTATTATTTAAGCCCAATATAAAAGAAAATTATTTACGTCATATCTAAGTTCAATGATAAAACGTATGAAAATAAGACAAATTTAAATAATTTAAAATAAGATATGATTAAATGAGGTAGTTAAAGGAATGACGTCATAATGCTAAAAAATGTTATTTTTACCTATTTATTATGGGATAAATTGATAAATTTAATCGCTTTCTCTTAACCGGGGAAAATAGGAGTTGAAATAATGGCCTTAAAAGCTCGAAAAGAGGGGAAGGGGTGGATTTCGAACGTTTTAAAGAAGCCAGTATTTTTTGCTGTGATATGAAGCATATTTATACCAATTTATTTTAGAATCAGATAGATAGTTTAGGTGAAGATAAACATTACTTGCTTTGAATTTTGATAACTATGGATGCATCTATCCATCCCAGGTCCAACCGCTTCATAAATTCGAGGACAACGGACAGATAACTTAGATTATTATTATATAGGGGATAATCTAGAATGCATGCTGTAATAAAAACGTAAGTTTACAATTACACGTAATATACACACAATAGTAGTAGTAAAAATATTTAAAGAATAGAGCAATTTGTGGCAACGTCACAAACTACTATAATGCCCTTTCCATTCATTTTCATGTTTATAACAGCCAATAAACAAACAATAAACTGCCCTTCCGGTTGAAACTAAAGCCAGAATTGTCATAATTTGAGAATTTGCCCTAATGCGTGAAATCGCCTTATTTACTGACCAAAGTTGAATTGTAATTTTGTTCAATCAAGTGATAAATTCGTCACTGATCATGTTTTCCGTTTGTATAGGGGGACATTTTGCACCTTGGTTTTACATATTTTTAATGCTATGTGTTGATTTTTTTAAAATTAAGCATTAGGTTGTATTTATAGACTAGCATATAACCCGTAACATGACGGGATCAGTATTTTTTTTAATTTTCCAGTATTGTAAAATACCCTAGGAGGCAGGTAAAAAAAGATGGTTTCTTTTTTGGCTGATAATTTTCATTGCAACAAAAAATAATCGATGATTAAATTTAAAATTATCATATATGTACCTAATCTATCATTTAAACCAAATATAAAAGAAAATTATTTACATAATATCTAATTTCAGTGATAAAACGTACGAAAATAATGCAGACGATATTGAAATAATTTAAAATAAGAAATGACTATTTGAGAAGTTTTAAGGAATGACGTCATAATGCTAGAAAAAATGTTATTTTTATCTATTTAGTATGTGATAAATTGATAAATTTAATCGCCTGCTCCAAAACATAGAAAATATGGCTAGAAATAATGGCATATAACGCTCAAAAAGGGGGGAAGGAGTGGATTTCGAAAGTTTTAAAGACGATAGTATTTTTCGCTGTGATATGAAGCATATTTATACCTATTTATTTTAGAATCGGATAGATAGTTTATGAGAAAATAAATTTACTCTCTTTGAATTTAGCTAACCCTAACTCATCTAGAATCCAATATGGATGCCTCTATCCATTCCAGGTCCAACCGCTTCATAAATTCGAGGACAGACGGACAGATAACTTAGGCTATTTTTATATAGGGGATTTATAGAGCATGTGATTGAGTAACAGATAAGGAGTGTTTATATATGGGTATATTTAATACTGCACCTAAAGAATCTATGTCTCATAAAGTAAATATTTTGATTATTAAAATATTATTTTCTCTTGTAAACTGAATAATATTTTAATACCTAATGATTTTGATCTGCAAATCAGATACTATTTAAAAAGCATTGATATTACATCCATGACTTTAACTTTACTTCTGAGTGTAAGTAACAAAAGTACGGAAAATTTACCCGCTGTACTTCGCACCGGCTTCTCTCTTTTACAACAGCTTAAGTCCAAAATACAACAACTTCCGTGTCAAACTCTTTTGATTAAAGATAAATCAATTGGTTTTGCAAGCATTTGAATTTTTATGACTAATATTTCTTTTTTTTATTCTCACCCTTTGATAAACATGTTGCTTTGGAACAAAAAACCGTTAACTTAAAACCGATGTATCTATCGTACTTTTTGTTTGCTTTGCAATAAAAGTTATTTCTCGCAACTAAATATTGTTTTTTCTTTAAGCATTCGAATTCTCGTATAGATTAGAGACAAGCACTTATGCATATGTAAATTAAAAAATTGAAAAGAAATCAATCGATTCAACGTACATCATGGCGTAAGCGTCAACTCACAGCTGAAGAGTTGTGAATTCGAGGCCCGAGCCTGTCAAAGACAGTCGTGTTCACTAATGGAGGTTGGAGCACGTAAAATAGATTCGGGGTCACAAAGTTCAAACGATAGCTTGGAGGGGGGGGGTTTCTGTTTGGCGTCTTCTTTCAAATTACGACCATCCAGTTTGGGGTAAAAGTCATTCTTTAACCCTTTAAAGGTCACCAAAATAAATTCATGGAAATTTAATGTAATTTGTTTATAAATGTTATCTATATGCATTGTATATGTAAAATATATAAATTTTCTTTACATTCCTTAGAAGGGTATGCCTCAAAGGATATCAAATTAGGGTTCGAGAAGTGGTTTAACTGACTAACCCCTACCCTAGTACAGCTTGAACATTATGCCTTTTTAAAAGTTTAACTATACTGGGAGAACAATAAATGATAATCCTTAAACTGGTATAATAAATAAATAGCTTAACAACTTATAAGTGTTGTTTGTATAGATACTTTTATTTGAGGTCATAAGTAAGACAAATTGAATCTGACTTCTCAAGTACAGAAAGTTTAAATACATATATTTCAATAGAAAAAGAAATAAATGAGTTAAACGTAGAACTATTATCTGTTATGTATTTAAAATATCAAAAATATAATATGCATAAAATGTATAATATGTATATATAAAATGTATTATATATATATATATATATACATATATATCTATACATATACATATATATATATATATATATATATATATATATATATATATATATATATATATATATAATGGAAAACTCATCCATGTCTTCAAAAAGTATTTTTTATCTGCAAAAGCTCTTGATTCTACATCATTGGCTTCCATTTATCACAGATGTATGAGATTGGAGCAGTAAATAATTATAAAAAGATAAAGTAAAGTAATCCAAAAAGTAAAGTTTTAAAAAAAAAAGATGTTTAATAGGTGGTTTTGCTATGAAACCACTGTCCGTTAAAGGGATAACGGTACTTCAAAATGATAGACGAAACCCTTTGCTTTCAATCGAATAGTCTTCGGCTGAAGAACTTGATTTGTCCAAGCAGCATTAGAAACAGTACAACAGTAACATTTTAGCGTTGTACTTGGGTTCTAACTGAACTTTAATTATTAAATATAAAACATTATTAAAATAGTTAATATTCAAATTGTAATAAAATAACATGCTCTAATTAACAAACTATAATCTCAAAATAATACATGACATAATTTTTTTTCTTTGTTAAATGGATGAATGATGTAATAAAATCTTAAAATAGGAACAAAGTGCAATAGCTTTCCCTATTTTGTAAGCTGAAAAAACGAAAAGTCTATTCCACCAGTTTATTCACTAATTAACGAAGAATAATATCAAAATAATCAATCAGAAAATATTTTTTTTGCTAGAAGAAAGATGCAATAAAATTTTAACATAGGATCAAGGTGCAACAGCTTTCCTTACTTCGTTGAAGAAGAGAGCAAAAAGTCTATTCCATCAGCGCACTAATTAACAAAAAATAATATCAAAATAATCCATCAGATAATTTTCTCTTTTCTAAATGGAAGAAAGGTGAAATAAAATCTTAAAATAGGACCAAGGTTCAACAGCTTTCCCTCCTCTGTTACAGGAGAAAGCAAAAAGTTTAGTCCATCAGCACAGTATTTAACGAAGAATGATATCAAACTAATCCATCAGAAAATAATTTCTTTGCTGAATGGAAGAAAAGTGCAATAAAATCTTAAAATAGGACCAAGGTGCAACAACTTTCCCTCCTATGTTACAGGAGAAAGCAAAAAGTCTATTCAATCAGCACACTATTTAACAAAGAATAATATCAAAATAATTCCTCAGAAAACTTTTCTTTCCTAAATGAAAGAAAGATGCAATAAAATCGTAAAATAGGACCAAGGTGTAACAGCTTTTCCTATTTTGTTACAGGAAAAAGCAAAAAGTCTATTCCATCAGTGCCTAATTAACGAAAAATAATATCAAAATAACCCATCAGATAATTTTATCTTTTCTAAATGGAAGAAAGGTGCAATAAAATCTGAAAATAGGACTAAGGTGCAACAGCTCTCCTCACTTTGTTACACGAAAAAGCAAAAATTCTATTCCACCGACGCTTATCTGTGTTATTACTCAGCTTATAAAATGTTCAGGTATATGTGTAGTGGTGATATTATTTAAACGACTTCTGTCGTTGTCTGGATATCGGAAAATTTAGATTATCTTATCTCTGAAAAAGCACACTCCCTCTGTTTCCAGGAATGCTTGATGTTAAACAAAGACATCAGAATGCATCCAGTCTCTGAATTTCGGCACCATTGCAAACATAAACTGATAAAGGACTTTTTCTAGTAATAGGGGGGGGGGTTCAGTGAGGAGCGTCAGACAATGACGTCTATTATTTCCTTTATCGAAGATAGTTTATAAAAGCCACAAACTATTGACTAATTTCTACTCCATATTATTTATAACAGTCTACTCTGTATATCTCGACTTAGTTTATCTGGATTTTCAGCTTATGTAGGACTTATTTCAAAGTCTTTCTTATACGTAAATATAACTCATGGAATTTTTTTCTCGGTATCTCGAAGTTCATTCCGCTTATTTTGATTCTTAAAAGAGACTTTGTGTACAACAAGGACCGTAGCCAGTAGAGGAGAAGGGGAGGAGGCGGATTTGTGCCCCTTCCCGAAATTCTGGAGTTCGTCGTACTGGACTTTTGCATACGAAATTTTATATTTGAAATAAAAGTATATTTTCAAATATAATATTTTAAACTGCATACTTAATCAAAATTTAATTTTTAATTAAAAATTTCAATGTATGAAATTCCTATCTACTTTTTAAATTTTAGTACTTTATAATTTCCAAATTTTATACATTTACTGAAACATATTACACAAAATCGTACATGGACTTTTAGATAGAAATATTTAACTTCATACAATTTTTGATGCAATTATTACTATTAAATATTAGTATAAAAATTTATGAGTTTTTACTAAATTTAATGCTTTTTTCAGTCAAAAATTATTGAAACAACGTATGGGGAGCGGGGGAATGGTTAGAATGGGTACAGTTTGTTTGCCGCAGCCATTCGGAATCGGCTTTAAGTAATAGGTTTCAGTTTCATTAGCCTACATGTAGCTAAAAAGTAGACCATAGTGCTTCAGTTGTAGCAGAATGATGGCCGAATGGTTGAACGCTGCTCTTCAGTACCGGAGTTCGTGGATACGAATTAGGCATGGGTGTTTGTAGCCGTTCGAAATTGGCATTAACCGTTTGAGTGCTGAAGAGTCTTCTTATATATATGCTAATAGTGCGGAATGAAATGCGTAGTCATTTTTTTTGGAGAACAATAGAAATTGTTATAATTAACACTAATTATTATGTAACAAGTAATTTTTACCAACAAAAATATTCTTTTTCTCACTTATTACAAGAATGTTTTGCTGCACAAATTCCATGAATTCCTTTTTTACATATAGCGCAAATTAAGTTGGATCGTCTAATTCCATTACCATTTTTTTTTTACTGCATATATCACATTGTCGCAAGTTTTGCCCAGGCAATTTTTCTAAAGAAAACTTTGTACTTATTGGTAGTCTTCCTGTGGCATTTTTGCTTGCTGTAGAATAATTATTGTAGGATTATGGTTGTAGAATTATGACATTGCTTCTTTCAGCCGCAATAACCTTTCACCGGTTCTTTGGTGGAACTATAGGCCGAACGATGGCCGAATGGTTAGGGTGTTGGCCTTCGGATCCGGAGTTCGTGGGTTCGAGTCCCACTATGGCATGGATGTTCGTAGCCGTTCGGAATCGGCGTTAAGCAGTAGGTCCCGGTCTCATTAGCCCTCGTGTTGCAAAAAGTAGACCGTAGCACTCCAAACCAAACCAATTGGTGGAACTATATGGCGGCAGACACAATTCACTCTCTTCATATAGAATGCCCCAGTACTTTACAACAGAGGAAAATGCAAATTGACAAAAATAAAAGAGTCCTATTAATTTAATAGCTGAAGGAATTTTATTTATTTTCTATTACTTGCTTACTTTGTCAGAAAAATACCCGTTCTCGACATGACACAAAGATAGGGAAAAAGGAAAATGGCTAAAAAAAATATTCGTTTTTTTTAAATGATGCGGGTGATGTCTGCCCCGATTTCGGCCAAAATGATGCCCCCTCAACACCGCGCATGGCGAGGTCAGTGGAAAAATCCCGCCAGCGGGAACCCAAGACGATCGCCAAAACGTAGCGTGAGTCGGAAGAACAGCCTAGGAATCTTAGGGCGCCAAGCAACGCTCAAGCTGGACAAATGGTGAAAGATGGGGAGAGCAAAACGGCAACCCACGGATGGTCAGCGCGGGAAGATTCAAGGTGACTTGGACATGGACAAGCCCCATTCCACAAAATAAGGGGTCAGGAAGCCGGTAATTCCTGGCATTCCCTTTTAAATAGAATGTGGCTATACCACACTTGCTAACCATTCCTGTTCTATAGCATCAATAATGATCGGCATAACACTTGTTGAGAAAGTGAAAACAGTTTCTAATTTCTATACAACAACGAAAAGTTTTTTTTACTATAAATAAATAAATAAATAAATAATGCTCATTTTGTCTACTGTACCACAATCCAGGGCTCTACTGCATTACTACTTGCCACTGTATTTTATTTTAATTCTTATATTATTAAAAATCACAACTGAGTAAAATGAATACAAACTGTGATTGATATTAATTCAACTGCTCTTAATAGATGTGAAAATTATGCTAACCAACAGCAGCGTCTCCGCATTTTTTGGCACATAACAAGCGAAGCGCGATAGAGCTTCCCCGCACTCAAACGGTTAAGCAGTACGTCCCGGTCTCATTAGCCCTTGTGTTGCAAAACAGCAGGTCATAGTGGTCCAAGCTAAAACAACCGTTACACAATGAGTGCAACACGAGGGGACCTTTTCCCCAACAACTGAATACTATTGTGTATTTAAAAAACATATTCTAAACAGTATTAAATTACAATGCAAGCACTTCGAAGAGTATTTATTATTAATTTAACGTGTATTGACAAATTTGCTATTTATTTAACATTTAAACAAAAAGCATTTATTTACATAATATGTTGCTTGTAAATAAATAAATGTATTTTCGACTTATGCGACTAATGACAAAATGTATTATTCATTATCTTAGCAACAACGGTGAAAAGAGATTTTGGGAAGATAATCGTTAGCACTTCGGTGGGTTCTGAAATTCTCTAAATAAGTATTTTTCTTTTTTATAATTTATTGTCGTTATCGTTACGTAATTGTTACTATCATTATTTTATAAATGTAGTTATTATGGTAGTCAACCATTTTCTAACGGTCGCCGTAGTTTTCTCTCACTAGTTTATACTTAATTTGCTTAGTAGTCTTGAAGGAGTCCAGTTAACCGGACAAATCTGTATCCGTGATCTTTCTACATCGGGTAAATAACCCTAATATAATACAAATCCTTACCTTCCAAAGATCATCAGGTAAAGAAGAGCTCTACGCAAGATTAAATTTTAAACAAACAAAAAATCAAAATGGTTAAAAATAGTTCAAACGTTAAGTTTACCTCATTAGGTTGTTTATCCAACATTTCCTCCTCCGATTACAGTGCTGTTGTTAATGAAAGAATGTTTTTGCCTCCAAATTAAGCCGAAATAACAACCGGATGGATGCCCAGAAAAGCGATGTGAGACCCGAGTTCTCGGAAAAACCATTCAAATGCAAAATAATTAGTTCAGTTCCTTGTATAACAACTTCTTGCTGATGTAATCGAACGCACATAAAATAGGCAATTATGCACAAAAACTTATTTTCTCTGGAGCAGAATCATTTGCTGTTTTTTCTTTTTGTACTGAGGTTTAATTAAAAATATAAAAAAAGATTAATGTTTTAAGTTTAGAGCCAAATTTAAGACTGTTTTGTTCCTTTTTGAAATATGAAATTAATCCTCTCGCTAACCTATTACATGAAAATAAAAAATAGTAATTTGCGAATTACTATTAAGCCGAAATTCAAAATTATGTAAAAAAAATAGTTTGATCGCCATAATCAAGTCATTTTTTTTCTACATAAATCTATTAAGTGTCTGAATAAATCTATTAAGTGAGCTTAAATATCTGGCGGAGAGAGACGTTGCAGATTAATCTAAAAGCGGCATCCTGTTCTTGTTGAACGTTGTTACTATTCTTTTGGCTCCAAAACAACATTTTACTTTCTCGTATACGTAATATTAAAAAGGTATTGTAATCGTAAAAATACTCGACTTCAAGAATTTGATTGTTCTTCAAATTTTGATCTCCCTGAGTCCAAAAATACCATTTTTTTATGTCTCTGTGAGTGTCTGTGAATACAATAACTCGAGTAAGTTTTGACATAGAAACCAAATTTTCAATACGGATGCAAAATTATAACAAAATTGTAGGTTTTTTTTTTATTAATGCTTGGATTTTTTTAATAATGCTTGGGTTTTGAAATTTTCTAAATAAATATATTTCTTTTTTATAATTTATTGTTGTTATCGTTACGTAATTGTTACAATCATTATTTTGTAAATGTAGTTATTATGACAATCAACCATTTTCTAACAGTCACCGTAGTTTACTCTCACGAGTTTATACTTAATTTTCTTAGTAGTCTTGAAGGCATCCAGTTAACCGGACAAATGTGTTCCCGTGATCTTTCTATATCGGGTAAATAACCGTAATATAATACAAATCCTTACCTTCCAAAGATCATTAGGTAAAGAAGACCTCTATGCAAGATTAAATTTTAAATAAACAAAAAATCAAAATGGTTAAAAATAGTTCAAACGTTAAGTTTACCTCATTAGGTTGTTTATCCAACATTTCCTCCTCCGATTACAGTGCTGTTGTTAATGAAAGAATGTTTTTGCATCCAAATTAAGCCGAAATAACAACCTAATGTTAGCGGATGGATGCCCAGAGAAGCGATGTGAGACCCGAGTTCTCGGAAAAACCATTCAAATGCAAAATAATTAGTTCAGTTCCTTGTATAACAACTTCTTGCTGATGTAATCGAACGCACATGAAATAGACAATTATGCACAAAAACTTATTTTCTCTGGAGCAGAATCATTTGCCGTTTTTTCTTTTTGTACTCCGGTTTAATTAAAAATATAAAAAAAAGATTAATGTTTTAAGTTTAGAGCCAAATTTAAGGCTGTTTTGTTCCTTTTTGAAATATGAAATTAACCCTCTCGCTAACCTATTACATGAAAATAAAAAATAATAATTGTGCGAAATGCTATTAAGACAGAATTCCAAATTATGTATAAAAAATAATTTGTTTTCCATAATCGTTTTTTTTTTCTACATAAATCTATTAAGTGTCTGTATAAATCTATTAAGTGTTGTGACGAGTTCAGTATTCTCGAGTGAGGAGTAGAGTGAAGAAGGATCACAGTCATGATAAAATTGGAAATTACTTTTATTCTTTCTGGAGTAAATACGGTTATATATACAACGGGATTCTAATTATCCCCAAGACAAGTAGAAATGTAAAGGATTTTCGGTTGGGACTGAATTGCCAAGAGGATCACAGTCGGGAAAATAAAAGATTAAATAATCTCACAAATGGGGAAGTTCTTCCAGGGTGCAATGCAACCTAATATATCCCCCGTTCGGTATCCGAGACCCTGCCGCTCCTTATATGAGCGTACTTCACGAGTCTCCCGAATGCAATCACTAAAAAGCTGGCTCCAGTCAAAAGACGCGAAAGCCTCCACGGGGTCAAAGCACCTACGTAAAAAAAATGTCGAAAAGCTCCGAGTCGCAAAATTCTAGGCTTTTTATACCTGGGGGTCAGTTACGGTCCCGCCAGCCGTTTTTTGGTCAGTTACGATTCCAGTTACTTGAGAACTCCAGCTAAGGCTACAGTTAGTTTTTTTAGTTGAATTCTTATTTGCTAGCTGTCCCGA
>CM063506.1:46882408-46902408 GCA_032207245.1 Pardosa pseudoannulata
AACCCACAAACTCTGGTACCGAAAATCAGCGCCCTAAACATTGCCCATCGTTTGACCTTTGAATGTTGCAACATTCTGCCCTCATTGCTGTTAATTAAACGCAAAAAGTACAAAAAATGCGGTTAATTATTAACATTGTTGTTATTAATTTCTATTGTATTAAACGTACAGTCTAATACGAAATTGCTATTCGTTACTGAGATTTCTCCTTGGATGTGTGGTGCCGACATAGATGCACACAGATTAACTTTAATCCTAATTTCAAGTTTCTTTTTTCAGGCAAACTTCTTCGTTAATTATTCATTTATATTTTGCAGAATAAATGTTGTGGCAACGGCGACAGAAGAAGATTCATTTTTTTCTCTGGCAGTCTAATGCGTTGTCTATATAACGAAATGTGTTAAAGTTTGATCTGTTGTCTTTTGTCTTTTTTCCCGTAATAAAATGTTTGTTCGTTTTTTAAACTCTGCATTTTTATTACCTGCTGCACAGTTCCGTGGGAGTATCTGACCAACACCGCCACTACAGATGTTTTAAAGAAAACCAACTTTAATAAAATAAAATGTTTATAAAAAAATCTTTCCATGGAGACTTGTATTGCACCACTAGCTTTACTTTCTCGAGAGTCATTGGAATCCCTTATATAATAATAACCTAAGTTATCTTTACATCTGTCCTCGATTTTATGAAGCGGTTGGACCTGGAATGCATAGAGGCATCCATAGTTAGCAAAATCCAAAGAGAGTAATGTTTATCTTCTCCTAAACTATAGATCCGATTCTAAAATAAATTGGTATAAATATGCTTCATATCACAGCAAAAAATACTACCTTCTTTAAAACGTTCGAAATCCACCCCTTCCCCTCTTTTCGAGCTTTTAATGCCATTATTTCAACTCCTATTTTCCCCGGTTAAGAGCAGGCGATTAAATTTATCAACTTATCCCATAATAAATAGGTAAAAATAACATTTTTCTAGCATTATGACGTCATTCCTTTAACCATCTCATTGAATCATTTCTTATTTTAAATTATTTAAATTATGCCTTATTTTCATACGTTTTATCATTGAACTTAGATATGACGTCAATAATTTCCTTTTATATTTGGCTTCAATAATAGATTAGGCACATATGTGATAATTTGAAATTGAATCATCGATTATTTTTTGTTGCAAGATAATTCTCAGCCAAACAACAAACCATTTTTTTACCTGCTTCATAAGGTAGTTTAGAATTTTGAAAAATTAAAAATTTTATTGATCTCGTCATATGACGGGCTATATGCTAGTTTATTATAATACAATACAAATCATACTAGCAATAAACACTGTGGGAAAAGTTTTTACGTTTGATTATAAACAGTAATTCTTGGGCTAAAATTAGATTTATAAATAAAATAAACACTGTCAGCTAACGATTAAAGGGTTACTTTATACAAGCACACGTCAATGCAAATTAGCAAAATTTGATAATTTAATATTTCTTTAAAATTAAATTGTTGTTTAGTTATTGTGTGTATGTGTTAGTACTTTGAATACTTAATATGAAACCAAAATAAAAATTGTTCTTATTTATTACTAGTTGTTCAGTTTAAATAGGCACAATATTAATAAAATTTATTTAGAACAACATTTTTGTTAAATAAAACTTCTCCGAAACTTCAAAGAAAGGAACAATAATACATTTGATCCTTTATGAAAAATATTTTATTAACATTCATCTTCAATTATTTATCTTGCTTTAAATTTTTCTGAAGAATTTTTCTGATTTTCTTAAATAGTAAGAGATATTTGATAACATATAAATAACAATCATTTTGATCTATTTTCGGTGTTTATAAATTAGCAAATATGAAAACAACAAAATAATAAAAAAAAAGTCCTGATCTACGCATCTAAAATGTTAGACGGTTTATACACTAGATTTGTTGGATAAATAAAGTTGCAATATTTATTTATCGAACAGGCTTCGAAAATTGTGGTCTTCTTATCGCTGCAGCACGTACATCGTTCTTAATTGTTCACTTTCCATTGATAAGATCACACACCTTTAATAAAGATATTTCTGTTTTCAGCAACTTTTGTCAGTTGTCAAACCGTCAGGTAAATTTCGGAGCAGCATCCTGCAGCCTTTCTAAAACTCGAAGCCACCCTTTTGGTTGATGCTGTTACAGAAAAAAGCTTCGAAACTTGCCTGATGGGGGAATTTTGTTAGATATTATGTGTTGCATGCTTATGAAGCAGTATGCTTGTTGTATTGGCACTGGTTGATCACCTGTTCTCCTATTAGTTACCCCTAATATATGTTTGATAATAGTGCTTGCACTGATTCCTCTTGAAGCAATAGAAAGATTTCCGTAAGTCCGTTCTTTTAAATACATATAAATTAAAATAAACTAAATAAAAATTTCTGAAACTTCTCAAACGTACGATTCTTAGTACACGAAAAATATTTTTTTCCCTTTTATTTTATTAATTCAAATTTTTCAGAATCTGTGTAATGTGATTGTTCAGTTCTGTGCAAAGTATGCCCGTAATTCTCACTCTGAACAAAAGACGCCTTTTTAGCAGTAAAGTAATTAAATAATAACTTAAAATTGAATTTTCTGGATTCTAAATCCATTATTTTCCATTGTTTGTGTTTTCAGGTCTACAAGCGAACAGAGAAATTCGGACTAGATGACATGGCCCAGGAAGCACAAACCACGAAAATCTACCTGAAAAGAGGCAGCGCATCTTTCATCTGTCATGGCATGAAAGCCCATATGAATCAGGCATTGTCTGAGAATAATAGTATTGCCATTCCTTCGGAATGAAAAGTCGAACAAAATCCGCTGTAGCTGATTTTTGTGGATGGAAGACGGTTTTGCTGAGCTCCAGCTTTTCGACAGCCATCAGCACCCCGAATGTTCGAGCAGGCTTTCACCGTCGGCAAGGTCTACTTTGGTATCACAGTCCGACACGATTTTGGACGTTTTCACCCCGATGCAGTCAATGACGACCGTGATGGGCATGGAATCGTCGAATTCCTCCTCCCTGATTGGGGTCAGGGGGCATGCGCTGGAGGTGGTCGATGCCCGGGATCTTGTGTCTGGCACGCGAGACGGTGTTGTCTGAGGTAGCTGCACGTTCTCGTCTCTGGATGTTGTCGGAGTATCTTGAGCAGGAGGTGAGGTACTCGGCCTGCAAAGATTTAAAGAATTCAATGGTGACCAATTGTTAACGCTCTCTTTCAAATTTTTACAAATATGTCTATGAACAATTTTATAACAGCATTGGTAACTCTTCAGATTCTTTCATTATGACGTCCTTGACGTTGGAAATAGAAAGGACGGAGAGCTGCTTATAACTTTTCTCTTTTTTACTGAAAAATTCAAAATATTGTTACAATCTTAAAGCTGGGTTCGGAGATTGAATGGACTTTAAGGACTACAGCACGAAAACAATAATTTATTAGCAATCAGTTGGAAAATACAACACACTGTGCGTACTCTGTAAACCGAGAAATCCACTCTCTCCTGATTGGGACTCAGCCTGCCTTATATAAGGCCCGAAGAAACTGCTGGAATACACCAGAAACCGGAACCGGAAGTTGTCACGAATCGCCGCACTTGGCAACATTTGGAGACACTTGGCGATATTTGGCGACAAAAATAGGTTACCAAAACTGCCGCCAACGAGCCTGTATCTCGCCAATCTCGCCAAATTGGCGAGATACCCATAGAGTCCCATGTTAAATTTAAGGTTCACTTACAAATTCGTAACAATATTAAAATTGATGAGCACTTTTACGGGAACCCCCCCTTCAAAGTTATATAAAAACTGATCCGTATGGGAGCTTCGACTCGCTATGGTATAAAATATCTCCTCTTTCTTTTCCCTTTAAACTGTAACTTAGGGCAGCAACTCTGAGTTACTACTTCTGCAGAAACTCATGGAATTATTTTCAAATCTGCAAAGTGACTAGTCGTTTCTGAGCATATATTCGACAAAACGAAACTCGAGAATTCCGCTGTATTCGGATGGAATTAACACTAGACTGCTCAAGGAAATCATTTCGACTGCTTTTTGATTTCAATTAGAAAAACTATTATGTATAGAATGACATAATTTCTTAGAATTTTGTGACTTTATATACAACATATTAATAAACGCATTTATATTGTACCGAGGTACTTTCCCACGATGGTCTGCACGTGCATGCACAGCCGTGGGAGAGATTTCCTAGAGGAATTTAGAACTCCAATTGTGCACGACTTGTTTAGGGACATTGCAGAGAAGATATAGATCACGGAACGGCAGCGTAACGGTAAAGCTCACACAAAGATGTAACCGTGAGTTATGGGGGCAGGGGCTAAGAATAATGTCAGCTTGCACAAAAGGGGCTACTTTAATGAGCCCACCTGCACTCCCGCAGGGGGTGCAGATGTGGGAAAATTTCTCGAAAACAAGCGATTGGATAGGAAGAAAAAAGGGGCGTTGGAACCGAGGTGAGGAGTTTGGAAACGAAGTTAAGGGGAGAGTTGAAGTCGGGATTCGAGAGAAGTGGGACTTCGAATCCGAAGCCCCGCTTACCATCACCAACTCGTCCCGTGCATCCAGACCGATACCGCATGAGGAAAGCCCCTGCCTGCTCCTCTGTGCCTTTAACCCATTAAAGGTCACGATTAAAAATTCTTCCAGATTTAATGGAATTAGGTTATAAACGTTGTTTGCGAAGTTTATAAATAGGAACCATATGAAAACAAATTGTACATTCCCTTGGGAGGTGGGAATTTTTTTAGGGGGGGATAATTGTGAAACCTTTCCTTTTACAGCATGAAAATAAGTTTTTTAAAATTAATTATATTGGAAGAACAATGTATAATTATCATCAAAAATGATGTAACCATTAGATAACTACACAATTTTTCATTGTTCTATTGGGTAGGTGTTTTTATTTGAAGTCATAAGGAGAAAAATCAAATTCGAGATTTTTCATGTAAAGCAATTTTAAACTAATATATTTCAAAGGGAAAAATAAATTATGCAAAATTCTATTATCTATTACTACATCAAAGAGTCAATAACACAGAAAATTGAAAAAAAAAATCTTTCGGGTGTTTTTAAAATGAAGAGAAAAAAGTATTATTAGGTGGCATCACCGTGAAACCACTGCCCTTTAAAGGGTTAATGGAGGTAAAGATAAAATAATATTTACAGTCACTTAGGCCTCTATAAATGATTTAACCTTGTAATTGAATAATTATGAATTATAAAGAGAATTGTAATAATTATGGTGTAAATATAAGATATAAATAATTGATAATTATGATGTATGATAGCCAAGGATAATTTGTAAATGAATGTACAGAATAAATGTATGAATCTCAATATAAAGTCTTATATTCTTACTGTGTTTCCCCTTGTAACCGAACACTGGTATTATATATATACCTCTAAATTACTCCTTTTCTAAATTTTTAAACTGAGTAGTAACTTACAGTTTTTACCCTGCTTACTGTTTACCTTTAGAATCGGGGATAAAGGCGTCTTGCTAAGGAGCCCCATAACTGTCCGTTTATATCGGAGGAGGTGTACTGGCATTATGGTTGTAAGTACATTACAACATATATGTTGTACAAAAATCACAAAATTCTAAGAAATTGTTTCATAATACTTTATTAGAAAAGTATTACTACATAATACTTTCTCTAATTGGAATTAAAAAGCCGTCAAAATGACTTCATTGGGAAATCTAGTGTTAATAATGCCCTGAGGAGTGAGATTTAGTAAGAACCTTAAAGTTTAACCTTTTTATCAAAACTCTTAGCTGACAAGTCGCCAAGAACATTCCAAACTATAGTTTATACAGAAGGGAGGGCACCCGTTACTAGTTAAATAACCAAACATATAAATGATTTGAAATAGTTAAAATAAATTTTAATGCTACATTTTGACATATTCGTCAAAATAACTACGCAACTCTTGTGAGATATTCAGTGCTGAAAAAATAAATTCCTCTACTTTTTAATTCAACTGACTTTTTTAATACATTAGAAAATGAATTTGCTTTAGTTTGGGATGCTACTGTCTATATTTTTGTTACTCGAGGTCTTATGACACTGCGACTTACTGCTTAAGGTATCCGTCTACGTTAAAAACGTCATTTTTTGCCAAAAATCATAATTTTTTTTTATTTCTCTATTGTAAATTTTCAACTTTTAGGCTTCTAAATCTGTGTTTGTTTTGTCTCTACGGCATTTTAAAGAAAAGTTACATCTGTTTAAACATAAGTGACAGCTGTCAAAACAAAACGGAAGTATCGGAACGGGAAGTTGTGAATTTAAAGCCTTTTAAAGAACTTTTTAAATTTTCATGAAGATTAGTTAGTTTAAACTTTTTCTAGTATTTTTAATAATTAGCAACTTGGCAATTAGAAAGTTTTGAAGCAAGAAAGTGTGAAGAATTTTAAACATGTATTTTAATTTTTTAATAGTTAAAATTGCTTTCATAAACTTCAAATGCGTTTTTCTCATAACGGTATTTTTAATAAAATGTTGAAACTTGAAATGTGATTTCTCAAAAAGTTATTAAAATATTTTGTTGAAAATTTTTATGAATGCTTTTGATAGTATGTACTAGTGAATAACCTAAAAGCTTTAAATTTGGATAATTTTTAAGGATGTTACACTCATAGTTAGATATAAAGGTAATGAAAATTCGTTAAAAATTCAATGTGTATGATTTTGAAGGACCAAAATTTTTTACCAAATGTAAATTAAGCAAAGATTTTGGTGATTCACTAGTCCAGTGTATAAGAAATGTGTTGCATTAAAAATATTGAAATAATTTAATTTATTAAAAAATTAGACAGACCTTTTGAAAAAACCCGTTTTTTTACTAAATTTTCTTCATTTATTAGAAATTTTACAAAAAACTTCTCCAGGAATAAATTTTTTAAATGCAATTCTCTATGATAATATAAAAACTATATCTAAAAATGTAAAAACATAAAGTAGTTTCTACATCTAAAGAAGTTCTCCGAACGTAGACGGGTACCTTAAAGCCTAATCCGCAGGGTTACGAGCATCCATGCATATGAAATGATGCAATGTCTTAATCGTATACACACAATAATACCTTATTGAATATATTGAATACGTATTTATATATTCTATCTTACCCTTTACGTTAACCCTCTAAGCGGTTCGCACGTACAATTCCGCCAAACCGATGATATTCTCAAAGCGGTTGTCACGTACAATTTTCGACCTCCAAAAACGTTCCGAAAATGGATGTAATGTACATTTCTGCCAGTGTTTGAGGTAGGAGGGTCAGGACGATTCTTTAGAGACTGCATCCCTCTTTTACTGACATTTATTGAGGTATGCAGCCCTACTCCCTGAAGCTCAAGGACGCTGATAGCTTTTCAAGGCTTTGTAAATCTCTATTTCGAAGTTTTCCGTTTGCGGTAACAGATGTATCTCTAATTGTACAACTTAAATATCTTGGATAACTTTCGTAAAAAATATAGATAATTTTCTTAAAGAATATTTTTATTTTTACTTTTAGAATCCATTATTTCTTATGGGATGATCTTGGAGACTTAACGAGCTTTATGTGTATTAAAAATTAACAATCTATAATGTCTATTTATATATCTATTTATAACCGGAAGTAAAGGGACAGTAACGAGGGTGGTTTCCCGTATTCCATTCTAGTCGACAAAGGGTGAATCATAGAACGCTTTGGCTATTGACACAATAAACCTTTAGCGTATTTTTTGAGACTTTTTTTTAATCGGTGTGTTCCACTCGGAGGGTTAAGCCTAAACTATTAGACTCAATACTAACAATCATCAGCTAAGATAGAAATGTAATAGATTCTAGTTGTCAATAAACAGTAAAAGAAAGATGAGATACTTGCAGTCTATTGCCAATCTACCGAAAGTAAAATAAATGTTTTGCCAGGTGTCTTTCAGAGATTGTGTTCACACAAAAATTGTTTGGCTCAGCTTGGATCATTTTACGGGGATGCATTTTATTTAAACTTGGGAAGGTGTGAAAACATAAACACGAAAATTTCTAGGGCGAATTTTGTTTACCATCACGCTATTTTTTCTATGTATACTTCACATACAAAAAATAATCTCAAATTGAAAGTATCTTTCTCTCACCTCGGCAACGATGGTGGAGATGATAATGGGACTGATAATGGTGTTGTATGTACAGGTGCTGGTGCCACGTGGAACCCAAACTGGTCGTATTTGAGTGCCTCTTCGTACGATGGAGGGGACTCCATTCGTTCTGTTATGGTGCTAGGTCTGCCACAAAGAATGTCTTCCTAAGGAGAGAAGAAAGAAAAAAATGCCTTCAGTCACGGTGATAAGACCTCATACACTTTAGTATAAAAAATTCGTTACCCAACTTAAGATCCCAAAACCTTATCACCCAAATCTGATTGCAGCGAATAACTGTCATAAGAAAATGACACTGCAATTGGACGGATTTTTTTTCCTTTTTTAAAAAACAATTTCCGTTATCAATAAGCATCTGTGACGGTTGGATTCGACTGGTTTAGAAAATGATATCTAATATTGGAGTGTACGTGAGCTGCTGTCAAAGAAGACGAGTTTTAAACAATGTCAAAAAGATGCATTAAAACTCACATCGATAGAACTCAAAAAAAATTTCTGTTTTAGGATAAATAAATAACTATTAATGTGATTTTGTTTTACAATTTATCTTCCCATATAACAGTTTGCGTACTTTATCATTCTATAAAATGCTCTAATAATTTAATTTAAATTCTACAATTTGATTTCAACTGTGTATACTAACAATGATTTCAGATTATTTAACCTCTATAATTATGAGCCCGAACTTAAAAAACGTTATATATACAGAAAACCTTACAAAAAGATGAATTTATTTTTTAACTTGGCGTAACTTTAACCTCTTAATGACAGAATTTACATACCACCGATATATTGTAGATATATATAACGTATCCTATCAGATTTACTCTCAAATGAGGGTAAAGAAACTATTTCACTGTTGTTTGACACCAAGCAATAATAAAAACCAACACTGATTGTTGGAAACAGTTAAATATATCATGCTATGATCTTAGCTTATCAAGCAAGACTGTTATCTACACATCATGCTTTTTCTATTTGCTTAGGAGCGTTACATGAAGACCAATATTGCACATTCACATGACTCAGGGTCATGAAGACAATTTCTATTCAGAGACCCAATAAACCCAGCTTAGAGTTGAAATCCATGTAGAACATAGTCCATGTTTCATATTAAGAGAGCTAAATACATCGATATCAAACAACTACGAACATCAAACTAGTAGTGGTATTCCTGTACCAAATGGCGCTGCCCACCAATTGTTTAGCCAAAGAGACAGTTTTGGGACAACAAATGCACCTAGAACATACTCCTCTTCTATAAGTAGTGTTTCGGACTTCAACTCGTTACTGCAGATACTAGGCAAACATTTTAATTGATCGGTTAAAAACCTTCCCACCTGCAACTCACTAATTTATCTCGACCGTTTTACGTTTCCAGGTTAATGCTAAAAAAATACGGGATTACTTGTATCCAAAAAGGATTGAATTATCAAAAATGTCCAGTTTTTAAAGGTTATATATATATTATAAAATAAACAGAAAAGTACATTTTTGCTGTCTTTTAAATAAGAAAATTGAACGCTAATTAAAAAGAAAATGAAAATTTAACTTTGCTTAATGAAATAAAATAGTTCTCCAAGCAAAGCGCAATGTTTACATTACCTTTTTTTTAGGTCACATACGTATTGGGATTCTATAGTAGCAAATAAATACTAAAAATAAAATTAAAAACTATTGCGTTACAGCCTGTTAAGGAACAACAGTCACAGCTTGTTAATACGGGCGAACGAGATCTTAACAGAAAAAAATTAAATACACCCGATCAACTCAGGAGGGTTTAGGGTTACCCAAAGACCAAGGAGTATGAACCATGTTCGCAATCGTTAAGCACCACAAAACGGATCCTACTCAATCAGAAAGCCACTGCACTTGATTCCAAATTAAAAAGTCCCCTCCCCCTCCACACTATGGTCCACATCAATCCAGTACCACCTTCTGGAGGGGTTATGGCTTATCGAGGTCGATGATGGCAGAAGATAAAATGCCCTTGGTGGACGATGGCTTCGGAAGCGATTTTTCTCCAAAGATCAAAGAAAACCAGCATGCGCTACCAAAGTGCCCAGTAGATTCTATGGATACATACACGCGCTCTACTTATTTAGTGGCCCAATCTGTGGATGCAACCCGTGGACCATCGTTCAAGGTCGCCATCAGGACCAGTACTGAAATGGTGAACTATTGGTCATAGTGTGGAGGCTACATAACAATTTGCTGGTACGAGAAAAAAATGGCAATATATGCAAAGTAGATTTTTTTTATTCTCATAAAATATAAAGCAAGTTGAAGCATTGAAATTAGAATGGGGTCGCCGTTTACTACCCGAGAAAAACAGATAAAAACTGTAAGAAATATAGGACGCTACTATTTACATAAGACAAGTTGTTACTAATAGATAAAAGATCATAGCCCAGCAAAGTACTATTAATATTAAATACTGAATGACCTCAACTAAAAACGTCAACAGCTAGTCTTGAAGAACAACGCTACCAGGACATAAATGACACGACTTTACTAAGAAAGCGATGTCAATAAATAACACATTTGTGTATTTTCTTTGCAGGGAGAAATTTAGTAAAAGTGCGAATGATCAGAATAGGGGACACTGAGATCTTGGTGATTCTACGTACCGGTAACGTGCAAAAATCATCTTTAAAATGACTAGGAATTTTAACGATGTCAAATTCGTAAAAATCATCCTTAGTTGTGGATAGGGATAAGGCAGTGATTTCTTTTGAGAAAACCATTCGGAAATGGTTAGCGTTTATAGAACAGATTATATTGGCCTTATTAATGTGGGAAGATGTGTAAATTGTTTAAAGTCGGGTGGATTTTACCTGGGCCTTGCGGCAGTGCTATATTCCCAGACGACGGATCTCTGCCAGACATATTTTCAAAATGATCTAGTTCTAGGACAAATACCTCAACTTCGCTTTCACTAGATGGCACTTTTGTTGTTGTTATTGTCTTGTACCATCTGGTCAAACCAAGCACGATTGAGCCTACGCTACTCGTATTAAGGCTAAGGGTGTCGCCTTTCGTTTTAACGAGCACCTCAAGGATGAAAGTACGCTCAAGTGAATCCTCGTAATTTTGAAGCAGGGACCGATCGACTTGGCCTGCCACCCCCCAGATGATTTGAGAACTTGGAGGACATTGTGACCACGCTTCAGGCATTTTTGTAAAATGTAATATTCTTTTCATACTTTCATGCCCTTTCCAAATTCTCTACAACTGTATTCCTTATAAATAATTGCTGATTTTCTCCCGTAGGTTAACGCAGTAAATATGAAAATGCTCTACGAAATCCAACCCAGACGATCCATAAACTGTTTTCTGGCTGTCAACCTGTATGCACATAAGGAGAAAGGCTTTTGCAATTGTCAGTATCGGTGAATAAAAGTGTATGGTTTTCCCTTACGTTGTCAATGAAGCCGAGATTCCTGTGGCCGATAGGTTCCTCGTCTTCAGCGGAAGCCGTCCTGCAACATCTGCCGAAATCGCAATCGAACAGGATACGGAACCAGATCACCAGCAGCCAAAACACCAAATTGAAGATCAGAAGCACTATCAGAAGGCTGTCAATGAGAAGAACCAAGTTCCAGTTATATGGAGTAATGCTTAAAGTAAAGAAATTTATTGTGATCTACCTTACACACTGACAATATTTAGAGGTCCTTGAAAAGTAACAGGCACCAACGAATGTCTTGCTTTCCCTTACATTATTCAGAAAAATGTAATTCTTACTTTAAGCAGGTTTTTTTTAATTGCAAGACATGAAAATCTTAGGATCTTTTTCAAATGCGTGTGTATTTGCATATATATCTTTCATTTTAGGTTCACTTTCATTAAGATAATTGTGTAAGAAGCATTTTTTTTTGGTATTGTAACGGGGTGATTTAGCGGTGTGTCGACATCAAAGAACTTTGCTTTGAGAGATGGACTTTGCGTGGATACCAAAGGATTGTTTTCCCCGGCACCACGATGTCTACACTGTCGTGCCCTATAGTAGAGGAACAATATACCAGACAACCCGGCACCTTCACTGACAGCCAAAAATATGGTCATTGGAACGACAAAGGATTTGCCGCGACTCCGATGTAGCCGCTAAGAATTCCAGGGACCCCTGGCTTGAGGCCGATGATTGTTTAACCCGGACCAATCGAGTTGTTCGAAGGTGAGGTCATCGCTAGGTGATCCAATAATGAAATTGTGGGTGAGGCCCCTCTCTTAGAAGCCCCTCCCTAGAAAGAGACGAGTGAAGATTTGTTTTCGAGAGAAGTTAGTTGACTAGCAACCAGCTAATTCAGAGGTCTCCTTGCCCAGTCTCTCTACCGGAGAGTTTTTTTGCTATAATCCCACCTTGGAATCTTTTCTTTGAGGAGTAGCCCGCATCGGCTAACTCGGAGGTAGCCTCGACCAGTCTCTCCATCGGAGAGTTTTACTTAGCGGAATCCCGTCTTGGGATATATCTCTTGCTGAGATTGAAACGATACCCTGTGTATGGGGTTTCCTTTTCTAATATAATCCTCTCCAGTATTGTTTGCATTTTTCCTTTGGAACTCTAACTGTGCTTTGATATTCTACCAGTACTTCAGTGAACTTTCGCGAGAGCTACCGAATTGTTTCTTCCGTCTAATCACCCATATTTCGGCAGAGACTGAATTTAGTTTAGGTACCCGTCTCTACTCAGGCCTACATGTACTAATCACTTACCTCTGATCAGAAATTGTTTTTCTTTTGTGTAGTTGTGAAATGATGCATGCAGCTGAAGTGTAAATAAATTCATTAATCAAGCACACCTGATTCTTCCTTGTGTCACCTAACACATGGACCGGATACGTTACAGCATTTTCAAAAACATATCTTGTGGATTATCTAGAATATTTTGATGTGATTTTAAATGGGACTAGAAAAGTACATATCGGAGACAGGTCTTAAACGTAAAGAAAAAAATTTCATTTCAACACATTGTATGAGGGACACGTACTAGTAAGTTTTCTGAGTATTGATACTTGAGCGCGGGACACTTACTATTACGGGTTAGTGTAACAAAATGGTTTGTTTGTGGGTATGGTATATACAGGAAAACGAAGCCGAATGTTCTTATCTACTACATAGATTCTGGAAAAAATTAGACAAATAAAATCTAGTTTTTACATTATTAGTTTTATGATTTGCTCTTTTCATTTTTTTATAATGTAAAAATGTTTATATATAACATAATTCGAAAAAATTAAAACTATATACTACTATTTGTATTTGATTTTTCATATTTACGATACTATTATAAATTTATCCATTAAAAAATATTTTTTGTTTAAAAAATCGTATGATTGTTATTTATATATTTCTATTTATATATTTGCTTATATATTTCAATATAAAATACGAAAAGTGGGTTAAAAAATTCAATAATTTTCGATCTATTGAGATTTAACTGAATAACTTCATATACGCTCAACACGTCCGCTCCCGGTACAATTCGGCTACGAAATGTACCCTCACGCACTGTGTTAATACTGATCGGAGTGGAAAGTCGTATTTTAAAATTTTACCCATAATCGGTATACCAAGATGTTCGGTGCATTCTACCTTGCGAAAGTTTATTGTTTCCAGAACAGCGTAAAACAGTGCAGGATCTAGATCAGCGGTCGGCAAACTTTGCAACTTCAAGGACCATTACATATATAATTTCTATTTGTCGGACCACCAATTATATAAATTTAAAATATACAAAGGTAGTAAATATTTATAGAATAATTATCAGAGATATTATTTTATTTATACAAATATGCACATATTAAAAGTAAAATAAAAACTATATCTTAATTTTGAAAAAAAAATTTTATTTATGCATTACATATTTTTAGTGCGATATATGTTTTTGCTTATCGACCAACCGTAACTGCAGTTTTGGCTCCAACGACGTCATTGCAAGACTGAGAACTGCTTTTATTTCAAGCCGAGAGCGATATAGAGTTTTAATTGCTGTGACAATGGAAAATGTTTTTTCGCACAAATATGTTGTTGAAAATTAAAATTTTCAGTACTTTTTCTCTCGGTGACGGATATTCATTTTTTATAGAAAGCTAAAAAGGAGATCTTAACAAAAATGACTGAAATACAGCTTTGAGGTGTAAGTCTCAAGATAGATCGACAAGGTAATTTGGAATCTAATCTTAGGTACTGTTTATATCGCTAATAAACAGTACCAAAGATTAACAAAAAAATAAGTTTAATTCATCATAAGTCCTGTTAGTTTTCATTTTTTAATCTGAATTTTGATGAAATTTTTTGTTAGTTGTGTTGCAGCTTGCAATAAATAATCGTCCGTTTCTTCTGTAGACTATCAAAATGTTTTCACAGAACACTTGTAGTCCAAGGACCACCATTTGGTGACTGCTGATCGGGACGATACCCGCACTGACATTCTCTCAAAGAGAATGTTTGAAATATCATTATAAGTAGATTCGAGATTAAATGTTCCTAATCTTGAGGCAGGATTGAGTACCGTTGGATCATCAGTGTCTCTCAGTGCAAAATAAAGAAACAAGGCTTTTGTGGTCGTGTCGAAAAGAAAACTTTATACGAGAGAAAACAGTTGGAAGTTACAATTACCATTCGCTTAGTAATACGTGAATAAAGTCAATAATTCTGGAAACATATTTATTTTCAGACGAAAGTAAATTTAATGTTTTGGGGATTGACAGTAGATATAGGAAGTGGAGAAAACGAAATTCAGATATGCATACAAGGAATTCACTACAGATAGAGAAACACAGATGTGAGAGAGTGGTGGTTGGGGGTTGTATGAGTGCTTTGGGTTAGTTGATTTGGACTGTTACGGTCTTCTGTTTTGCTACATGAGGGTTAGAATGCTGGAACTTACTGTTTAATGGTGACATATGATTTTCCAATTCTTTAACCCTTTGGCTGTCTCCATATGACAGGACAATTATAAGCTTAATTTAGTCTATGGTCTATTGTTTTTGCTGTAGAGGCTAATGAGTGACTTACTGCTTAAACCCGATTCTGAATGCCTGCGAACATTTATGCCAGTAGTGGAATTCAAACCCACGAGCTCCGGAATCGAAGAACAGCTCCCTACCTATTCAGATATGAGTGCTTTGGGAATCGGAAATTTAATCAACATTTATGAAATTATGATTAATTATCAACTTTGTATTAGTATTTTGAAAAAAAATTGCTTTCTGGAATAGTCTGAGAATAGTTTGAATGATGATTACGTCTTCATGCATTATAATGATTTGAAGCACACAGCCTTATATATTCGGTTCCAGATATTATACATTATAACAAATCTAATAAAACTCCCTAGTCATCTGACCTTCATTCTATTGTACATTTTATTATAAAGTATTGAAAGAAAATATAGATTCGAGCAATTTTGTTATAAAAATGAATTAATATGTGCAATCCCCACCCGAAGTTCTGCAGAAGAAAACTTAGTTAAATCAATGCTAAAAAGATTCAAAGCCATTATTAACCCTCTAAGCGGTTCGCACGTACAATTCCGCCAAACCGATGATGACTTCGAAACGTACAATTTTCGACCTCCAAAAACGCTCCGAAAATGGATGTAATGTACAATTTTGCCAGTGCTTTCCCCCATGGAGTTTTGAGGTAGGAGGGTCAGGTCGATTGTTTAGGAACTGCACCCCTCTTTCACTGACATTTCTTGAGGGATGCAACCCTACCCTCTGAGAAGCAATGAAGCTGATAGATTTTCATGGCTTTCTAAATCTCTATTTCGAAGTATTTCGTTTGCGGTAACAGATGTATCTCTAATTGCACCCCTTAAATATCTTGGATGACTTTCGTAAAAAAATATAAATAAGTCTCTCAAAGAATATTTTTATTTGTACTTTTAGAATCCATTATTTCTTATGGGATAATATTCGAGACTTGGCGAGCTTTATGTGTATTACAAATTAACAATGTATAATATCTATTTATATATCAATGTATAACCTTAAGTAAAAGGGGAATAATGAGGTTGGGTTTTCCATATTCCATTCTAGTTGACAAAGGGTGAAGGTAAAAATCATAGAACTCTTTGGCCTCGACATTAGCGTATTTTGCAGAATATTTTTCTAGATGTGTTCCACTCGGAGGGTTAAAGCTGAAAATTATCCCACTGGGTGACTTAAAATTTTATTTCTAGAAACATAAAATATTAAGCGATACCTTTTACTCTACGATACCTTTTACACCACGAGATGATGGACTTTTTTTTTATTTTCTGTATATTTTTTGCATGTATTTTTTTAAATTCAACATAGAAAAATATACGTTTGCTTATGCTTTACAGAAAATATATGTTTGCTTATTTTAAATTTTTCATTCATATTTTTTTTTAAAAAAAGAAAGTGTTTTTTATATCGTAACAGTGAATGCGCGCATACTTTTTACACTGAATGTAAATACATTTATATCATAGGTTCCCATCGGGGAAGGTACTGACTCTCAATGGGAGCTGGAACCTTCATGGGGGGCAGTAACGGGATGAAAAGCAAATGAAAGGCATTAAGGCAATCAACAGGAGTGGGCAGTAAAAATAATATCTATAAATATGTATCTATAAATATGATATCTGTAAAATTAATCAATAAACCAATTAAATTATATAATATGTATTGAATGTATATACCAAGATAAAAGTTTTATATTTTTCTACTATAAATTCATGAATTCCACCACGCATTTTGGCCGTCAATGGTTACAGTACAAAAATTTTAATTGCATTTAATTTTTCATATTTGGCTGAACGGGAGCGTAGTACAGTGACTAGTTAACAGTCTAAGAAAAGGTATATCACTGAAAATATAGATAACCTAATGATGTTGACGAAATCGGAACCCGACGTTAAAAAATTGGAATAACTCCGTTAGTCTCAACATTAATTTTTGTTTTAATTCTCATTGATTTTACACTTATTTTTAAGTCAATAATAAACAGTATTTTCGACGTTTGTAACCGTTTTATTAAATTTCTAATTTTTAATTTAGAAATTCTATTTTTCTTAATAGATAGAATTGCAGAAAAAACAGATTATATGGAACAATATTTTAATATTTGGTATAATTAACTATTGGTAAAAGAGGATAATCGAATGTTTTGATTAATATTATTATGCGATGAAAATGAAAAATAGAAAAAGCTAGTATATATGAAAAGCTTGAAAATTAGGTTTTAACCATTGAGTCTGCATTAAGTTATTCTTTATATATTGAATTAAAGATAAACTAAACCAATATGACTATATACTGTTTAGCAGTATATCCCTTCTGTTTTTTTTATTAAAATTATGGCGCTTGATGCGTTTTTAACCAGAAGAATCCATTATTAAAATACTCAGCAAAACATTATCAAACATACTGGCCAATTTATGCTGGTATGCCCGGATTAACAAGATATAAAATGAACTAAATATTCGCATACTTCCAAACTTTTACAAACTTTTACTTGCGGTGAAGTTTTTAATAACATTAAAAAGGATCTTCTAAAGGAATTCTTTAACAGTAACCATGCAGAATCTCGAAACCGTAAACGACCGAGAGCCTTACTTTGCCTTTACTTTCATTAAAATAAACAAATAAATAAAAAATAAAATTTATAAAAATTAACACGCTCTTGTACGGTAAAAATTTATAAAATTTTAAAAATCTGATACGTAATATAGCTTAGGCTCCATTACGTTAAAAAAAATTCACTAACTTTTCATGTTCACTTTCTGAACCTTTCGTAGTAACTAATAGCAAATGCTGTACGTTACTAGTTTTAAGAAACTAGTGGATCCTAGCAATCAGTCCTGTCCTCTTATCTTTTTCATCTTACTAACCGTATCTATTCCACCGACAAGCCAGTTAACTAGTAAACACCGACCATGGGGGTTTGCTTTAGTTTGGTTTGGAGTGCTACGGTCTACTTTTTGCTACACGAGGGCTAATGAGACCGGGATCTACAGCTTAAAGCCGATTCCGAACGGCTACGAACGTCCATGCCGATGTGGGATTCGAACCCACGAACTCCGGTACCGAAGGCGGTCTCATTAGCCCTCGTGTTGCAAAAAGTAGACCGTAGCACTCCAAACCAAACCAAACCGGTACCGAAGACCAGCACCCTAACCAATCGGCCATCGTTCGGCACCGACAGTGGGGGAAGTCCACCAGATGACGTTGTTCTCAGCCTTTTCTTAACACTTCGCGTGTAGGCAACGTATTTTTACGTTTTTTGCAGTCCGTCACTGGAGCGCGGGTCACGTAAAAATACGTATTTAGTAGATTTGTGGTGAATACCCGCTAACCATCACAAATCTACTAAATACGTATAATTTTATGTATGTGTGACATTATATGCTTGTCTCATTGCTCTCAGGATCCAATAGAATTTCTACTTTACCCAAGCTGGATCCTAAATGTGATTAGTCCTTCTCTTCTGCTGAGTTTCATCTCCTCTTACTAACTCTTTTACTTATGGAAAAAAAATAATTAAATACTAGATTGTTGTCAAAGTTTTCACTTAACGACGTAAAGTACAATTATTGTACTCTCCTTCTCATTTTTTCGTTTATAAAATCTTAACTTATTTACTTGTGTACCCTTCACCGAACAGTGAACCTTTTTATTTTTCTACTTTTTAATTTTGCTCTACCTGTTTATAATCATTTAGTATTCCAGTCCTTAATTTCGTGTACAATAAATGTTATGTCTCATGACCATGTGATAAAGTATGCTGGCTCAGAGGGCTAGGCCCAGGAGAGTCAGTAAGGAAGCTCCAGTGCGATGTCCAGTGCGATATGCGTTTCTATGCAACGCTTTGCATTTTTCTTTCCACGAGTTATGATTGTCGAGTTACTCTGTCTTTTGTTGCGTTATTTCGTCTACAATCGAACTTCTAGCTCCAGAACGTACAAGTCGTGTTTTGTCAATTTGTAGCTTGGTTTTTTATTGTTGAATACAAAATTGATAAAATGAGCCGTTGTGACAAAATATGCGCTGACAGATTATCGGACTTTAATTTTAAAAATCGTTTATTTTTGGGATTTCGTAGGATTTTTTTTTCTGTTAAATAATCCTACAGTATATATTAAAGTGTAAAATAAAAAAAGTTTCGTTCATAAAAACAAAGTAGTTTTCGATTTACTGCTATTTTTCCGAATAACTGAACTTTCGCTCGATTCAAGAAAAAACGCCGCTGCACGCGTAAGTTGGCGGTAAAGTATACCCACATGCCAAGTGTTAATGGTCCTAATGAGCATGTATAACTTTTCCCCGTATTGCACAAGTAATTTTTCTTAAAGTTTCAATAGTAGGAAATCGATTTACATAGTGTCATACAAAGGAAGCTCCGTAAAACTTTGAATGATTTTTGTAATTATCTCATTTCAGACGGGTTCGTATTTGATGTTAGGCTCAATAATATCTTATGATTGTAACTTTTATATCAGAGTCGCATATGAATGAACTTGACATCCGGCTGTAAAGTCAAGGTTGTGACTCCGAAGTTTACAGTAGTTTTAACGTCTGCTTAATAGTTACCCATTTACCATTAGAAAAGAACTGCAAGACCTGTATGCTAGTGACTTAAAATTATTAAGCTGAAATTTCAAAATAAAGGTGAACGGGAAAGAGATATACATAAATATCTGACATTTCCACTTACTAAAAGGGAAGAAATGGTGTTGACCTTGAATATTTTTAGTTAATGTAATGTACTTTGAATGCGGAAGTCGGGAAAAAAAATAAACACCATTACTACATTTTGCGCAATTAATGGAAACATTTTGTATTCAGTA
>CM063506.1:46909908-46927408 GCA_032207245.1 Pardosa pseudoannulata
AACACGGGCTGAACGCAGCAGAGTAATACAGACAGAAAAGGAGAAATTAGAAGACTACTGGATGTTTAACGGACCTCTAGCCGCCAGAATTAGTGAGTGTGCCACAAACCAAGCGGGCTGAGAATGGGAACAAAACAAGAGGAAATTGCATCTATAGAGACGAGACACCGGAAAGTCAAACAAGAACAGGAAATTTAGAGAGGCGACGGAAAAGTATACAAGACAAAGGGAAAATGTGTCTCCATTTACATTTCACAACCGAACTACGAATGATTTAACAATTTTTAAACCTACAGTACAACCTCTTTTTAACGACACCAAGATACAACGACCCCTTCGTTAGAACGACCATCTTAAAAAGTCCCAATTATTTTACCATAGGAATAATGTTAAGTTTGTATCATTACAACGACCCCAAGCGTATTATTTTTCGTTAGAACGACCGCTAATTTTAGTCCGCAGAACTCATAAGCAAGTGGGCTATTTCAAAGTTATTGTACTGTGGTGCAACTTCAAGAAACCTGTACTCCTCTCTTTGTTTTTGCTTAAAGGAGGGGAGGCGGCGTGATGGAAATGAGAACTAAATCTTCAATGATCATTTGATGAGTTTGTTGCCGTAGACGAAACTTTACAGTGCTGCGGAGATAATTTGAATGAGGACGATTTTATTGCCCGTATTACCGGAAATGAAGAAATCTGCGATTCCGACGACGGAGAAGAAATCGTCCAAGCTTTTGAAAAAGTGAATGAAAAAGAAGACTTCAATGCAATCAATGCCTTGCGTCAATATTTTGAAGGACAATTTAATTCTGAAGATTTCCTTCAAAATCTAACCGATATGGAATGAGTGATAATGAAAAATTCCCAAATGAACTTGAAACAGGCGTCAATCAAAGACTTTTTCAAAAATTCAGTAATGGAAATACAAATAAATAGAAGTGTTCTCTAGGTATATACTGTTGCATCATTTCTTTGCTTCATTTTTTAAAATTATTTTTCCAATTTGTTACAGCGACCTTTCGTTGCAACGACCATATGATGTTGGTCCCACAGGGGGTCGTTATACCGAAGATCTACTGTATTTTATTTCACATCTTTTGGAAAATCATTTTTTACTACGTTTCTTATTTTTCTTTTCATTACGTGGCATCACGTTTAATTATATAGAGGTTAAGAAAACAAATTTCGAAATTTAAGTATGCTTAAATGGGGTAAAGAACCTCAAGTAAAATCAAGTCATAACTACTTCGGAAATGATCAAAATGGATATTTAAAGTTCTCTAGTACGTACATAAATACATTAAACTTAAAATGTTTATTCATCTTCATTCAGTCCTGGACAAAATAAATATTTTGGTTCAAATTTGAGCTCTGAAATTCATTGTGTTTACAATACTAACTTTTACTTTATACAAGCCGTAGACGAAACTTTACAGTGCTGCGGAGAAAATTTGAATGAGGACGATTTTATTGCCCGTATTACCGGAAATGAAGAAATCTGCGATTCCGACGACGGAGAAGAAATCGTCCAAGCTTTTGAAAAAGTGAATGAAAAAGAAGCCTTCAATGCAATCAATGCCTTGCGTCAATATTTTGAAGGACAATTTAATTCTGAAGATTTCCTTCAAAATCTAACGGATATGGAATCAGTGATAATGAAAAATTCCCAAATGAACTTGAAACAGGCGTCAATCAAAGACTTTTTTTCAAAAATTCAGTAATGGAAATACAAATAAATAGAAGTGTTCTCTAGGTATATACTGTTGCATCATTTCTTTGCTCATTTTTTTATTATTTTTTCAATTCGTTACAACGACCTTTCGTTACAACGACCATATGATGTTGGTCCCACAGGGGGTCGTTATACCGAAGTTCTACTGTATTTTATTTCACATCTTTTGGCAAATCATTTTTTACTACGTTTCTTATTTTTCTTTTCATTACGGGACGTCACGTTTAATTATATAGAGGTTAAGAAAACAAATTTCGAAATTTAAGTATGCTTAAATGGGGTAAAGAACCTCAAGTAAAATCAAGTCATAACTACTTCGGAAATGATCAAAATGGATATTTAAAGTTCTCTAGTACGTACATAAATACATTAAACTTAAAATGTTTATTCATCTTCATTCAGTCCTGGACAAAATAAATATTTTGGTTCAAATTTGAGCTCTGAAATTCATTGTGTTTACAATACTAACTTTTACTTTATACAAGGAAGTAAAAAACGCAATAAATGACATGTAAACTCAATTAAAATATTATCGGTTTGTGTGCCTTAAAAAAGGGAAAAAAGACAAATTATCAGAGAATTTAATTTACAGAAATTGTACTCTGTACTATTTTGTAACCGACGTTCAAAAATATATCATAATATATTTAAGATAAAAATATATCATTAAATATATCGTTAAAAATATATCATTATATATCATAATAAGCTATATTATGATTTTATTGCATTCCATAGTTAACGTGACCAGACGTCCCGTTTTGAACGGGACTGTCCCTTTTTACAATTACGAGTCCCGGTGTCCCCGAAATGGACTTTGGAACGCAAAAGTGTCCCGTTTTCAGAAACCGCGAGAAAATTTATGTGTGATTTCTCATTAAAAAAGTGTTAGTGTTTACTGTAGATATTTTCATATGGCCTTTTCAGACCGATGTATTTATGTTGTGGTGATCGATATTACCGATTTTAAGACATGAAAATTTGACGTAATAAAACTGTACCGAGGTACTTTCCCATGACGGTCAGCACGTGCATGCACAGCCGTGGGAGAAATTTCCTAGAAGAATTTAGGACTTCGATTGTTGACTTCGAGTTTAGGGACCCCTGCAGAGAAGGTATGGATCACGGAATGGCAGCGTAACGGTCAAGCTCGTACAGAGATGTAACCGTGAGTTATGGGGTCAGGGCTTAATGTCAGCTTTCCCAAAAGGGGCTATTTTAATGAGCCCACCTGCACTCCCGAAGGGGGTGCAGATGTGGGAAAATTTCACCAAACAAGCGATTGGCAAAGAAGAAAAAGGGGCGTTAAAACCGAGGTGAGGAGTTGGGAAAGAGAGTTAAGAAAAGGAGTTGAGGTCGGGATTCAAAAGTAGCTGGACATCGAAATCCCAAGTCCGGTTCGTCTGCACCGCCATCCACTGCGCCCGGACAGACACTCCGCATGAGGAAAGCCCTTGCCTCATCCCCTGTACTGATTGGAGGTAAAACATATTCATAACGGTCATTTAGGCCTCTATTAGTAATTCAACATTGTGATTAAGGAATAACGCATAACTAAAGAGATATATAATAATTATGGTGTAAATATGAATATAAGACATAAATAATTGCTGGTTATTTTATATGATAATCAAGGATATAAATTTGTAAATAGTGTACAGAATAAAAGTCTTAATCTCAATATAAGGTATGATATTTTTACTGTGTTTCCCCTTTGTGAATGAACACTGGTGTTAAGATTGTAAGTACATTACAACAAAAACATTACAAAAAAAATGTTATTTCAAAATGAAATCATAGCAGATGGCATGATCATAAATGTACCAGCCTTTATTTCAGACTGGATGTATTAATTGAAAAGCAATATATTGACTGTAATAAAGATACTGAAATGTTTCACGAATTTTCATTAATTTATAATTACATTACATCGTAAAAAATAACGGAATGGAATAATTTAAATGTTTCCACGGAAACCCATTGGGTGGAAGTATTCAAACACTTTCGCGCCAACAATCTTCAGCATAAAAACTTTTCTATTGTAATTTAATACTTTTTATGTTTGCCTGCCACAAATGCTCCAGTAGAAAGAGTATTTTCTATTATGAACAAATTGTGGACATCTGAGAAAACCCAGTTACAAATTTCAGTTCTAAAGGCGATGTTGATAATTAGAGTGAATTTAAAAAAAAAAAAGAAAAAAAAAACGTGCCAAGAGTTTCATTCTTACTTGAAATCGTCACCAGCTATATTAAAACAAATTTGTTCTTCTGATAAATATAAATATAACTAAACATTTTGGGTACCTATATTTTGTGATTCGTAACTTTTAAGCCAACTAACTTTTTCTGAATAAATAACTTTAAAAAAGTGTTTTTTTCATTGGACCTATATAAACCAATGTCCCGTTTTGAGTCAAAAAATAAATGCGTCACGTTATCCATCGTACGAAATAAAATGTAACAATTTTTTGTGAGAACTTGTTGTCTTTTAAGTTTTATAGTTTTTCTGTAACTTGAGAAGACGCAAATAAGTTTTTAACTGTACGTTACGTCATTTATGCATACAATTTGTTTTGTTAACCTCCTTTTAAATAAATGTGACACCACTGCGCCACAAAATAAGAAACGTAGTAAAAAATGATTTGCCAAAAGATGCGACTTAAAATAAGTGTCAAAATTGTTGAATCATTCGCAGGTCGATTGTGAAATTTAAATGGAGACCCATTTTCCCTTTGTCTCATACACTACCCCGTCGACAATGTTGTAAAGATGAATATGAATTTCGTATGTATATTTAGAGGTTTAGCATTATATTCACTATGCATAAAATATTCAGTAGGTAGTGTTAAAGCTTGATTCACTGAGATACTAAACCTATGACACAACATTGAGTAGAGAACATAGCACAAAGAAAGAAATTAGGTTCATTTTTTATTTATTTCTACCTGTATCGATTCTAGATAATTGGTTTATGAAAGAAGATTTTTTTACATATTTTATGATTTTATAAAATTTATTACTTTACAGAGAAAAACTAAATTTCTTTTATAAAGTTCGAGCTTTATTAAAGGTTTTGAAAAATTTTATTCTGAAGAACTTTTATTTTGTAGCTAATCAAAAATCGGGTTTAACAATAGAGCTCGAAAGCTTTTTTAGTTCGACAGATAACTTGTCCCTTTGACATTCTACTAATTGTATTTAGTCAGCTCAAAGATGTAAATGCGATAATACCTACAAATAAATAACTGTACAAAAAATAAGCAATAAAAATTTTTATACATGAAAGGAAAATTGAGAAAGGTGGTTCGAAGCATTATATCATCTTTTTACTACATTAACACATTATGTGCGGGTACATTTCGCAGCGGAATTGTACCTGGAGCGGGCGTTTTGAGCTTAAATTTAGTTATTCAGTTAAATCTCAATAGATCGAAAATTATTTCATTTTTTAACCAACTTTTCGTATTTTATATTGAAATGTATAAACAATTATATAAATATGTAAATAACAATCATAAGATTTTTGTAAACAAAAAATGTATTTTTTAGTGATTAAATTTATAATAGTATCGTAAATATGAAAAATCAAATAGAAATAGTATTATATAGTTTTAATTTTGTCGAATTATGTTATATATAAACATTTTTATATTCCAGAATTTATGTAGTAGACAAGAACATTCAACTTCGTTTTCCTGTATATACCGTTATTTTTGTACTCACAAACAAACCATGCTGTTACACTAACCCGTATTAGTACGTTGCATGATGGTTCGTAGGTTGTATCCACACAATGGGCCACTAAATGAGCAGAGTGCGTGTATGCATCCACAGAATCTACTGCGCACTTTGGTAGCGCATGCTGGTTGTCTTTGATCTTTGGTTTGGTTTGGAGTGCTACGGTCTACTTTTTGCAACACGAGGGCTAATGAGACCGGGACCTACGGCTTAAAGCCGATTCCGAACGTCTACGAACATCCATGCCACAGTGGGATTCGAACCCACGAACTCCGGTACGAAGGCCAGCACCCTAACCAATCGGCCATCTTTGATCTTTGGAGAAAAACCACTTCTGAAGCCATCCTCCACCAAGGTCATGTTATTGTCTGCCATCGTCGACCTCGATAAGCCATACCCCCTACTGCAGTGGACCATAATGTGGTTGCGACGACATCAACTTGTAAATTTTCTTAAAAGTCTGTTTTAAGGTTATATTACCTAATTAATTGTTTTTTGCTATTTTTTATACTGAAGTACCATTTTCTGTATCTTTTGTCTATTTTTCTATTATTTTTTCATTTTCCAATATTTTGGGTATCGTATCATTCCGCTACTTTAATTTCGTTTATTTTGCGTAATGTTTTATCTTGTTTTATGTTTATAAAAATTAAAAAAAAAAATGAAAAAATGCTTAATAAAAATTTTAAAATTTTATAAAAATAAAAAATCTTTTGGCTATTTTTCTATTATTTTTTCATTTTCCAATATTTTGGGTATCGTATCATTCCGCTACTTTAATTTCGTTTATTTTGCGTAATGTTTTATCTTGTTTTATGTTTATAAAAATTTAAAAAAAAATGAAAAAATGCTTAATAAAAATTTTAAAATTTTATAAAAATCAAAAATTTTTTGGCTATTTTTCTATTATTTTTTCATTTTCCAATATTTTGGATATCGTATCATTTCGCTACTTTGCTTTCGTTTATTTTGCGTAATGTTTTGTCTTGTTTTATGTTTATAAAAATTTTAAAAAAAACTGAAAAAATGCTTAATAAAAATTTTAAAATTTTATAAAAATCAAAAATTTTTTGGCTATTTTTCTAATCATTTTTTCATTTTCCAATATTTTGGGTATCGTATCATTCTGCTACTTTAATTTCGTTTATTTTGCGTAATGTTTTGTCTTGTTTTATGTTAATAAAAATTTTAAAAAAAACTGAAAAACTGCTTAATAAAAATTTTAAAATTTTATAAAAATCAAAAATTTTTTGGCTATTTTTCTAATCATTTTTTCATTTTCCAATATTTTGGGTATCGTATCATTCTGCTACTTTAATTTCGTTTATTTTGCGTAATGTTTTGTCTTGTTTTATGTTAATAAAAAATAAAAAAAAACTTAAAAAATGCTTAATAAAAATTTTAAAAGTTTATAAAAATCGAAAATATATCTTTTGTTAGTGTTGTTACTTTTTGTTTATTTTTATTTGCCGTACCAAGTTGCAACTTTTTATTGTCCCTATTTTTTATTATTGTATTACTTTTTTTATTATTTCTGAGCTTCATGATGTTGAATCCATGCATTGCTGTTAACCATACCGAATGGTCATTGTCAAGGTTACAGTCTAATTATCCCCTAATTAGACAACGCGTTGTTTACTCATAATTTTTTATGAGAACGTCCTCACCTCCTCGCTTCCTTGTGAGCTGGAGTGTATTAAATTTTTGTTTGGATCACTTTTTGCCTAGAGGCCTAAATTTATGTTTTGATCTGCTTACGTTCGGAGGTTAAAGTGAAGACCTTACACTTCGCTAGGTACTCCGTTAAACCCAATTACCTTGACCTTGACCATAAAGTGGTTGTTGCAACATATGGCTTGCAATGGACCATAGAGTGGAGGAGCCTTAAGAATTCTGTTAAAAATTATACCACGTGATAAAACACCAAATTCTCTAGGATAATATCTTTTTTTTAAAATTTATTTTTGTTTAATTTGTTTTCGTTTGAGAAAGAGAATACCCAAATTTCTCACAAATAATTTAAAATTAAATATATTTTCTCGATGTATATTTTAAATAGAAAGACAGCCTCCTAAAGAATTTGCAATTCTATCACGTGGCTTAAGTTTTTCGTAGAATTCTTATCACTAAACATACCAATACTTAATACAACCTATTTCTACCATAGCCGGTCAAATGATCGGACTTTATGTTTTCTGATTGAATGTATGAAATATGGACATTGGGAAGGAAATAAACAAATAAACTTTATTATAATCAAACAAAATTGTGTATTGTCAATTTTTATGTATTACAAACAAAAGAATAAGAGTTTTTAATTCATTGCCCGTCGCATTTTTTATATATACAATACCGGTCATTTGACAGATTATGGTATGCTTACTGTTAAAATGGGTGGTGACCACAGGGTATTTTACTATTCTCATAGGTTGACATCAAGCAAGACGAATTCAATATGATAAGTACTGACCCACCATAACGCGCGATCTTCTGTTTATCAACATGCGGCAATGCCTTTGGTTTGGCACAAGAACAGGGTACCTCCGCCAACTTGGCGATAAAGCTCTAACCTGGTAACTTAACATTTTCTCCTGATCTTGCCGTACCTACACAATCCATACTTATATTTTAATTTATTTTAAATTTGTATCCAACTCTAGTTGAGCAACCTTTTTCTTAAGCATCAAACTCCCGTAATGCCGTAAAAAGATATAATGAGCCATTAATAGTTTTTTAGTTTACCATTTGTTTAAGTAATCATCGCCAATAATTTTGCCACATTCGCCAAGAGGTACCCTATTCTTAAGTATTACCGCTCTGAACTATGGAATCTGGTTCCTGCAGACGACGCTCTAGCTTACCTTACATATAAAATTAAACAAAATTCCTTGAAGTTAAATCTAATTATCACTAATCATAGCTGCAACTATTAATATACGGAAAATATTTCGATTAATTTATATATTTCATTTTTATTGATTATTTAAATACTATACCACTTTTAAAATTTTTCATTATCAAGGTCGAGTATAGGATTTATAAAATAGGTCAAACAAATTATGTACATTTATGAAAAAGAAAACGTTTTGCCTAACATGCCGTTAAGAAAGTTCGATTTATAATCATAGTTGACAAAGAGGAAAATCTTGCCAAATTAATAGTCGTTAAGGCGATTTTAAATATTGCGAAACTAGAAATTTTCCTTATAACAGCCATTTGTCGATTCATCATAAATTGATTTAACTCATTTAAATATGAAATTTTTAACAAATTCTTTAATAGCACTAACTAACTCTCAAATTTTAATAATTTTAACATTTTAGTAGTACATTCAATAGTATTGTCATTTTCAAGTAGTAAATTATCATTTCAAATAATTTATTTTTTATTTCTTTTTAGAATAACATAAAAAATAAACACTAATTGAAAAAAAAGTTATATTAATTCGTTAGATAAAATTTAAAATATATGTATGAGAAGTTAAATTTTTAAATCAAGTTAAAGTAAAATGTGTTTTATTCTGTAAACTAAAACTTTAAAAAGGTATTATAGAAATAGTTCCAATATATTTAAATTAAAAAAAAAACTTAGAAATTTAAAATTTGAATAAGTTTTATTTATGCTATAAAATGAAATATAATGTTTGTATTACTAGAACTTCACTTTACATAAAAAAATTACAATTTATATTTGATATAAAAATTAGTGTTTAACTTACATAATTAAAAAATATGTTTGGGGGTTAGCAAATTTCCATTTTTTTTAAACTTTTTGTATATAATTTTTTAATGTATAGTGTCATGTAGCAAAATAAAATATTTTTTAAATAATTATCTAGAGAATTATCCCTTGTTAATTATCTAGCAAAAAATGTACTATAAACAAAGCAAAACTTTTATATTGAATCAAAATATATTAGAGGTTAATAAATTTCCCTATTTTTCACTTGGTGCATGCAGTTTTTTAATGTATTGTATCATCTAACAAAACAAAATAACTTTTATAAAATAATTATCTTGAGAATTATCCCTTGTTAATTATCTAAAAAAATGTACTACAAATAAAGCAAAAGTTATGTTAAATCAAAATGTATTTGCGGGTTAACAAATTTTTCTTTTTTCACTTGATGTATACAGTTTTTTAATGTATTGTATCATGTAACTAAACAATATAACTTTTATAAAATAATTATCTTAAGAATTATCCCTTAATTATCTAGAAAAAATGTGCTACTAACAAAGCAAAACTTTTATATTGAATCAAAATATATTTGCGGGTTAGCAAATTTCTCTTTTTTCACTCGGTGCATACAGTTTTTTTAATATATTGTATCATGGAACAAAACAAAATAACTTTTATAAAATAATTATCTTGAGAATCATCCCTTAATTATCTAGAAAAAATGTGCTACAAACAAAGCAAAACTTTTATATTGAATCAAAAAAGGCTTGTGCTATAAACAAAACAAAGCTTTTACATTGAATGAAAAACGGCTTGTGCTATAAACAGAGCAAAACTTTTATATTGAATCAAAAACGGCTTGTGCTCTAAACAAAGTAAAACTTTTATATTGAATCAAAAACGGCTTGTGCTCTAAACAAAGTAAAACTTTTATATTGAATGAAAAACGGCATGTGCTATAAACAGAGCAAAACTTTAATATTGAATCAAAAACGGCTTGTGCTATAAATAAAGCAAAACTTTTATATTGAATCAAAAATATAATAAATATTTTCAGGTCTAACGATATTATATATCACCTTAAGATGGAGGAGGTATCAAACACAAACACTTCCGCGAATAGTAAATTAACTATTCCTATACTTAAATACTTGTATTAACAAGAAACAAAAAAGAAAGACTCACATTAGGTAGATGCTAATGCCCATCTTGTTTCATAATTTTCCACAGCTATTCCGAGATGGCGTTGAAACACCTCCGAATTTTAACAAATTCTTCCATAAGTAAAAAGTTATACAGTGACACACAAAAAAATCCTTTCTCCGTAATTTTCCCTTTTATCTGGCTGTGGACTTTGACTTCCGAATGCTGATAAAGAAAATTACACAGCACGTTCGGCAGAGAAAGAAACAGTATCAACAGATCCTAGCCAGTTCATTCGATGAGAACTCATTTTTTTGTAATATTTTTTTAACGAGAGCGAAACTACTATCTAGGTAAGCTCTACGCACGTGCACTATTGGCTTATGACGTTCCTTCCAGCAACTGCGTCAAGATTTTCAGGAAAGATGATTCAGGCAAATCGTCGATCTTGCTTCTGTGTGCTGGCACTCGGAAGTTAAAACCCTTTCTAATCTATCAACAATTCTGAATTTAAAATATTTTCCCAGATGTTAGACTACATTATTTCAAACATGTACTGTGTTGCAAAATTATAAAACCACTTAAAATTTCGACATATCTGAAACAAGGAAAGCATTGATGCAAATTTCAACAAATGTCTGGAAATGAAAATTTTTCAGAGTTGGTTCCGCAAAGGAAAGTAAAGTAGCTGGAATATCTTTACTGTGCGGTATCACGGTGTGACATAAATTTAAGGTAACCGATCACGTTCAAATAGCGATTTTCGTGAAAAATATCGAAATTTTTTTTTATTTGTTTATTTTAAAGATCAGTCTTTTAGCTTTCGAAAACAGTTTTCAGCTTATTTCTAGAGTCATTAGAAGTCATGATACAGCTGTTTAATCATAACCGGAAGTGTCGAAAAGATACCGGAAGTGAGCAGTTAGAGGGCTTGACTTTGAGTGTTAGCCTGAAAAACGCAGTAAATCGCGTATTATAGCTTCTAAATAAATAAATAAATTACTCCAGCATATTTCTGAATGTTTATCAAATTATAAAACACTTAATGAATTTATCCAATAAAATCTTTAAATTGAATTTCTGAAAAACTGTGATTTTTGCTACACCACCACACCTCAACAGTCATAACTGCTAAAATAATTTTTAGAATTTAATTAGAATTTAACTGTATGTTTTTAATGATTTTATGCATGCATTAAACCTCAAGATTATAAATATATTCATTTTGAGATGAGTTATGGGCATTTATGTTAGAAATTTCATTATTTTTTTCTTGACTTTTTACTCTAAATTGATTGACTATAACTTATTTATACTTATTTATTATTTTCATTCTTGAGGTTCGATGCATACATAATGGATGTAAGTCTACATTTATCTAAGTAAAAGTGATATGTTTTGAGTATTTTTTTAGTTAGGATTGTTGGCGTAAAATAAAAAAACGCTTGTTTTTTTTCTATTTTTGCCAATTTTTAAGACAATATATATGTATTTATGTTTATTTTCATATTTTTCTACGTTTTATAACCTATTACTGCAATAACTAAAAAAATATTTTCATAAAAACCTTATTTATATTTATTTAATTTTGTTTATAATAAATATATAATAAATATATAATAGTTTATATAATAAAAATTCATTATATTTTATAAAGATATAATAAATATGTAATATTTTATATAATAAAAATTCATTATATTTTATAAATATATAATAAATATATAATATTTTATTTAAAGTTTTTGGCTCTGAACGTGGTCGGTTACCTTAAGAAACTTAAGTTTTAAGTAATGCACAATTTTTAAGATAAGTTTTAAGGTTAATTGTAATATAACACACCTGAAAAAATTAATAATAATTAAAAACTGTAAAATTATTAAACTAATTATAAAACTAATGGGATTTTTTTACCATTGTCATTATTAAAATATTTTGTGGAAGTGAATTATAAGAAGTATAAATGCGAAAAGTTCGGTTCTACAAAGGAAAAGAAAATTCTGTAAGGGAAATAAATTCTCTCTAGAATTTTACTAGTATTTATGATACTTTAAGTAAAAGAGAATATTAAGTAATGGAAAATGGAAAAAAAGCAAAGTTGATCAATCTGCATAAAAGGTAACAGGGGAAAAATCCGAGGCAAATTTTCTTCTTTCCAACGGGAAAAATACAAGTCCAGTCGTTAAACAGCCAAACAGATAAATTCACATGCACTTAATGTAACTTGAACAATGGCCGATTGGTTAGGTTGCTGGCCTTCGGTACCAGATATCGTGGGTTCAAATCCCTCTGTGGCAGGGATGTTCGGAATCGGCTTTAAGCTGTAGGCCCCGGTCTTATTAACACATTATGTGCGGATACATTTCGCAGCGGAATTGTTCCGGGAGCGGGCGTTTTGGATGTAAATTTAATTATTCAGTTAAATCTCAATAGATCGAAATTTATTTAATTTTTAGCCAACTTTTCGTATTTTATATTGAAATATATAAACAAATATATAAATAGAAATATATAAATAACAACCATAAGATTTTTGTAAACAAAAAATATATTTTTAGTCGATAAATTTATAATAGTATCGTAAATATGAAAAATCAAATAGAAATAGTAGTATATAGTTTTAATTTTTTCGAATTATGTTATATATAAACATTTTTACATTATAAAAAAGGAAAAGAGCAATCATAAAACTAATAATGTAAAAACTAGTTTTTATTTGTCTAATTTTTTCCAGAATCTATGTAGTAGACAAGAACATTCGGCTTCGTTTAACTGTATATACCGTTATTTTTGTACCCACAAACAAACCATGTGTTATACTAACCCGTATTAGTACGTGTCCCGTGCTCAAGTATAAATCGTCAGAAAACGTACTAGTACATGTCCCGCTCGCAAGTATCAATCATCAGAAAGAGTACTAGTACGTGTCCCGCATACAATGTGTTAACCCTTGTGTTGCAAAAAGTAGACCGTAGCACTACCATAAAAAAAAAAAAAAAAAAAAAAAAAAAAAACCCAAATTTCATGTACCTTTGTGGGGAATTTCAACGAATATAAGGGAAAGAACAACTTTTCAGAGTGGGTTCAGTTAAAAGACAAATAGTTGTAGTACATTTTCTTATGGAATCGTAGTGTTACATAAATGTAGGTACGTTTGTTTTAAGTAATTTAGCGATTTTTGTGTTACGTTTTGAGGTACTTGTAACATATCTGGAAAGCTAATAAAAAAAAAACTATAAACATTAGGAAAAAATGGAGGTTATTAAAGAATGCATAATATATGGAATGCAAAATCGATCAAGCGCAAAAAAAAATATCAGGAAAGGTTTAATCTCTTTAAATCTTAAGCATGTGTTATATAGTGGATTCCGATTAATGTGATCAGTTTAAGACACCGTGATTTTGATAACAATAACCGATTGATAACAATAAACGATATGCAAAATTAGATAAATTTACCCCCTCCCCTTTAATTCACACGTACTAAATTTCAAAACAAAATGAAAAAACACACCTTATATTATCCTGCATTTATGTATATTATCCTTTAAAACATAAGAATTGTATGCATAATTAAAAAATTGATCAATTGTTGACTGTCTACAATTTTTTCTAAGAACTCATTGATAAATTGTTCGTAATCATAATCAACCTGTCATATCGATTTAAAATTTCGATCTTTTGTTTTAACGTTAAATCATTTCGCTTTCTGGCTTCCATATCGACAAGCTGCATGTAAGCGAGCAAGGCATAAAATGTGAATAAGTTCCTTCTCAGTTCGGACAAGAACGTGTTGCATTCTGCTTATCTGATAACTACTGACCACCAGCAGGGTGTGTGTATTTCTAAAAAATTTCAGGAACGTGTAATGCCCACTCCTTTGTTCATTCCCCATTTCCCTATTTGGAAGAGGGAGTATTTTCAAAAATTCAAACAACAGCGAAGGAAAAGAAAGGATGGGTTCCTTCTGAATAGATTGTGAATATTCCTTTGCCAGTTAAAATGAGGTTCGAAAACTGATAACATTAACCGATGTAATGATCACATAAAACGATAATTTTAACGTACAAGTGAATAGAGAAAATCGAGACCAAGTGATTTCGATAACAATAAGCGATTGGTAATATTAACCACGATCACATTAAGTGGAGTCTACTGTATAAACATTTATGTTCTACTTCGTCCGAAAGGAAATATTCTTACTTGCTCGTAAATATTTCACTAAAATCTCTTTCTGTGGTGTTGTGTCGGCACTAGCTTTCGCTTTAATGCAAGGGGTATGATTGCAGCTTTTATCTGAAATCTAGAGGAGATATAAATAAATATTGAAAGTAATGCGGAATTATTTATCTATCAATTTTCTTTTCTGGAGAACTTTAGTTCCTTAAATTTATTGATATAAAATTAAAAAATGTTCGACTTTCTAAGGTTTCCAATTTGACAGGGTTCGAGAGCCACTCTTCAAAAACTTACTGCATGACAGCGATTCTGTCAGAACGAACTAATTTTCGTAAAATTCCACAAATAAAACAGAGGTACCAGAATGAAAAAACATACATAATTTAACTAAAAATCAAGGTTTAGCTATTTTAGTTCCTTAAAATTGTTGGACACTCTTAAGTTTTAAAATACATCTATAGAGTTATGACTGTATGTTTTAAAATGTATTACTTCATATAATCATATAACAAAACTAAATAACTTATAAAGTTAGATCTAGGAAAGAATTTTATTTTAAACAGAACATAACTTTATGTTTTTTATTGAATCAAAAATAGACAGTAATAACGAAGATTTCCAAATTCTCAATACAGAGCTATAATGACATATATCAGTCATAATATTACATCTCAAGAAAATGTTATAAAACCTTAATGGGCAATTTATTATCATAAACTGTTAACTGGAAAAACACTATGGCCTACGAGATTAGTATTACTTTAATAATTTTTTTTAATCTGTTAAAATTCAAGTAACAGTCACTCACTTCAGGCCTGATTTAGGCTTAGGACTGCAAGGCCCAGGCTTTGAGTACGCCAGACGCAAAAATTATTTATGAGATAAGCATGTTTGAGTCGAACTCACGTACTCCAGTAGGTTCGAATTCCACTGACGCATGGGTGTTCGTAGCGTTTGCATTTGGCTTTAAGCAATAGGTCCCGGTCTCATTACCCCTCGTGTTGCAAAAGTAGAATGTAGCGGTCCAAACCAAACCAAACCTAAACCTAAACTTGCTTATCTCTGCAAATTTGCGGACGAAATGTGAGATACGATAGATACACGTTTGACTTGAATTTCGCCCGAAAGCTCTCTCTCATTCATTCAGTCATTCGCACACACAGACTCCAAAATGCTACCCAAAAGGACGGTTTGGGAATTCAAACCTCTTACATACACCAACAGACAAAATGGGAAAAAAACTTTAATTTTTAATATAAAGATACCGCCTCGACTTACGCACTTATATTATAATTTGACACTTCTGTTATATTTTTATCAAATTCTAATATAATACGCACTATTTTACCATTATTGGAAAAAATTTCGAGAGCTTTACATACAATAGTATACCAGAGTGCGGCACTTTCGCCTAAAACCCCACTCATACAGAAAACCTGTGTATGCCACTGCAAACAACCAACCAACCAAACAAAGCAACTTGATAGAACTACAGTGGACTCCGCTTAATGCGATCAGTCTGGGACACAGTGATTTTGATAAAAATAACCGGTTGATAACAATAAACGATATGCGAAAGTAGATAAATTTATCTTCTCTTTAATTCACACGTACTAAATTTCAAACCAAAATAAAAAAACACTCCTTATATTTATGTACTGTATATTATCCTAAAAAATATAAGAATTGTATACATAATTAAAAAAAATCCATCAAACATTATAGAGTCCTTTTGACTCTTAAAGTAAGGTACTTCAACAAATTCTGAATAGAGGGAAAAGAAATAATCTACCCGAAAGTAAATTTTCAATATTTCCGGAGTGAGCCCGAATTGTTCGATTGCTTCTACACAAGATAATGATTTTGTTTGGAGCACTACGGTCTTCGTTTCGTTACACGACAACTACTCATGCCAGAACATACTGCTTAACCGTTTGAGTCCCAAGCAGCGCGATCGTGCTATTCAGTTTTTATGTGGAGAACCCAGCATATTCTGAATGTTGTGGACCACTGATGGTGCTCCATCAACTGTCGAAGTCACGTGTGCTCAGATTTTGAACGCAAGTACATCACACAGCTCCTCTTTTTATGTAAATACAGTGGATTCCGCTTAATGTGATCACTTTGTTATACCATGATTTTGATAACAATAAACGATATGCAAAATTAGATAAATTTACCCCCCCCTTTAATTCACAAGTACTACATTTCAAAACAAGATGAAATAACACACCTTATATTTATGCACTTTAGTTATCCTTTAAAACATAAGAATTGTATACATAATTAAAAAAATTCATCAATTGTTGACTGTCACAATTTTTTCTAAGAAGCTCATTGATAAATTGTTCGTAATCATAATCAACCTGTCATAACGATTTAAAATTTCGATCTTTTGTTTTTAAGTTAAATCATTTCGCTTTCTGACTTCCATATCGACAAGGTGCATGTAAGCGAGCAAGGCATAAAATTGGAACACGCTAATTCTTGGTTCCAATAATCCTGTGTTGCCTTCTGCTTATCTGACAACTATTGACCACCAGCAGGGTGTGCGTGTTTCTGAAAATATTCAGGAACGTATTATACCCTACTCCTTTGTTCATTCCCCACTTCCCTAGGTTGGAAAAGAGAATTTTCTCAAATTCTAATAACACGAAAAAGAAAAGAATGGGTTCCTTCTGAATATATTGTGAATATTCCTTTGCCATTTAAAATGAGGTTCGAAAACGGATCCCATTAACCGATGTAACGATCACATAAAGCGATAATTTTAACATACAAATGAATAGAGAAAATCGGGACCAAGTGATTTCGATAACAATAAGCGATTGATAACATTAACCGCGATCACATTAAGCGGAGTACACTGTATTATAGATAAAACATTTCAAAACTAATTCAATACTTTATGTAGGAGGAAAGCAATAAATAATTTGAGATAAAAATCAGCGAATACTATCTTCAACGCAAAAGAATAGCTGAGTTAGCAAAGAAAGAATATGAAGGAAATACTCATTTCAGTTTA
>CM063506.1:46932408-46944908 GCA_032207245.1 Pardosa pseudoannulata
TTCTCAGCTCTTTTGGCGATTTCAGGATATTCTTTTCTAATTCTAATGCAAAAATGCATAAAATCAATTTGATACAGTCGCACACATTTTGACGTCGTGTTGCTGTCTCTAATCAATGTATATAATTTTTTTTTCTTTAAATTCATCACTGAATCTTGGCACAATCATCGGGTAAACACTGCATCTAGGCTTGTTTTCCTTTCTTCGCTGTACAGGTTTTTATTATGAAATCTGAATTCTATGACGTTTTCTATGTTAATCTTTATTTTCAATTTTTATTTATTAATTTTCAATTTAACAATTTTTTAATTTTCAATTTATCATTTTTCTTTTAAATTTTCATATACCGTACCAATCTATCTTGTATATATTTTCTATTTTTATGTCTTCGTTACATTTTTTTGTTGATTTATTGTATATGTGCTTTTAACAATTTCAATGTGTTATGTCATCCTCACAATTCCTTTCACTTTTTTTATCTGTTACTTTGTTTATAATTTCGTCTTGATTGGCGCAATTAGTCCTACGAGGAATTGGTACCACTAAATTCAATTTAAAAAAATATATCATTTTGAAGTAAGAGATTTTACGAAATTTAATTTGTCCATAAATTTTTATATTAATTTTTTACAAGGAAACTCACTTTGACACTTCAATCTAAATTTTTTATATTTATTTCTTACAAGGAAACTCCCTTTGAGACTTCAATCTAAATTTTTTATATTTATTTTTTACACAGAAACTCCCATTGAGACTTCAATCTAAATTTTTTATATTTATTTTTTACAAGAAAACTCCCTTTGATACTTCAATCTAAATTTATTTATTTTTTACAAGGAAACTCCCTTTGACACTTCAATCTAAATTTTTTATATTTATTTTTTACAAGGAAACTCCCTTTGACACTTCAATCTAAATTTTTTATATTTATTTTTTACAAGGAAACTCCCTTTGACACTTCAATCTAAATTTTTTATATTTATTTTTTACAAGGAAACTCCCTTTGAGACTTCAATCTAAATTTTTTATATTTATTTTTTACAAGGAAACTCTCTTTAACACTTCAATCTAAATATTTTATATTTATTTTTTACAAAGAAACTCTCTATGAGACTTCAATCTAAATTTTTATATTTATTTTTAACAAGGAAACTCCTTTTGAGACTTCAATCTATTTTTTTTATATTTATATTTTACAAGGAAACTCCCTTTGACACTTCAATCTAAATTTTTTATATTTATTTTTTACAAGGAAACTCCCTTAAGACTTCAATCTTTTATAAAAATAAAATAAAAATTCTAAAATTTCGGAGCTATGACTAAGCAAATAATGATCACTTTCGGAACCTCTATCAGTTCCAAGACACATAGGTTGAAGACCTCTGAGTTAAAAGATGATTAAATGTGCATGTGGAATTAATAATAACGGGTATGATTCTATTATACCAAATTAAATCATCACCGGTGAAGTATTAGCGCCACTAAATTCAGTTTAAAAAATATATATCCATTTGAAGTAATTGGTTTTTACGAAATTTAATTTATCCATAAATTTTTTATATTTATTTTTTACAAGGATATTCCCTTTGAGACTTCAATCTTTTATAAAAATAAAAAATTTTCTAAAATTTCGGAGCTACGACTAAGCAAATAATGATCACTTTCGGAACCTCTATCAGTTCCAAGACACATAGGTTGAAGACCTCTGAGTTAAAAGATGATTAAATATGAGTATGGAATTAATAATAACGGGTATGATTCTATTATACCAAATTAAATCATCACCGGTGAAGTATTAGCACCACTAAATTCAATTTAAAAAATATATATCAGTTTAAAGTAATTGACTTTCCAGAAATTTAATTTGCCCATGAATTTTTATGCTTATTTTTTACAAGGAAACTCCCTCTAAAACATCAGTCTTTTATAAAAATAAAAAAAAATTCTAAAACTTCGGAGCTACGACTAAGCAAATAATGATCACTTTCGGAACTCTATCAGTTTCAAGACATTGAGTTAAATGGTGATTAAATATGAGTATGAATTAATAATAACGGGTAGGATGCTATTATACCCAACTGAATCATCACCGGTGGAATTTGAAACTTTCCATTAATTTGTAATGTAGCATTACTCATAGCATGTGAGATATTTTACCGGGTTACCGATTACAATCCGATAAATATTTGGAGCAGTAGGACACATAGTATCTAATGCAAGAGGTATGATATGAAGCATACTATTGTTTACACCAACACGCATATCTTTACAATTGCTATCCTGTTTCACATTATAATCTATTATAAAAAATGCATGAAAAGGATGAATGATCGTTCTCTGCATTGTAGGATGACGATAGAGTATGCACGAGATTTTGATGCAAATGTTTGGATCATGACAGAGAGATATTAGAGATTGTGTCTGCTACCATACACTGTCTACCAATAAGTATTTGGACACCTATGAAAATGACGATATTTGCGGTCCTGAGGTATGTCACAGCCACCGCCGGTATACATCATGTAGGAAACAGCATCGACATTAGTCGCATGCAAGATGCGGCGCAGTTCGGAGCTCTCTGATTTCGAGAAAGGTATAATTATCGGGTATCACAAATGTGGCCGATCGTTAAGGGAAATATCTAGCCATCTGAAGTACCCAAAATCGACAGTGGCCTATGTGATTAAGAAGTGGAAGTTGAGCGGTGATTGTCGAAATGTGGAAAGTATGCCCTGGAGGGTTGAAGCTGTAATTGCCTCTCATGGAGGCTCTACCAACTATTCATTTTGAATAAAGTTAGTTTTTCTTTTCTGTCACAGGTGTCCAAATACTTATTGGTGGACAGTGTATTACAGTCCACATATGTCACTGGACTTCGACATCATAATGATGTCAGAAATCGCCAGAGATAGGAATCTGGTACTATAAATTTCCCTCTCTGACATCATTATGACGCAAAAGTCACTAGTGACATATGTCGACCGTAGTGGCGGACTAAGGCTAAAGCTTGCCCTATGCAACATTGTAATTCCGGGCCTATTTTTCAGTCATGACACGTACTTTGTCTTTGGTACTTTGGTTTTAAAGCATATAGTATGTAGTTCTATTTAATTATCGGATTCCAAGAAAAAATTAAAAAATAATATGCATGTACAAAAATAGAATAAATATAATTTATTAAAACAAACAATAATACTTAAATATACCCAGATTGATTAGTTATATTGCCATTTTTTCTCACTTTTAATTCTGCAAACTCGTCCATTAGTTTGTCATAATTAATAGAGTTATTTAATAACTCTTTTTCTATATAAAGTAGTGATAAACTATTTAATTTTTGTTGGCCTAATGTGGATCTTAAAAATTTTTTTTTATTCTCGCCCTTACTGAGAATGATCTTTCACCGCTTGCACTGCTTATTGGAAGGGTTAAATAAATTCTCAGAGTTATGTTTAAATTGGGGAATATCGCAATAATATTATTTTCCTGAATAAATGACCACATCGATAACGTCAGTAAAGGCTTTCGCCTTTACTGACGTGCATAGTAAAGGCTTGATAAGTGAGAGACTCGATCGTATTTACACTCATCGACACTCGAGGGCGTGGATGCATAAATACGGGAACGCTCGTCCACACTTGTCGACTTTATCAATCAACGATTTGGCATAATTTGGATATGTTTCAGCAATAATTAGGAATACAGGTTGTCTAGGCCTTGGTCCGCCCCTGGTCGACCGTAATATTAGCATCCTTCTTTTGTAGGCAATGACAGTTAAGTCTGAAAATTAAACCAGGACCTGCTCTAGAAGTTTTGCCGCCTCTGACAAATATGTATATTGCGGTTCCCTTTCCATGATAAGAATGTCATAAAACGGATAAATTACTAACATATATAAAATTGAATTTTGAGAAACTCTCTTCTACTTGCCATATTTATCGGCAAAGAAAGCAAGATTCTTAAAGCAGCAATATTCAGAGCAAAATGTAGATATGAAATTAGTTTTAAAACTTCAGAAGGGCTTTCCTCCTTTGCCTAATAAGTTCGAAACTGATACTCTTTTAATTGCCAGATCAACCGCTTTTATATCCCCGGCTTCTCTATTGTTCACATTTCTTCCAATCCTTTAAAATGTTAGATCAATACATTATTAGAGTTTGGTGTTTATTTAGTTGAAGCGCTAAGGTCTTCTGATTTGCCCACGAAGGCTTATGAGACTAAACCTACTGCTTAATGCCCATTATGAACAGTATGGACATCCATGCCAGCAACGGGATTCCAACCCGTGAGCTCTGGTACCGAAATGCAGCGCTCTATCATTCAAACATCGTTTGGTTACAATTTTAGGGATATCAGTTAAATCATATATGTTCTGCAAGAATTGAAAATAATTGCTGTGGATACTCCTGAAATCGATTCTAGATTCCAAGACATTAATCAATTCATTTATCGTAAAAAATAAAATACTTTCACAGGTTGGCATTTTAATTAAACTAATAAAAAATAATATAAACTAATTATGTTTCAGGTTTCTGAGGTATAAGAATAATATATTTTAAAATATTTTTATACAAATTTTTCCGGAATAAAAAAGTATTTTACCAAATTCAAAACAAAAATGCCACCTCTAAAATTTAACGCCACTTGACAAGAATCTGGTACGTCTAGCCATACAATAACCCATGATTGAATTTAGTTAACTACAAAGCGAGAATTCCTGTCAATCTAGATATCTGGCACTTAATAGGATGATTAAAGAGACACTCCTTCCAACAAATATGAACTATTTTAGCGAAAATTGTGACTCGTACATTTCAAAATATCAATATAGCTAAAGCAAAATGCCACCTCTAAATCTTGACGGCAATTAATAGGAATCTGATTCATCCAGCCGTACAACAACCCATGACTGAATTTAGTTAGCCAAGAAGAGAGAATTCCTGTCAATCTAGACAACTGGTACTTAATAAGATGGTTAAAGAGACACTCCTTCCAACAAATATGGACTATTTTAGCGGAAATTTTGACTCGTACATTTCAAAATATTAATATAGCTAAAGCAAAATGCCACCTCTAAATCTTGACGCCACTTGACAGGAATTTGGTACATCCAGCCATACAATAACCCATGATTGAATTTAGTTAACTACAAAGCGAGAATTCCTGTCAATCTAGACATCTGGCACTTAATAGGATTATTAAAGAGACACTCCTTCCAACAAATATGGACTATTTTAGCGGAAATTTTGACTCGTACATTTCAAAATATTAATATAGATAAAGCAAAATGCCACTTCTAAATCTTGGTGCCACTTAACTGGAATCCGGTTCGTCTGACTGTACAACAACCCATACTGCCACTTGGTTAACGAAGCGCTCTTTACAACAAATATGGAGTATTTCAGCTGAATTTTTGACTCGTACATTTCAAAATACCAATATAGCTAAAACATATGCTGGCTAATGTATACATTATATAGATATAAAGTGACATCCGATTATTTAAAGGGTTATGGATTCTGTATTTGCTTTAATTTTTTTAATTACTTTAAAAAAGTTTTATTCTATAAATCAATAAGGTAACTTTTCTAAATATCTCTAAAATTTTGTAAACATCTATGAACATATTCTACAAACATTGAATTTCATGAAATTTACGAACACTTTTCAACAAAAATAAATCAGTTTAGTGAAATATTTTGATTCTGTATTTCAGAATACAGATATAGGCAAAACATATCCTAATGCATACATTATTTTACAGATATAATATGAAATCCAATTATTTGAAGGATTATGGTTTTTTATTATTTTCAAAATATTCTACAGATCAAAAAGCAAACTTTTCTAAAATTCTATGTTGTTCATCTTTTGAAAATTTCATTTGATGTTAGAAGATATTTAGACAATAATAAAAATATTTTATTTTACTATTAGAAAACATTAAGTTGAATGTACTTTTAGTTAACTACTTCGAAAATCATTTTTAAAACATATTTTCTACCTTTTTCTTTGTTACTACACCTATAAATTTGTACTATACATACTAAAATACTAGTAATACAACGTAGGTCTGTGTTAAGCTGCAATAAGCTATAAAAGCATTTCCAGGATAATAGTACCAAAATTAGTAGAAAATTAAGCAGCTTTTGGACGACCCACTAAACTTATTTGTAAGCAGTTGATTTGAAACAATTCATTATTCTATGCTATGAAATATTTTCTCTTTGGATTCATTCATATCTTAATGAAACAAACATTTCAAAATACGTTGTAAATAATTTTATCTTTAGATTACTTGCTGATAAGTTTGCAACTTTAATGTCAGTTACACAGTCACATCACGTGATATGAAGGGCGGGGCAGATTTTACGTTATTTTATGTACGACTCATTAAAAAATTTTTTTGAACCTATATAAAGTTTTACATTTTTTTCTTTGTTTCACAGTCTAAAGCCCTCTGTATCTTTGAAAAATACTGTATGTTGTATGAAATCGTACTATTTTATTGACAAACACGTTTACAGATGTCCAAAAATTTCGGAGATGAGAAAAACCAGTGGAACTAAATAAGATAAAAGCTATATGCAACTAGAACTAAAATACGATACCGATAAATTACAATATGATGATAAAATATATGACTTTAAATCTGATATTCTATAATAGAATAACGAGAAACGAGTGTTTGGTGCAAATACATTTTAGTTTTTCAGCTTTAAGTAAGCTGAAAAAATAAAATGTATTTGCACCAAACACTGGTTTCTCGTTATTCTATTATAGAATCGCAGATTTAAAGCCATATATTTTATCATCGTATTGTAATTTATCGGTATCGTATTTATCGTATTACTTAAGGAGTAGAATATATGAAAATATCTTCAGTCGTAAAAATATACGAAATTTTAAAAAAAATATGTTACGGGTAAAAATAGATTTTAAAAGTACATATACTTTTATCTATATCTTAATACTTTTATTAAAATTATAAACTATTTCTCAAAATATATTTCCTTGAAGATGCTATCCTTTATTTTCATTTGTTTTAATTTGATCACTACTGACTTTAATCTCCTACGCATTTTCATCTAACGCCGTTGAATTTCAAAATTAGTGGTATATTCTAGCATCGTTTCTCGACGTGGATAGAATCGGACTAGAATATAAACATTGCATTTACTCACTTCGCACCAGTGAACGCTTGAATCAATTATGTCTAAAATATTACTAATAAAAATTATACACTATCTCTCAAAATACATTTCCTTGAAGACGCTATACTTTATTTTCATTTAATTTGATCACTACTGACATTAATCCTCCTACGCTTTTCATCTAACGCTGTTGAATTTCAAAATTAGTGGACTATTTTAATTCAACGGTATATTGCAGCATCGTTTCTCGACATGGATAGAAGTGGACTAGAATATAAAGATTTCATGTACACACTTCGCACCAGTGAACACCTGAATCAATTATGTCTTAAATATTACTAATAAAAATTATACACTATCTCTCAAAATACATTTCCTTGATTTGGTTTGGTTTGGTTTGGAGTGCTACGGTCTACTTTGTTGCAACACGAGGGCTAATGAGACCGGGACCTACAGTTTAAAGCCGATTCCGAACGGCTACAAACATCCATGCCATCAGTGGGATTCGAACCCGCGCACTTCCGGTTCCGAAGAGCAGCGCTCTACCATTCGGCCATCGTTCGGCTACATTTCCTTGAAGACGCTATACTTTATTTTCATTTGTTTTAATTTGATCACTACTGACTTTAATCTCCTACGCTTTTTATCTAACGCCGTTGAATTTCACAATTAGGGGACTATTTTAATTCAATGGTATATTCTAGCATCGTTTCTCGACATGGATAGAAGTGGACTAGAATATAAAAGCAACAGTGGACGCCTGAATCTATGTCTTAAATACAACTATTAAAAATTATATACTATCTCTCAAAATATATGTCCTTGAAGAGGCTTTACTTTATTTTCATTTGTTTTAATTTGATCACTACTGACCTTAATCCTCCTACGCTTTTCATATAACGCCGTTGAATTTCACAATTAGTGGACTATTTTAATTCAACGGTATTATTCTAGCATCGTTTCTCGACATGGATAGAAGCGGACTAAAATATAAACATTGCATGTACTCACTTCGCACCAGTGAACGCATGAATCAATTATGTCTTAAATATTAATAATAAAAATTATACACTATCTCTCAAAAAGAGAGAATTCCTGTCATTCTAGACAACTGGTACTTAATAAGATGGTTAAAGAGACACTCCTTCCAACAAATATGGACTATTTTAGCGGAATTTTTTACTCGTACATTTCAATATATCAATATAGCTAAAGCAAAATGCCACCTCTAAATCTTGATGCCACTTAACTGGAATCCAGTTCGTCTGACCTTACAACTCATGATTGGATTTAGTTAACTACAAAGAGAGAATTCCTGTCAATCTAGACATCTGGCACTTAATAGGATTACTAACGAAACACTCCTTCCAACAAATATGGATTATTTTAACGGAAATTTGGACTCGTACATTTCAAAATTACAATATAGATAAAGCAAAATGCCACTTCTAAATCTTGGCGCCACTTAACTGGAATCCGATTCGCCTGACTGTACAACAACCCATAATTAAATTTAGTGAACTACAAAGAGAAAATTCCTGTCAATCTAGATAACTGGCACTTAATAAGATAGTTAACGAAACTCTCCTTACAACAAATATGGAGTATTTCAGCTGAATTTTTGACTCGTACATTTTAAAATATCAATATAGCTAAAATATATCCTGGCTAATGTATACATTACATTATATAGATATAAAGTGACATCCGATTATTTGAAGGATTATGGATTCTGTAATTACTTTAATTTCTTTAATTACTTAAAAAGAGTTTTATTCTATAAACCAATAAGGTAACTTTTCTAAATATCTCTAAAATTTTCTAAACATCTATGAACATATTCTACAAGCATTGAATTTCATGAAATTTACGAACACTTTTCAACAAAAATAAACCAATTTAGTGAAATATTTTGATTCTGTATTTCAGAATACAGATATAGGCAAAACATATGCTAATGCATACATTATTTTACAGATATAATATGAAATCCGATTATTTGAAGGATTGTGGTTTTTTAATATATTTTCAAAATATTCTACAGATCAAAAGCAAACTTTTCTAAAATTCTATGAAGTTCATCTTTTGAAAATTTCATTTCATGTTAGAAGATATTTATACAATAATAAAAATATTTTATTTTACTATTAGAAAACATTAAATTGAATGTACTTTTAGTTAACTACTTCGAAAATCATTTTTAAAACATATTTTCTACCTTTTATTTGTTACTACACCTATAAATTTGTACTATACATACTAAAATACTAGTAATACAACGTAGGTCTGTGTTAAGCCGCAATAAGCTATAAAAGCATTTCCAGGATAACAGTACCAAAATTAGTAGAAAATTACGCAGCTTTTCGACGACCCACTAAACTTATTTGTAAGCAGTTGATTTGAAACAATTCATTATTCTACGCTATGAAATATTTTCTCTTTGGATTAATTCATATCTTAATGCAACAAACATTTCAAAATACGTTGTAAATAATTTTATCTTTAGATAAATTACTTGCTGATAAGTTGGCAACTTTAATGTCAGTTATACATTCACATCACGTGATAGGAAGGGCGGGGCAGATTTTACGTTATTTTATGTACGACTCATAAAAAGTTTTTTTCAACCTATATAAAGTTTTAAATATTTTTTCTTTGTTTTACAGTCTAAAGCCCTCTGTAACTTTGAAAAATACTATATGTTTTATGAAATCATACTATTTTATTGACAAACACGTTTACAGATAATGTCCAAAAATTTCGGAGATGAGAAAAACCAGTGGAACTGAATAAGATTAAAGCTATATGCAACTAGAACTAAAATACGATACCGATAAATTAAAATACGATGATAAAATATATGGCTTTAAATCTGAGATTCTATAATAGGATAACGAGAGACGAGTGTTTGGTGCAAATACATTTTAGTTTTTCAGCTTTAAGTAAGCTGAAAAAATAAAATGTATTTGCACCAAACACTGGTTTCTCGTTATTCTATTATAGAATCGCAGATTTAAAGCCATATATTTTATCATCGTATTGTAATTTATCGGTATCGTATTTATCGTATTACTTAAGGAGTAGAATATATGAAAATATCTTCAGTCGTAAAAATATACGAAATTTTAAAAAAAATATGTTACGGGTAAAAATAGATTTTAAAAGTACATATACTTTTATCTATATCTTAATACTTTTATTAAAATTATAAACTATGTCTCAAAATATATTTCCTTGAAGATGCTATCCTTTATTTTCATTTGTTTTAATTTGATCACTATTGACTTTAATTCTCCTACGCATTTCATCTAACGCCGTTGAATTTCGCAATTAGTGGACTACTTTAATTAAACGGTATAATCTAGCATCGTTTCTCGACATGGATAAAAGCGGACTAAAATATAAACATTGCATGTACTCACTTCGTACCAGTGAACGCAGGAATCAAGTCTTAAATACTACTATTAAAATTATACACTACCTCTCAAAATACATTTCCTTGAAGACGCTATACTTTATTTTCATTTGTTTTAATTGGATCACTATTGACTTTAATCCTCCTACGCTTTTCATCTAACGCCGTTGAATTTCACAATTAGTGGACTATTTTAATTCAATGGTATATTCTAGCATCGTTTCTCGACATGGATAGAAGCGGACTAGAATATAAACATTGCATGTACTCACTTCGCACCAGTGAACGCCTGAATCAATTATGTCTTAAATATTACTAATAAAAATTATACACTATCTCTCAAAATACATTTCCTTGAAGACGCTATACTTTATTTTCATTTAATTTGATCACTACTGACTTTAATCCTCCTACGCTTTTCATCTAACGCTGTTGAATTTCACAATTAGTGGACTATTTTAATTCAACGGTATATTCTAGCATCGTTTCTCGACATGGATAGAAGTGGACTAGCATATAAACGCACCAGTGAACGCCTGAATCTATGTCTTAAATACTATTATTTATAATTATATACTATTTCTCAAAATACATTTCCTTGAAGACGCTGTACTTTATTTTCATTTGTTTTAATTTGATCACTATTGACTTTAATCCCCTACGCCTTTCTTCTAACGCCGTTGAATTTCACAATTAGTGGTATATTCTAGCATCGTTTCTCGACATGGAAAGAAGCGGACTAGAATATAAACATTGCATGTACTCACTTCGCACCAGTGAACGCTTGAATCAATTATGTCTTAAATATTACTAATAAAAATTATACACTATCTCTCAAAATACATTTCCTTGAAGACGCTATACTTTATCTTCATTTAATTTGATCACTACTGACTTTAATCCCCTAGGCTTTTCATCTAACGCCGTTGAATTTCACAATTAGTGGACTATTTTAATTCAACGGTATATTCTAGCATCGTTTCTCGACATGGATAGAAGTGGACTAGAATATAAAAGCAACAGTGGACGCCTGAATCTATGTCTTAAATACAACTATTAAAAATTATATACTATCTCTCAAAATATATGTCCTTGAAGAGGCTTTACTTTATTTTCATTTGTTTTAATTTGATCACTACTGACTTTAATCTCCTACGCTTTTTATCTAACGCCGTTGAATTTCACAATTAGGGGACTATTTTAATTCAATGGTATATTCTAGCATCGTTTCTCGACATGGATAGAAGTGGACTAAAATATAAACATTGCATGTACTCACTTCGCACCAGTGAACGCATGAATCAATTATGTCTTAAATATTAATAATAAAAATTATACACTATCTCTCAAAATACATTTCCTTGACGACGCTATACTTTATTTTCATTTGTTTTAATTTGATCACTACTGACTTTAATCCTCCTACGCTTTTCATGTAACGCCGTTGTATTTCATAATTAGTGGACTATTTTAATCCAACGGCATAACCTAGCATCGTTTCTCGACATGGATAGAAGCGGACTAAAATATAAACATTACATGTACTCACTTTGTACCGGTGAACGCCTGAATCAATTAAATTTCACATTAAAATATAATAGCTCCGTGCTGGCCGGTGTCTGACTTTGGAAAGGAAAAGAGAGAACCGCAAATGACAGGTTTTATAACATAATAAGCGTTGTTTCGCATGATTTGTGAGGCAATACAGAGAGTGTGAGAGATATCATTTTATCTATGTGAATTTAGTTGCGTGGCTCGTGAATCACACGTGAAAGCATCTATCCACTGAATTTCGTCACTCGCTTTTCCGCTAATAACTTGCTCAATGAAAAACAATAATCTGAACCAATGTATAAGAATGTCTTCAGAAACAATATCAAAGGATGATAGACTATAACACCAAATACGTTATAGTCTATAATTTTCCAACT
>CM063506.1:46949908-46969908 GCA_032207245.1 Pardosa pseudoannulata
GTATCCTAAGAAGCATATCTGGCACCTGGGGCACTATACATTTTTAGGTTCTCTAAAAAGTCTCTTAGTCTTGCGATCACTACATAAACCAAGCTCGATGAATACAGTTTCTTTACAATTTACCGCTTGGATGACTGAGTAGTAGTTTTTTTTAGTTTTATGATAATATTTTTGTATCAGGAGAAATTACAGTCCGTATCCTAAGAAGCATATCTGGCACCTGGGGCACTATACATTTTTAGGTTCTCTAAAAAGTCTCTTAGTCTTGCGATCACTACATAAACCAAGCTCGATGAATACAGTTTCTTTACAATTTACCGCTTGGATGACTGAGTAGTAGTTTTTTTTAGTTTTATGATAATATTTTTGCATCAGGAGAAATTACAGTCCGTATCCTAAGAAGCATATCTGGCACCTGGGGCACTATACATTTTTAGGTTCTCTAAAAAGTCTCTTAGTCTTGCGATCACTACATAAACCAAGCTCGATGAATACAGTTTCTTTACAATTTACCGCTTGGATGACTGAGTAGTAGTTTTTTTTAGTTTTATGATAATATTTTTGTATCAGGAGAAATTACAGTCCGTATCCTAAGAAGCATATCTGGCACCTGGGGCACTATACATTTTTAGGTTCTCTAAAAAGTCTCTTAGTCTTGCGATCACTACATAAACCAAGCTCGATGAATACAGTTTCTTTACAATTTACCGCTTGGATGACTGAGTAGTAGTTTTTTTTTAGTTTTATGATAATATTTTTGTATCAGGAGAAATTACAGTCCGTATCCTAAGAAGCATATCTGGCACCTGGGGCACTATACATTTTTAGGTTCTCTAAAAAGTCTCTTAGTCTTGCGATCACTACATAAACCAAGCTCGATGAATACAGTTTCTTTACAATTTACCGCTTGGATGACTGAGTAGTAGTTTTTTTTTTAGTTTTATGATAATATTTTTGTATCAGGAGAAATTACAGTCCGTATCCTAAGAAGCATATCTGGCACCTGGGGCACTATACATTTTTAGGTTCTCTAAAAAGTCTCTTAGTCTTGCGATCACTACATAAACCAAGCTCGATGAATACAGTTTCTTTACAATTTACCGCTTGGATGACTGAGTAGTAGTTTTTTTTAGTTTTATGATAATATTTTTGTATCAGGAGAAATTACAGTCCGTATCCTAAGAAGCATATCTGGCACCTGGGGCACTATACATTTTTAGGTTCTCTAAAAAGTCTCTTAGTCTTGCGATCACTACATAAACCAAGCTCGATGAATACAGTTTCTTTACAATTTACCGCTTGGATGACTGAGTAGTAGTTTTTTTTTAGTTTTATGATAATATTTTTGTATCAGGAGAAATTACAGTCCGTATCCTAAGAAGCATATCTGGCACCTGGGGCACTATACATTTTTAGGTTCTCTAAAAAGTCTCTTAGTCTTGCGATCACTACATAAACCAAGCTCGATGAATACAGTTTCTTTACAATTTACCGCTTGGATGACTGAGTAGTAGTTTTTTTTAGTTTTATGATAATATTTTTGTATCAGGAGAAATTACAGTCCGTATCCTAAAAAGCATATCTGGCACCTGGGGCACTATACATTTTTAGGTTCTCTAAAAAGTCTCTTAGTCTAACTATCACTATAAAACCCAAGCCCAATGAATACAATTTCATTATAATTTGCTTCTCAGATCACTAAGGAGTAGCTCTTGTAATTTTATGCTAATATTAGGAGAAATTACAGTCAGTATCCTAGGAAGCATACCTGGCTCCCGGGAAACTTTAAATTTTTAGGTTCTCTAAAAAAGTTAGAATGCAAAAATAATAAGAATTAAACAAAATTAGAGCTTAACACAGTGATTCATCACGAATGCTTGATTTGTCATAAAATCAACTCACAAACAAAATTATTCTTAAAACATTTTCTTAATCGTGTATAATATTTTGATCTTCTTTTTAATATGGTAGTATGTAAAAACACTAGACTTTTTAAAAGTTTTCTATGATTCTATTTTTTCTAGACTGTACGTTTGCAAATGTTTTGTTGTCCACATTCTTAAACGGTTTTTTCAGTTCATCCCTTCAATTCCAACAAATGTAGATTTATAACGTTTTGAAAGAAACTTGGCAATATTCCCAGAAAATAAAACTATAATCACGGTGAAATATAAACAGAAGAAAAATCTGTTCCAAGAAAAATAATCATTCCCTTTTATGTATTTATGTTAGTCCTCCCTTAAACTTTTATTCATTTACCTATTTAATAAGCGGATACCGAGAAAAACCTAAAGAAATAAGCAGGGTTGGTGATGCAGTTACGTTCAGAAGTATTACTATACAGAAGCGGGTTTAATGATGTTAGTGTAACTTCAATTGCTATTGCATGACTGAACTTAAGCAATCAAACTTACAAAAGCCGATGGAAAAAAAGCATACTTTAAATTGAGGTGATTTAAATGTTTATTCTGCTGTATAAATTCCATGCGAGTGTTCTGTCCGTTTTAAGTTTATTTACGTTCGTTTAACTTCAATTGGTATCTTTCATCACCATTAACAGCAATGATTTTTGACTTTGATTCTAGCAAAGTAGAAATTTTATTCAAGCCTCAACACATTTTATTTTTTACTTTATTATAAGAAGTAAAACAAGTTGTAGTCAAGAAAAATTTCCGTATATAATAAAATATTTATATAATAAAACATCTTAATATAACAGATACTAACACAGCCGGTAACTGTCATAAGGCAGTACTTGAGCTATGAATACCATTACTTTAGAAGCAAAGGGAACTTTGAACAAAGAAAAGAATGTACAAATAACAATTTTGATGACATATTATACAATCAAAATTAAAAAAAAAGTGTATAATTTAATAAGCATGAGAAGAACTCATGTTGTGTCTACAAAAGATTTTTTCCCACGAGCTTCCGACGGATTACGTTACCTCTTTTTTAAAAAAAAAACTGGTATTATAATTGTTTCCTTAAATGTTAAATTATATCCTTTCAAGCATGTAAAAATAAAAAAGTATGTACAAATAATAATTAATAAAAGGAAAAGAACGTACAAATAATAATTTTGATGAAATATCATACAATTAAATTTAAGAAAAGTGTATAATTTAATAGGGTCAACTAACTCATGTTGTGTCTACAAAAGATTTTTTCCCACAAGCTTCCGACGGATTACGTTACCTCTTTTCTAAAAAAAAAACTGGTATTATAATTGTTTCTTTAAATGTTAAAATATATCCTTTCAAGCATGTAAAAATTAAAAAAAGTATGTACAAATAATAATTAATAAAAGGAAAAGAATATATAAATAATAATTTTGATGATATATCATACAATCAAACTTAAGAAAAGTGTATAATTTAATAGGGTCAAGTAACTCATGTTGTGTCTACAAAAGTTTTTTTTTCACAGGATTCCGACGGATTACGTTACCTCTTTTCTAAAAAAAAACTGGTATTATAATTGTTTCTTTAAATGTTAAATTATATCCTTTCAAGCATGTAAAAATAAAAAAGTATGTACAAATAATAATTAATAAAAGGAAAAAAACGTACAAATAATAATTTTGATGAAATATCATACAATCAAACTTAAGAAAAGTGTATAATTTAATAGGGTCAAGTAACTCAATTTGTGTCTACAAAAGTTTTTTTTCACAGGATTCCGACGGATTACGTTACCTCTTTTCTAAAAAAAAAACTGGTATTATAATTGTTTCTTTAAATGTTAAAATATATCCTTTCAAGCATTTAAAAATAAAAAAAGTATGTACAAATAATAATTAATAAAAGGAAAAGAATATATAAATAATAATTTTGATGATATATCATACAATCAAACTTAAGAAAAGTGTATAATTTAATAGGGTCAAGTAACTCATGTTGTGTCTACAAAAGTATTTTTTTTCACAGGATTCCGACGGATTACGTTACCTCTTTTCTAAAAAAACTGGTATTATAATTGTTTCTTTAAATGTTAAATTATATCCTTTCAAGCACGTAAAAATAAAAAAAGTATGTACAAATAATTAATAAAAGGAAAAGAACGTACAAATAATAATTTTGATGAAATATCATACAATCAAACTTAAGAAAAGTGTATAATTTAATAGGGTCAAGTAACTCATGTTGTGTCTACAAAAGTTTTTTTTCACAGGATTCCGACGGATTACGTTACCTCTTTTCTAAAAAAAAACTGGTATTATAATTGTTTCTTTAAATGTTAAAATATATCCTTTCAAGCATGTAAAAATAAAAAAAAGTATGTACAAATAATAATTAATAAAAGGAAAAGAACATATAAATAATAATTTTGATGACATATCATACAATCAAACTTAAAAAAAAGTGTATAATTTAACAGGGACAAGGAACTCATGTTGTGTCTACAAAAGTATGTTTATTCCACGGGCTTTCCGAAGAATTACGTTACATCTTTTCTAAAAAAAAACTGGTATTATAATTGTTTCTTTAAATGTTAAATTATATCCTTTCAAGCATGTAAAAATAAAAAAAAAGTATGTACAAATAATAATTAATAAAAGGAAAAGAACGTACAAATAATAATTTTGATGACATATCATACAATCAAACTTAAAAAAAAGTGTATAATTTAAAAGGGTCAAGGAACTCATGTTGTGTCTACAAAAGTATGTTTATTCCACGGGCTTTCCGAAGAATTACGTTACCTCTTTTCTAAAAAAAACTCGAATTGAAATTGTTTCTTTAAATGTTAAATTATATCCTTTCAAGCATGTAAAAATAAAAAAAGTATGTACAAATAATAATTAATAAAAAGGAAAAGAACATATAAATAATAATTTTGATGACATATCATACAATCAAACTTAAAAAAATATATATAATTTAATAGGGTCAAGGAACTTATGTTGTGTCTACAAAAGTATTTTTTTCCACGGGCTTTCCGAAGGATTACGTTACCTCTTTTCTATAAAAATACTCGAATTGAATTTGTTTCTTTAAATGTTAGAATATATCCTTTCAAGCATGTAAAAATAAAAAAAAAGGTATTTACAAATAATAATAAATAAAAGGAAAAGAATGTACAAATACAGTACACTCCGCTTAATGTGATCAGTTTGGGACACCGTGATTTTGATAACAATAACCTATTGATAACAATAATTGATATGCAGAATTATATCAATTCCCCCCCTTTAATTCCCAAGTACTAAATTTCAAAACAAAATGAAAAAACACACCTTATATTTATGTACTGTATTCAGTTTCATTACTAGTGTTCTTCACATGCAAAATTCTTATTGACTGGCTCATTTATGCCTTCACAGAATATATATATATATATATATATATATATATATATATATATATTATATGTATACATACATATATATATATATATATATATATATATATGTATATATATATATATATATATGGATATATATGTATATATATGTATATATATATATATGTATATATATGTATATATATGGATATGTATATATATATATATGTATATATATGTATATGTATATATGTATATGTATATATGTATATGTATATATATGTATATATATATATGTATATATATACATATATATATATATATATATATATGTGTATATGTACATATATACATACATATATATATTATATATATATACATATAAAAATATATATAATATATATATAATATATATATATATATATATATATATATATATATATATATATATATATATATATATATATATATATTATCCTTTAAAACATAAGAATTGTATACATAATTAAAAAAATGATCAATTGTTGACTGTCTACAATTTTTTCTTAGAAGCTCATTGATAAATTGTTCGTAATCATAATCAATTTATCATAACGATTTAAAATTTCGATCTTTTGTTTTAACGTTAAATCATTTCACTTTTTGGCTTCCATATCGAAAAGCTGCATGTAAGCGAGCAAGGCATATAATGTGAATACGCTCCTTCTCAGTTCCGATAAGAATGTGTTGTCTTATGCTCAACTGACAACCATTGACCACAAGCAGGGTGTGCGTATTTCTGAAAAATTCTAGGAACGTGTAACACCCCACTCCTTTGATCATCCCCCATTTCCTCGGTTGAAGAAGAGAATTCTCGGAAATTCAAACAACTGCAAAGGGAAAGAAAAGAATGGGTTCCTTCTGGATATATTGTGAATATTTCTTTGACAGTTAAAATGAGGTTCGAAAATGGATCCCATTAACGGATGCAACTATTACATAAAACAATAATTTTACAACCGATACAAATGAATAGAAAAAATCGGGACCAAGTGATTTCGATTACAATATGCGATTGATAACATTAACCGCGATCACATTAAGCCGAGTCCACTGTAATAATTTTGATGACATATCATGTAATTAAAATTAAAGAAAGTGTAGAATTTAATAGGAGTGGGATAAGTCATGTTGAGTCTACATAAGTTTATTTTTTACGGGCATCCGATGGATTACGTTGCTTCTTTATCTAAAACAAAACTCGAATTGTAAATGTTTCTTTAAATGCTAGAATATATCCCTTCAAGCATGTAAAAAAATATAAAAAGTTTATAATAAAAGTAAGAATTTATTAGTAAAATATTTCTTTTCTTAATTGTCTGTTCCGATTCCACAAATATGAAAATTGAGAGTAGCCTCACATTGATTTTCTGGTATACTCGGAGAAAAGAAAAGTATAGCTAGTTTTTTTTTTATTATTATTCTTACCTTTACACAACTCATGATCTTTATCACATAAATAATATCTATCTTTTTCTAAGCTGACACGTTATTTTATGATCTGAATTAAAAATGCGCATGGCTCGGGAATCTTGACGGAGAAAAGCATGTAAACCTTGAAGTAGCAGGTAAAATGTTACATCCAGTTGCCGGAAGTAACCCATAAGATAATAAAATACTATTTTTTACAATTTGTTTTGATAGAATACAATTTTTTACAATTTTTTTATTTGAGATTTACAATGCTATAACGTACGTATTCAAAATTTGGTTTCTCTAAGTAAAAACATATCGGAGTTATCGCGTTCAAACACACACAAATATAATTCCAAAAACGTTATATTTGAACTTAGGAATGTCCAAAACATGAAGATCCATCAAAATATAGACTTCGATTTTTCCGGTGATTACAATATTCGAGAAAAAAAAAAATAAAATAAAAATATTTTTTTTATAAATACTGTGTGATGAGGCGATTTAGATCATTTTATATAATTGATTCATTCATACAAGAAGTAAAATGCGCGGGATCTAAATCTGACCTCATCAAATCTTTGTAAAAAGATAGAGGACCATAAAATTATATTCTACGGATATTGTTGTCTTGTACGGTGGTCTCGGGCGGGGTTCTGATCCCAGTCCCAGATTAGAATCACGTCTCCGTACTTCATTAAATAAGACTGTACCTTTGTGGAGTATTTATGAGTCCCTAGGGGACAGTGTCCAATTAGAAGGGATAAGGTTTTCCACGTTGGCGCTCTCAAGGCGGGGTTTAAGCAAACCAATTAGATTCTTACAACTATCCCGATTGGATGATAAGAAGGAAGAGGGGACAAGGATGAAATTAATAAAATAAGAAAGATCGAAAAAAAAAGAGAAGGGGAAGGTGTTCGATAGTCGAGACGAGGAGAAAGTCCGACGCAAGAGGTTTGGGAGTCGAATAGACTAGACAAGTCCGACAGAAGGTGTTCGGAAGTCCGAGGGAAGGTGTTTGGTAGTCCAGATGAAGAGAGGAGTCCGACGAAACGAGTTCGAGAGTCCAGCCAAGTCCGACAGGAAGTGCTCCTGCATCAAATAGCACGGCCGCACCCCTAAAAACTCAGGAGGAAGCCCCTGACCAGACCGACGAAAGATCCATAGATACCCATCAACCAGCAGTGTTCCGGGCACAGCAATTTAACTCCCCAAAGGTACCACCCCCTTTACATACATTTTGAAATTGGGATTAGGTCCTCTCTCTTATATTTACATAATTACTTAAGGATTAAAAAATTATTGTCAGAACTAATTTAGAAGATTTTGATAAAGCATATTTTATGAACATTAGCTTTAGTTTTGTATGTACATAGATGTATATATATTATAATAAATTATTTTTTTTATATTAAGCTAGTTTCGGATGCTGTTAATTTAGCTTTTAGTTTAGTTTCATATCTTATGTCTGTAGTTTCTCAGAACTTGTGGTTAAATTTAGTACTAAAATACTTTCACACAACGCAATTAAAATAAAATCCCACTATACATTTGATCAGAGGTTAATACTCAAATAAAAAGGAGGACTACACGACATACTGCAAATTACCTTGCACAAAACTTATCTTTAAATTAAAAAAATAAATAAATAAAACCACTTTTGTTGAAAATCAATTTCAAACCAGTTTTAATGTTTATTTAAAGAAATGAATAAGTTAAAAGTTTATTTAATGAATAATCATTTGCATGCGACCAAACGATAAATAGAAATATGATTAAAAATTTGAAAATTAAATAATATCACTATTTGGCTCGGATTTTACGAGCAAATTGATTCAATTGCTGTGGTTGCTGGATATCAACAATCAACAATCCGTCTCTTTAAGAGACATAGCACCTTTCGAGTTAAAAAGTTTTCCTTTTCATAGAATATTTTCGATTGAATACATAATGAAAGTTGTATGCTTTGGTTAGAATATGATTTTTCAATGAGATTATTAATAAATTTAGAAAAGCATTTAGTTTTGTTATAGGAAATAACACCTAAAATATATACACCAAGTGAAAAAAAATAGAAATTCACTTCCTAGTAATATAACTTTTCAAATGTGTAAATTAGAAACTAATCTTTTAAGCTAAATAAAAGCTACTTATAATTTTTTTTATGTAAACCTCAGTTACATTAATAGGATCGATCTATTTTATTTTATAGAATAATAGAAGCTAAATGTTTAAATTTTCCATTTTTAACAATTTTTTTAACTATAAAATGCTAGATACCTGTAAAATTTTGTTTTATAAAATAGAGCAGAAATTTTTTATTTCTATTTGATATTAAAATTAGATTTCTAATATACACATTTTAAAAGCTATTTTGCGTAGTTAAATTCAGTTATTTTCATTTGGTACATAATTTTTAGTGTTATTACAAATAAATATACTAATTGAAATGACAAAATCAATATTTAAAAAATGTAGAGTGTTATTAAGGGGCTTTTTTAACCCCTTGCGGTACGATTTAATAATGAAAAACTGTGCGTGAAGTAACCATTTATTTTTTATTTAAAAAACTTGTTTCATTTTACAATTCTTACATATTCCTAATTAAAATCCACTTTTTACATAGTGTTAAATAATATCGGAAAAGGTATAATTTAGAAAATATCAAAGCAAAACATTAATAAGGTATACAGATAATAGTCTTCAAGATAATGGTACTTTTCAAAACAAAGTGCAAAGGAATACTGAATTGTTTACACCGCTAGCTAGTCTCACTTCTAATTTGATTCTTGTAACACACACGGTATTTCTTAGTAGGTTTTCTTTTATTCTGACTCATGAATTTGGCAGTGACTTGTACCAAGAAATTCTAAATAAACAATATGTAATAGTGACCTGGTATTTCCACAAGTAACAAAAGTCTTGCTAAATTAAGTATACTAGAAATTATAAACTAAATTAATTATCATATTTAACATTAACTTTAGTCGCATGACGAGTGTAGCTCGTCATTGTGCGGTATGGAATGAAAAACCAATGACGAGCTAGACTCGTCATTTTACCAGAAGGGGTTAAGGATAAATAGATAAGTCTTTATCCTTATTACATTACAAAAAAAAAGGAGATTTCCTTATTTCATTACAAAAAGTAAGGGTCTAAAGTAAAAGTAAGTATCTTTAAAAGATACTATATCCACCCATTGGAGTGGCTAACCTGAGGCTCGCGAGCCACATGCGGCTGTTTGAAGGATTATTTGTGTTTCTCGATGAATATACCCGAGTTCCCTTTTCATTTTCGCGTTCTTATATTTAAAAAATTATTACAACTGATGAAGCTCCGGCAATGCTGGGTAAAACATCGCTCTTATTGGGCTTTTAAGAGATGATTCTCAAATTCCACAATTCATACCGATTCCCTGCATAAATCTCCGAGAACATCTCATTACAAAATATTTAAAATATCTTGATGTTGTGAAAACAGTGTAACACATTGTAAATTACATTCACACCAATGTAAAAAATCCTCGACAATTAAAAATATTCCTTGAAAAATTAAAGGACGAAGAACTTCCAAATGACATTCAGTAAATATAATTTCTGTAAAAAAAACTTTTTTAATATCTTTTTTGGCATACCTTTGATATACGTATTTAATTGCCGCTTGCGAAAAATTTCAAATTTTGAAAAATGGCTCTGACTGTCAAGGTGTTTGGACACCCCTGCTATATCTCCTTATCTGGCAATGGTTTCGTAGAAAAACCACCTGTTAATACTATTTTTCTCTTCTTTGTAAAAAATATACGAAGGATTTTTTCGATTCTCTATGTTTATGACTCTTTAAATTAGAAATAAATGGTACTATTAAGCTTAATTTATTTTTCTCTTTGACATATATTACTTTAAAGTTGCTTTACGAGGAAAAATCAGGAATTTGATTTTCCTTCCTTATGACTCCAAATAAAAACATTTGCCCGAAATAACACTGGTACATTGTTTAGTTATCGATTTATTACATTTTATTTCATCGTTTCCTTTATATTTTTTTTACACTGTTTCATAGTTTTATTTTTTCATTGTTATTCCTATATACTTAATTTTAAAGAACTCTTGTTTTCAAGTTGTACAAGGAAAGAGTTTCACAGTTAACTCTCCCCCTCCCTACCAAAATAAAATCCTGTCTCCCAAAGGAATGTAAAATTTGTTTTCACATGTTTCCCATTTAGGAACTACTTTGATATACCCCCCCAAATCGGAAATTTGGCGACTTTTCTTTCTCGCCAAGCAAAATACCTGTTTTTGGAGCCTTTTTTTCGCGCCAAGATGGATTCTCGCTAAATACAAAATAATTAATACATAAAAAATACGGAATCATTAAGTACAAAAAAAAGAATGCCTAAAAAATATAATAAATACATAAAAAATACAAATAAATTACACTAAATGACATATTATATGGAATTTACACAAACATTTTAACAAATACAATTGAAAATACGTATCGGCAATCTAATAAAAAGAATTATTTATACAGAAATTTTGAATTCCTCCCAATTTACCCCAGCAGCAATTTCAATAAATTTATTGGAACAATCAAAATTAGCCGCTAAACATGATTTACGAAACATGTACATCGAAGGCATATTGAAAGATAAAAGATAAAAATAATTAATAGAAAAAAAAATATAATTGGAAAATACAACCAGATTTGCAGCAAAATACAGCAAGTCAGAAATCCGCTTGATCACTTCACAAAGAAATGGCGAATGAATGAAATGGAGGTAAAACATATATGAAATCCAAAAATTGTTGCGACAAAACTTTAAAAAAAAAAACTCAAAAATGGTACAAAATACAAGAAAATACAAAATTTGGCAACAGCAAAAACCTAAAAGCTGAAAAAACCTAAATTGGCAACACCAAAATAAGAAACAGCAATCAAAAAAGTCCGTAGGAAGTCCCAGATTTGGCGCGTAATTTTTTGGGGGGTATATCAAAGTTGTACCCCCATCATTTATAAGGTTCACAGACATCGTTTATAACCTAATTCCTTTAAATCTCAAAGATTTTTTAATTGTGACCTTTAAAGGGTTAAGGGATATAATAGGTTTTAAGTGTTCAAGAAACAAAAAACATTACCGGATTTTTTTTAATTAATTCTTAACATATTAAAAAAACATTGAAAAATTCCTTTTGGAGCACCAGTCTAGAGTTGTGCCGTAGTACATTAGTGTGCCACAAGATAACTTTGAATGTGTTGCGGCACATTTCTTCCTTAGAATTATAAACAATGAATAATTTGTCTCAGAAGATTGTTGTAATTTCACTCTCATTTCCTATAGTATATCTGTGCAAACAAAGATTTTCAATAGAATTTACAATGAAAAAGGCACACGATCGTGTTTAAATAATCTTGACATTACGTTTAAGGTAACCAGTGGCGTGCGGTAGGTTTTCATGCAGGTTGTGCAGAGAACATGGATTTTCCAATAAATCTTTAATTATTGAGACATCTGAGTTCTCCATTCTGAAACGGGTTATTTATTATGAATATGAATTTAAAGAATACAATAAATAAAATATTTACCTACGAGTAGTCGAGTTATAACTATAAAAACAGCTAAACTTATGAGAATTCTACTAGCACTGAAGCAAAAATCATGTCTTTTGTTGTATGGTGTCATATCGGCGTCGAAAAAGCAACGCTTCGGGCTTCCACGAAAAATTTATATGTTCAGCAAACGTAGCACCACATGGCGCCCGCCCCTGCGGTGCCTCATCCGGATGCTCATTGGTGCCGACAAACCGAATGTCTATTCCACGTGCAGAGGATTTCACTGCACGCTGTCACAATAGAACGAACTGTTTCTTGTTCGGTTATTGAATTAAATTATATTTATTAATTGTTTTTAACATTTGGAATTCATATATTCTGCGAAAAACATCTTAATAATTTTTAAAAACAAAACCAGGGATATGGTGTTACAGATATAACTTATATATTGTCTGTAAGGCACAATGAATGACAAAATTTGGACTGTTCTGTTAGAATTCGTTTCTTTTTTGTCTAACAAAACAACATTGTTTTTCAGCGAATTATTTCAATAAATATAATACATCCCCAAAATTATTTTACAACACTAAAACATTTCACTTTACATTGATGAAATATTTCTTTTATATTTCCATGAAAACAAAATCTTACAGTATATAAATTTAAACCTTAACCGTCTGCAAAATCGTATGGCTAGTTAATTAATTAAAAAACCAAAAGCGCTTCAGCACGTTAGTCCCCGCTCTAATACAACGCTTAATAAACCGTACTTTCGGATGATTCTGACTGCCAAGTGCAGGAAAAACAGCTGCACTTGCCTCAGTGCCATAGTATGCTGTTCTTTTCCAGTAGCCCATACATATAAAGCGTGATTTTCAATTTAGTGCGCAGTGCCTACACATCAGAACTTCCTATGTTCATTTACGCGCTACGTGGTGCAGCACCTAGTACCGCACGCACTGAGGGAATACAAGCAAGCAAATCAACATAATATTTGATTATATTATAAATAATATTTATTATATACCATATAAAGGTAGATAGACATACATGCAGAAAATTATTGTCCCTCATAATTTTGCCAGGTTGTGCAGTGCACATCCTGCACATATGGCCCGCACGCCACTGTAGGAAACCCTTTGTAATATAAACCAAATATGAAACCATATTTTCATCGAAACAAACTAATATCTCATTATTTAGTTATAATACTTTAACTTTAATGCAATCTGTGTACATATGTATGAGAAATATAAACGGCATTAATGGTTATGTTGCAGATTTATAACACAGTGATACAAAGTGTTAAAATTTATAAATTCAATTCCACTTACTTTCTCTAACAGGAACCTATACTAGAGCTGCCACTTGGAGAACACAGTTAAGTTCAATTTACAATTCCATAATCCACACATCGCACTTCCAGAGCCATTCACAATGCATCCATTACAACCGGATGTGCGATAGAAGGAATTTTTTTTTCCGGAAAAACAAAGTGGCTCTCTTTCGTAAGCCGACGCCATCTGAAGGGAACGATCTATCTTCCGAACGTTCAGAAGAGTTAGTATTAATTTGACCCGGTATTTCGCCCGACTTGCCCTGTGACGTTTGTAGGCATAATCTCCAAAAGTCGGCCTAATTCTGCGGTTAATCAGTCAACGAGCACGATGCAGGGAGAGAGAGCTGAGTGACCTTTATTTTGGTCGCCCTATCTGACACGAGAAACACAAAACGCACGTCTTTTGGTCACGTGTTAAATCGGGGCCTAATGATGCTTACGTAACGGGATAATTAGTTTGGTTTTCTTATCCTAATGCCAAAAAATATGTGGAATTTTTTTAAAAGAATCATTTCTATCAATCTTTCTAGAGAATAATGCAGTTTATATTTAATATTATTTGCTGAAAGAATCTGGTGTGTTCTATGATTCAAATGCTTAGCTTTGTACAGGCTCTCTTTACCACGGTCGACTGACTGGCACACATATGTAAAATATTGTTTGAAGCATGGCGGTATTAAAAAGTTCGACAAGTTTTGATGTGTAAATATGCATGGCTAGTTGCATGGTTATAGGGATGGATAAACCAGACGGACAACTCTGACCAGAACGTCATTTTGGCTTGATTTTGTAGAATAAATAAATATATATATATATATATATATATATATATATATATAAGTGGCGTGCGGTCCATATGTGCAGGGTGTGCACTGCACACCTTAGCAAAATTATGAGAGACAATAATTTTCTGCACCTATGTCTACCTATCTTTATATGGTATATAATAAATATTATTTGTAATATATTCAAATATTATGTTGATTTGCTTGCTTGTATTCTCGCAGTACTAGGTGCTGCACCACGTAGAGCGTTCAAAAGCAAACAAACATAAGAAATTTTTATGTGTACGCACTGCGCTCTAATAGAAAATCACGCTTTGTGTGTATGGGCTACTGGAGAAGCAGAGCATACTATGGCGCTGAGGCAAGTGCAGCTATTTTTCCTGCACTTGGCATTCAGAATCATCCGAAGGTACGATTTATTAAGAGTTGTATTAGAGCGGGGACTTACGTGCTGAAGCGATTATGGTTTTTTAACTGATTAACTGGCCATACGATTTTGCAGACGGTTAATGTTTAAATTTATATATTGTAAGATTTTGTTTTCATGGAAATATAAAAGAAGTATTTCATCAATATAAAGGGAAATGTTTTAGTGTGGTAAAGTAATTTCGGTGAAGTATAATATTTATAGAAATAATTTGCTGAAAAACAATTTTGTTAGACAAAAAAGAAACTAATTCTAACAGAACAGTCCAAATTTTAGCATTCATTGTGTCTTACAGACAGTATATAAGTTATATCTGTAACACCATATCCCTGGTTTTGTTTTTAAAAATTGTCAAGATGTTTTTCGCAGAATATATGATTTCTAAATGTTAAAAACAATTAATAAATATAATTTAATCCACTGATTGAACGAGAAACAGTTCGTTCTATTGCTCCAGCGTGCAGCGAAATCCTCTGCACGTGGAATAGACTTTCGGTTTGTCGGCACCCATGAGCATCCGGATGAGGCACTGCAGCGGCGGGCGCCGTGTGGTGCTACGTTTCCAGAAAAAAAAGTTTTTCATGGAAATGTAAGCTTTTCTTTATTTTATTAGTAATACAGATAGATGTATGGATTTTGTGTACAAATGAATAATAAACTTTAAGGAAGTGTTTAATGTACATTTTTATGGTTTTATTATTATTGTTGTTGTTCAAGCCTATTAGAAAAAGCGCCACTTTGTGTTGTGCTGGCGATGTGCAGCTCATCTGGGTTTTGGCGTGTGTGCCTCCCAGGGGAGAAAAGTTAGTGTGAGCGTTTGTGGATTCTGAGGCTGCGCGTGGTTTGTGATCGTGGCTCTCAGAACAAATAAATATGTTGTTACAGTCCATTCCGAGTTTTTTTTTGTGTGTGTCAGTGAAACTGAACTATCGTGGACACCGGAGTGACCTGTGTCAGTGATTTTTAAACCAGTGTGCATAAATTCCTTCAGTTGTTGTTGCTCTCTGCACACCCTGCATGAACACCTACCGTACGCCACTATATATGTATATATATATATGTATATATATATGTATGTATATATATATGTATATATATATATGTATATTTGTGTGTGTGTGTGTGTGTGAGTGAGTCAGTGTTTTTGTGTATAAAGAAAAATTAAATTGGTTCACTAATTTTGTATAAAACCCCAAACATGGCCTCTTACGGAATATACTGTAAGAGAACTTCCCATAATTGGATAGTTCAATAACGATGAAGTAAATTTTTAGCCGAAAGCCCTCATTACGGCCAGAGAAAATTCTCAGGGGTTTTCAAATCTAAAGTCAAAGGTTAAATCTCCTCGCGTCTTTGCTTTCCCCTCTTTAACCCCCAATTTTAACTGATCCCAGGGGCTACTTGCCGAACGATGGCCCATTGGTTAGGGTGCTGGCGTTCGGTACCGGAGTTCGTGGGTTCGAATCCCACAGAGGCATGGATGTTCGTAGCCGTTCGGAATCGGCTTTAAGCTGTTGGTCCCGGTCTCATTAGCCCTCGTGTTGCATAAAGTAGACCGTAGTACTCCAAACCAAACCGTGGGGCTACAGCTCACGCCCTCGGAGGAGGGGACTAACCATTTAAAAATTTTAGTGCCCTAGAGACCAGCTTAGGAAATTCCTAACAAAAAAATGTACGCAATTGGAGACTGATTCTAACTCAGATTTTTACTTAGATTTTTCATGTTAGATGATATCTGTTTGCCCCATCCCTATTAAGAAGGGGTAACCTTTCTAACAAACGCTCTTGTAATAAAGGCCCTTCTTGATACTTTAAAATATTAAATATTATTTTAAATATATTTTATAAAATATTAAATACTCCCAATTAGTGTTTTAAATAATTTGTTTATAGTCACGCATTTCATCGAATTTCTACATGCATTTCCCGTATTCAGCGTTTTTCATGTAGGTCTTCTTGAATAACGATGGATCGAGTTTCTACAGTATTTATAGATCATACATATTAATTACGATAATTACTCAATACAAGCACCATTTTGTAAGAAAATTTTTAAATTCTTAAGTATGCTTATATCAAGAATTACCAATAGATGGTTGAATGGACAGAACGCTGATCTACAGTACCGGAGTTCATGTATTCGAATATCGTTTCTGGCATGTATGTTTATAGCCGTTTGGAATAGGCTTTAAACAATAGGTTCCGAACTCACTAGTCTTCGTATTGCAGAAAAAAAGTAGTATCTGTAGCGATCCAACTGTAGCGATTTAAACCACACACAAGAAGAACATAGCAATTTTTAATAATAAAATATTGAAAGAGTTATAAAAATGTTACAGATATCACTAAAAGGAAATACTTTCTTAACGCCCATTCTAGATAAAAATTAAATAGTAACACAAAAGAATATTAGAGGACATGAAAAAATAGTCCATCAGAGATAAAGTCATTTGACTTTTTAGGTTAGTAGATATTTCAAACCTCAATGGTACACTATTATTTGAATTTTATTGCTCTTTTAACCAAAGAGATAATTTCACCAATAAACTGAATTTGAATATAACGAGCTTCGAGAATCAAGAGAAAAGTAGAGATCCAAGAAAAAAATTTCCCCAATAAACTGAATTTGAATATGACGAGCCTCGAGATTCAAGAGAAAAGTAGAGATCCAAGAAAATATTTCCCCAATAAACTGAATTTGAATATGACGAGCCTCGAGATTCAAGAAAAATAAGATATCCAAGAGAAAGTTTCCCCAATAAACTGAATTTGAATATGACAAGCCTCGAGATTCAAGAGAAAAGAAGAGATCCAAGAAAACATTGCCCCAATAAACTGAATTTGAATATGACGAGCCTCGAGATTCAAGAGAAAAGAAGAGATCCAAGAGAAAATTTCACCAATAAACTAAATTTGAATATAACGAGCTTCGAGATTCAAGAGAAAAGTAGAGATCCAAGAAAATATTTCCCCAATAAACTGAATTTGAATATGACGAGCCTCGAGATTCAAGAGGAAAGAAGAGATCCGAAAGAAAATTTCATCAATAAACAGATTTTGAATAATGAGCCTCAAGATTTGTTAATTTAAATAAACATATACATTTCTAATATGAACAAAAGACAACCTTAATTAGTAAAAAAATCAAAAGTTTTAAAAATTATATTAAATATTAAAAATTATATTAAATTTTAAATATTAAATATTTTTCTTAACATATCTAAGAAATTATCTGAAAGTGCAGAACTGTCCCAAAAAGAAGGTGTCTTCAAAATTCAGATTCTAATGATGATAAACATTAAGTTCTTTTCACTCTTAAAGGTACTTCAACAAATTCTGAATAGAGAGAAAAGAAGAAATCTACCTGAAAGTGAATTTTCTTTGCTTCCGGACTGGGCCCGAATTGTTCGATTGCTTCTACACAAAATAATTATTTTGTTTGGAGCAAGCCCTACGGCCTTGGTTTCGTTACAGGACAGCTACTCAGGCCAGAACATACTGCTTAACCGTTTGAGTCCCAAGCAGCACGATCGTGCTGTGCCATTTTTATGTTGAGAAAACCCAGCATGTTCCGAATGTTGTTGACCACTGATGGTGCGCCTTCTACTGTCGAAGTCACGCGTGCTCAGATTTACTAAAGCAAGTACATCACACGGCTCCTCTTTTTATGTAAATACAGTGGATTCCGCTTAATGTGATCAGTTTGGAACACTGTGATTTTGATAACAATAAACGATATGCAAAATTAGATAAATTTACCCCCCCCCTTTAATTCACAAATACTACATTTCAAAACAAGATGAAACAACACACCTTATCTTTATGTACTTTATGTTATCCTTTAAAACATAAGAATTGTATACATAATTAAAAACATTGATCAATTGTTGACTGTCTACAATTTTTTCTAAGAAGCTCATTGATAAATTGTTCGTAATCATAATCAACCTGTCATAACGATTTAAAACTTCGATCTTTTGTTTTAATGTTAAATCATTTCGCTTTCTGGCTTCCATATCGACAAGCTGCATGTAAGCGAGCAAGGCATCAAATGTGAATACGCTCCTTCTCGGTTCCGATAAGAATGTGTTGCCTTCTATTTATCTGACAACCATTGACCACCAGCAGGGTGTGCGTATTTCTGAAAAATTCTAGGAACTTGTAATACCCCACTCATTTGTTCATTCCCCATTTCCTTAGATTGAAGAGGAGAAGTCTGAAAAATTCAAACAACAGCGAGGACAAAGAAAAATATGGGTTCCTTCTGAATATTCCTTTGACAGTTACAATGAGGTTCCAAAACTGATCCCATTAACCGATGTAATGATCCCATAAAGCGATAATTTTAACATACAAAAGAATAGAAAAAATCGGGACTAAGTGATTTCGATAACAATAAGTGATTGATAACATTAACCGCGATCACATTAAGGGGAGTAATATATTTTACAATAGGCACAGTACTATAATAATAGTGCAATATCGAAGCATATATGTTTAGAATATAAAATAGAAGAAGTGCTATCACGCCGCTTTGGATTAATCGACATAAAATAAAAGAAGCGCTATAGCGGTGCTTGGGTGTTTTCATACCCATGTAGATAAAGCGCGGTTGCGGTGTTCGGAATTCTTCGACGGTGTTTTTTCAAATCCTTCTTAGATTCAAACTTTTAAAGCCGATTCTGAACGGCTACCAACATCCATGCCAGTAGCGGGATTCAAACCCACGAACGATAGTCGAATGGGTAGGGTACTGCTCATCGGTACAGTAGTTCGGGAATTCCAATCCTACTTCTGGCATGGATGTTCGTAATCTTTCGGAATCCGCTTTAAGAAATATGTGGATGTCTCATTAACCCTCATATAGCAAAACTCAACAGACTAATGCTCAAACGAAACCGGTACCGAAGAGCAGCGCCCTTTGGCTGCGTAAGTCCCTTGTACTAGATGAATCTAGTGTTTACAGAAATATCTACAACGAATTACCGAACATTTATTTATTTTTTTTTCTTAAACTGTGTTCGAAGTGGGTTACAAACCACATCACAGATTAGTATTGAAATCTGCTCATTCGGTTCGGATAGACTTAGATGTCTCACTTAAAAGTTCTGATCTGTCACCTTCATATTTTTATCTTTTATCCGATTCGGCGGCATTAATG
>CM063506.1:46974908-46994908 GCA_032207245.1 Pardosa pseudoannulata
TACTGATTTTAAGGAACGAGGCTCATCTGTCAGTCTACTTATTAAATTATTCCTTATAAGGTTCAAAGTTAAAAACACTTGTTCACATATAGGAAGCAACTATACCGCTGATCTTCTGGGAGTGAGATAATAAATTTCGGATATAATATTTAAGCAAAGTAGAAAAGGAGATGGATATATAATGTATAAATATATATTTCTTGTAATTTGCCTCAGACTGGCAACTTAAAATTCTATCCGTAGGCCGGATAAAACCTTCCGTAGATGGGCCGTAGTTTGCCCATCCCTGGTACAAAGGGTTAAAAAAATACTTTTTTATATCCCTGAACCATAAGTAACTGGAAATAATTTGCAACTTTTGTATAACATTTATCTGACTATTGGCAATGTTATAGGGTCACGGTTTTACCAAAATAAAAACTAAATCCCTAAACACGTTTGATGATTTTTCACTCGAAAAAGACATTTTCTCCCTAACGATTAGCTTCGCGGATGCGATGAATGGATGTCATAGAAAAGTCTTCACACAGCAATCGTCCCCAAACGTTTGGCAGCAAAGAAATTAAACTGGAGGGCATCCTAATTGGCGATTCAAATTCACCGAGTTCGCTCCTTTAAGCAAAGTAATTTAAAATATGTTTCCCCCGCCTGCAAATTTCTAATGGAAAGCGAAAAATCGGTCTGAGAGTGATCTTTCAAAACTTCGGAAGAGGTGGATCGTTCACCACGCATCTCTAGATTAATCTGTCTCCCACAATATATGAAATTTCGAAAAGAGTCGAAAGTTGTGAAGAATCATCTAGCTCGGTGAATTAGATGATTGCAGTTTCCTGACCTTCATTCAAAATACCTTGAAAGAGTGAAGAGCACAAAACTAGAAAAATAAGTAGGTCACTGGGAATGAATGAATATCAGCACAGAAAGTTAAAATTGTTTCTAAATTTTAACAATTGGAACGAATCGCGGGCGTAGAATTGTGTGCTTGTTTATTACAATCGATGGTTACTTTGTATAGAATAATATTTTGTTAAAAATTGATTGTTCCGTCCAACAGCCATGATGCGACAGCAATTGCTTAATAGTTTTGTAAACTGTGTTTATTTTGTTACCGTTGAGCGTAGCGCCATCTAAATAATAATAATAATAATAATAATAATAATAATAATAATAATAATAATACAATAGTGTTCGCTGAGAGCGCGGAGCGAGGGGATTAAATCGGCTATATATTCTGTTTTTTCTTGGTTTCTTTAAAGTGGATGGTTTGGACGACGTTTGGAGTGAAAATATTCAAAGTCATTGTAGTAAGTAAATTCTTAATTCCTTTAATCATGAATCTTATTGGGTTTTCATTTTCCCAACGCTGATCCAATCCATATACATTTAATTCTATTTGATTGTGTTTATGTATTATGTATCCCCCTCGTTCATATTATTCTTATCTATTGTACTGTGTTAAAATCTTAAATGTTAGTAGTCATTCTCTATTAATAGTAATATATTTGCTTTGTAATATCAAATTCGAATCTACAATAAACTGTTAGCAAATCCCTTTCCTTTGGTCATTTCTCAATCACAAAGTCTTTATTTTAGTTTATATATTTAATTATACATTCCACTAATTCTTAACATCTCACACTGATTTTAGATTTGTTTGTTTTGACTTCCTTACACGAAATAAAGGAAGTATTGTAATTGCAAACACTTTGTCTTCAGATTTCAACGGAAAAAATTGCGCTCCGACTTCAGAAATTTTGAGAATTATTGGGTTATACTGAAGCTGTCATGGTTCTAGGTTAATTATATAAAGCAGTATGACAAAAAACAATATTTTATTTAATTATATTTATATAAGTTTTTGATCTTATATATAAAAAATATTTCCCTGAAATCCTTTTTTTTTTTTTTTTGCTTTTAGTACTTTCCTGAGATACTTTGAGAGTTTCTTGTTTGTTTATTTGTCTTACATTTGAGTATTTTTCTTGAACTCTTTTTTACTTTGTAGCTTTTTTTTCTTTTTTTTTGTCTCTTAGAAGAAAACCATCACAATTTCAAAAGGTCTAGTTTTGAGAAAGGGTCTTTTGTCAATTATTATTTCATGTAGTCACATAAAGGGATCAGTAAAATTTTTCATTTTCTAGATTTGTAAAGTACCCTATGATGCAGGTAAAAAAAAATGGTTTGGTTTTGGGCTGAGAATTATTTGGTACACGCTCAATAATTTATCTTTACTGACCACATGTTAGTTGCCAACTTTACTTTATCTTGTCATATTACTTAATAAGATGGACAGAAGAGGTTTTAATACTGACAGTGATTATTTGGCGGTATATATGAATGATGCCCACAAAATTTAGCGAATCGATTGCAAACCGTGTGGTTATGTATAAAAACACACACACAAACAAACAAACTTCTTCATTTTCAAAGATATATAACTTAAACTCTAGATATTTATTAGTCCTAGACTTTTATGAAAAGAATTTGTTGTTAATACCGGTAATAAGATTTTCATTGCAACAAAAAATAATCTATGATTAAATTTCAAGTTATGACACATGTACCTAATCTATTATTTAAGCCAAATATAAAAGAAAATTATTTACGTCATATCTAAGTTCAGTGATAAAACGTATGAAAATAATGCAGACGATATTTAAATAATTTAAAATAAGAAATGGTTAAATGAGATGGTTAAAGGAATGACGTCATAATGCTAGAAAAACATGTTATTTTCATTTACTTATAATGAGATAAATGGATGAATTTAATCACCTGCTCTTAAATAGGGAAAACAGAGCTTGAAATAATGGCATTAAAAGATCGAAAAGAGGGGAAGGGGTGGATTTCGAACATTTTCGAACTCGCTTTGAATTTTACTAACCCTAACTCATCAAGACCAATATGGATGCCTCTATCCATTCCAGGTACAATCGTTTCATAAATTCGAGGATAGACGGACAGATTACTTAGGCTATTATTATATAGGGGACTCTTAATTGAAAATTTACTAGGTAATTCGATAATCACAAGAATTGTTTATCATAATACAATTTATAATACAGTATATTAGTAAATATATTACATATAGTATGTAACAAACTAGTATATTAAATGGTATTCATTATTAACCCCTTCTCGGTTTTTCCTGAGCTGAACTCGGACAGGAGAAATGTACCATCCTGGCTCATCCCGAGTGTAGCTCGGGCTCTGTGAAATTTTACACTGTGCAATCAGTCTTTCCCAAATTATCTCACATGTGCTTTTTATGGTTTTGAATGCTTTTGTTTACTTTTCTGGCTACTAGATTATTTGCTGCTCAAAGAGAGACAGCAGACGGTAAGGAAAAGACAAGGTTCTACTGTTTAGATTGCGATATTGGACTCTGTGCAGTACCTTTTTTCCGATTGTATCATACATGATTAAATTTTGATTAATAATTTCATAATCATTTATGTAAATGCAAAGAATATAAATAAAATTTAATTCAAGATAAAAGCTAGGTATTCTAAGCTTTATATTTATAGTTAGTGTGAATTGACTCCAAAATCAAATGGTTTCTGCCGCACAGAAAGCCAAATATACAGGTAAATTACTCATTTATTTACATTAATTTTACATTAATTGCATTAATTTTTAGGAAATTTTGTATGCGAATGATGCTATTATGTTTAAAAAGCTATGTAGGTATGAAAATAAGCATAAAAAATTGACATTGTTTAACCCATAATCCCAAAAGAAAATGAACCTCTAAGGGGTTAATAACACAAATATAGTAATACACACAAATCACACAAATTAACATGAGGATTTTTCTCAAAGTTTTAAATATTTTTACTACTTTTCAGAAACTGCTAAAAGAAAAATATTAACTAAATAGTATGCAAAACTACAGGATTCTCTATTTCTTCTTTTTAAATAACATGGTACCATCCTTTTCGCTGATTTATGTAGTCAAATTCTACTTTTTTTTAGATTAAAAGCTGCAGTTTTCAGCACAAAGTACGTTTCTGAATTGTTAATGAGACATCTTAGCTGTCGCATATAATATACAGCTGAGAAAACTTTCGATTTACGAGATAACCTAAGGAAATAACATCATGATTCAGCTCAAACACCTAATGAGCGAAAACCTACTGATTGTTGCCTGATGCCATTTTGTGGGCACTCAAGGACAATACGATCTAGATTTTATTCGGGGAGTGACTACAAGATTAAGTACAGCTTTAAACAAAATCCAATAAGCAGTTACTTTTGCTCTATGGATTTTGAGGTGATCCATTGGAAACCGAACTTTTTATTCTGTCTATACCAGAGATGGCGAACCTATGGCACACGTGGCACGCGACAGGTACGTAGTAAATTATTTTATTATTTTTTTATTCTCTTACATTCACTGAAAACATTTAAGGTATCCGTCTACGTTAAAAACGTCATTTTTGCCAAAAATAATAATTTTTTAAATTTCTATATTGTAAAATTTCAACTTTTAGGCTTCAAAATCTGTTTTTGTTTTGTCTCTACGGCATTTAAAGAAAAGTTACAGCTGTTTAAACATCAGTAACAGCTGTCAAAACAAAGTGGTTGTAGCGACTTCGGAACCGGAAGTTGTGAATTTAAAACCTTTTAAAGAACATTTTTTTGGACAAATTTTTTTTAATTTTCATGAAGATTAGTTTAAACATTTTCTAGTATTTTTAATAATTAGCAACCTGGCAATTAGAAAGTTTTGAAGCAGGAAAGTGTGGGGAATTTTAAACATGTATTTTAATTTATTAACAGTTAAAGTTGCTTTCATAAACTTCAAATGCGTTTTTCTCAGATTGGTATTTTTAATAAAATGGTGAAACTTGAAATGTGATTTCTCAAAAAGTTCTTAAAATATTTTGTTGAAAATTATTATGAATGCTTTTTATAGTATTTACTAGTAAATGACCTAAAAGCTTTAAATTTAGATAATTTTTAATGATGTTACACTCGTTGTTAGATATAAAGATAATGAAAATTCGTAAAAATTCAATGTGTATGATTTTGAAGGACCAAAATTTTTTACCAAATGCAAATTAAGCAAAGATTTTAGGTGATTCACTAGTCCAGTGTATAAGAAATGTGTTGAATCAAAACTATTGAAATAATTTAATTTATTAAAAAATTAGACCTTTTGAAAAACCCTATTTTTTTACTAAATTCTCTTTATTTATTAGAAATTTTATAAAAATTTCACCAGGAATGAATTTTTTAAATACAATTCTCTGTGATAATATAAAAAATAAATCTAAAAATGTAAAAACATGACCTAGTTTCTACGTTTTTAAAGAAAAAAGTTCTCCGAACGTAGACGAATACCTTAATAAAATGAACTTATCTCTAAGACAAGCTGCCATTAAAGGCATATTCAGATACGAATACGAGCATGAGCGCCATTATAACTTATGTAAACTCTTAGCAGAAAAAAAGATGCACCGAGAAGATGTAATGCAAATTAGACACTAATTGATATGCATATAAGTTTCTACGGAAAGTGCAAAATTTTAAAGTTTGGCGGCCAATAAATGAACGTGTGTCATTGCAGCGCATCTTATCTGAGCAACTGGAAGGATATTTAAGAGTAGAAATTTCGTTTCCAGAACTTGCGAATTTCACTCCGCATACTCGGGTAAACAGCAACTATACCTCGCATATAGGTGAGCGAACGATATGCACAGATATCAGCATTTGAGAGAAGACGTGTAGCTAGGTTCAAAGAAGCCGATTGGTCAAATCGGCGAATCGTTCGACATTTGGGAAGGATACCATTATTAGACGATGTTCCCAGGAATGGGTGAACCATGCCCGAACACAACGTCGAGAAGGAAGCGGTCGGCCTAGAGAAAAGACAGAATGTGATGACCGAGCAACGTCAGAGCGGCACTCACAGCCCCAGATGCATCATCATCGATTGTACTTTCAGTTAGTGCTTCAGTGACCGCAAGGACCATTCATAAGCGGCTCACAAAAAGGGGTCTTAGGTCACGGTGCCCCTTGCACCGACTACCATTGACTTCGGTACAGCAACAAACCCGTCTGCAGTGGTGTCGGGTTTATTCGAACTGGAATGTCACTGACTGGAGTAGAATAGTCTTCAGTGATGAGTCTCGGCTTGAACTGAGTCCCGATGACCAGTGAAGACGTGACTAGAGACATCCCGGACAGCGTTGGGATATCAACCTGACTGTCTTCCAACATACAGGCCAAAAAGCAGAAGGGATGGTTTGGCTTGCCATTTCATTTCTTTGTAGGACCTCTTTGATTGTCATCCGTGGCACCCTTAAAGCACAGCGGTAAGTAGACGAAGTTCTACGCCCCGTTGTGTTGCTCTTCATGTCACGCTATCATGGGCTCATATTTAAGCAAGATAATGCCCGTCCCACACTACACGTTTCTACTGCTTGTGTTCGTGCTTGACTGCTACCTTGGCCAGCAAGTTTGCCGGATCTCTCTCCTATTGAGCACGTTTGGAGCATTATGGGCAGGGCCCTCCAACCAGCTCGGGATTTTGGCTATCTAACGTACCAGTTGGACAGAATTTGGCACGATATCCATCAGGAGAACATCATTTACCTTTATCAATCGATGCCCAGACGAGTAACTGCCTGCATAAACGTCTGCACAAACGCGTTACTGAGTTTTTCACTTTCTGAAGCTCTATCACTTGTATAAATCATCCAATTTTTCTCAAATTGTAATAATTTGTTTTTCTATACATGTAAATCACATCTACCGATTTTCGTCCTATTCAGATAACTCCTTCATGATGGAGTCTTTTTTTTTGGGGGGGGGGGTCTAAAAGGTAGAACAGAAGGGTGAATAGTGCTTCACCAGCATCACCTTCATACCCTTGTAGGGGACTCTTACATTTTTTAGAGAAGTACATTAGTGGAATGAGTTATAAAGAAAGAACCCAAACTAAACTGCAATTTACGGCATATTTTGAATTTTTGTTTTTTATATTTTAATATGAAGGTGGTGTTCAACAAAAATGTTGAATGTTTGGTTTAGAGCACTACAGTCTACTCTTTTGCAACACGAGGGCTAACGAGACCAGAAACTACTGCTTAAAGCAGATTCCGTACGGCTAAGTACATCCATGCCACAGTGGGATTCGAATCATTGAACTCAAGTACCGAAGATCAGCGCTCTAACCATTCGGCATTCTTTCGGTAAATTGATGTCTTGAGATATGGAAGAAAGATTATTTGAAAATAAGAATCAAGTGAACGCAATCGATTCCTTTATAGATTCAGACAATTTGAATTTTTAAACAAAAATCTAAAAAAATTACTAAAAATGCTTTTGTACCATTAAAAATTTGAATTTTTAAATAGATATCACTTAAAAACACTATTAGAGCAGTGATTCGCACATTGTGACTAGAGAACAAGGATTAATCTTTAAACATTTTTATGTAGATTATAGGGGTTTCAAAATGATTTTTAAGAGAAATATTGGTACACTGAATACCAAAAATAATAAAAAACTTGTGAATTATTTTTACACGATTTTCTTCTTTGTAAAAAAGTATTTTATAAATACGAGACAAAATGCTGCCCCTAAAATTTACCATCACGGACAGGTGTCCTGTTTGCCAGGCCTTACAGTCGCCCTTTGATGCAAAGGACCAGTGGTCATCGAACTGATGAAGCTTCTGAGCCAACGTGCTGTTTTTAAATACTACTGTGAACTACCACAAATCCAGATCAAATATAAATCTTTTTTTTCAATTCTTACATTTGTTTATTGCCAATAAACATACATTTCTAGTAAATATGAAATTCAATTTCAATAAAAATGTATAAAAAGAATTTGAACAGATGATAGCATATTAAAGGAATTAAAATACCTTTAAAATACTAAAAAGACAGCCCTCTAGTGGCTAAAGACAAAAACTCAGTCTACCACCAGCTCTCGGAGATGTAGCATAGTGTTATAAAATGTATAAAAATGTATATTAATTAATGTATTAATTAATTATGTTTGAATATACCTGTATACATTAATTAATATACGTTAATGTATAAATCAATGTATACATGTATATTAAAACATAAAAAAAATAACAAACCAAAATTGGCTTGTTAATTTTTTTATGTTTTAATTGTTTTTTACCCAACTGTTTCTTTCTGTGGCTCAATAAATTTTAAATATAATAATTTTTGAGCTCACCGATGTTTGTCATTATTTAAAATCTTTTTGCTACAAACCGTAATTTTACTGGCACTCTAATCGAGAAAGGTTAGCCATTCTTTTTTATACTAATATTATGTAGCCCAGATTAAATAGTGGTCTGTCTCTACCCGTTGGGCTCGGGTTTGATTCACGAGTAAAAATTGGATATGTCTCCTCATAGCTAGTAATGTTGGCCAGCTATATAGTGCTTCCATTACAAAGTAGTCCGCAAAATCTGCGGTATTGTAGTGGCTAATTTTAATAAAGTGCTCTCGCGTCGAAAAAAAATACTAATATTATAAAAGTCAAAAGTTGTACGTAGGGGCAATCTCTGGAACTACTAAAGTAAGTGATGGAGGGGATAATCTGTCTAAATTGAGATTATAGAAGGATAAAGTTTGAATTTTATCAAACTGTAAAAATGCATAGTAAAAGGAGCAAAATATTCTAGTTCACAATGTACTAAAAATAGGCTATGATGAAAATTTATTTAGGCTATGATGAAAAGATATTTATTTCTTTTAATATGCTGTCATCTGTTCAGTTTCTTTTTCTTTATGTACATTTTTATTAAAATTGGTTTCATATTTACTAGAAATGTATGTTTATAGGCAATAAACAAATCTAAGATTTGAAAAATTATGATTATTTTATATCTGAATTTGTGGTAGTTCACAGCAGTATTTAAAAACAGCACGTTGGCTCAGAAGCTTCATCAGTTCGATGACCACTGGTCCTTTGCATCAAAGGGCGACTGTAAGGCCTGGCAAACAGGACACCTGTCCGTGATGGTAAATTTTAGGGGCAGCATTTTGTCTCGTATTTATAAAATACTTTTTTACAAAGAAGAAAATCGTGTAAAAATAATTCACAAAATTTAATTTTTGTAGCTTGGAAGCCGGTGATATATAGATTTATTAGATTTAATTCCAATGTCAGACAATGTAAACAAAGTGTGAAATATAAGCGTATATACTTTTTGTTAAGAAAGATTATGCTGCAGAGATTTGTTATCACAGGTATGTAAAGACACATAGATATATTCACTTATTTTGACAGAATTTTCGTTTGCCTATTATAAAAAGAAAATCGGTCATTCCAATGTTTCATCTGTCCTAGTACTATATTAAGGGTAATATGTGCGTACAATACTGAATTTCATCTTGACAATTCATCAAAACAAAATAAGTGATCAGTGTCGTAAAATTTTGAAGGCGAGTAAAATAAATACCTTTTTTTACGTTTATACATTCTTCGTCAAAATCCGAAGGGCACGGCATTTTACATTTTTATCCATGGAAATTAAACTACTAAAACCGTCATTATCTGCATAAAACATTTATCTTTAATCTAAAATTATTTAAACCACCGATTAAGACCAGATTTATCCAGCAAAGTATCTTTCCCTTAGTGTTTACTCCGGACCAAAAATAGGCTAGTTGCCGTCCTTTGTTTCAGCTGCAATACAAACTGATAAACTGAACATAGTAACACGAAATCCAACATGAGAAAACTTTAAGGGTCACCGTTCCTAGCCTCTATTTTTCTTCTTTTTTCGTTTCCATTTCAACCTTGGCATCTATTCCCCACTCTGTTTCGTGCCTTTCTCAAACCTTGGGAGAGAACAGAGCTTTTTCCGAGGTCTTGCACAAGTCCTTGCCTTTTATCGCTTCTTCTCTTTTACTTCCTGTCACTTGCTTGAATGAGATTTCAAAAGCCGTCTAACCGCCTTACGTGGCGAGCTTTTCTTAATTAAAATCTTGTTAATTAGGACCAAAAGACGGGGATGATGCAGTGCAGTGCATTGAACCCTTCCGGCGATTGGGGAAAATTTCGACGAATTGGGAGGCAAATAGTTCTGATATTTGCGCATTGGATTTGATGTTGCTTTAAATTAATTTGTTGAATTGAAGACTTGCGTAAGTTAATCGTGCACACTTTTTCTTGGGTTTTTTCAAATAAGTTTCATCAATTACAGCATATACTCATGTATAATGCGCACCATTTTTTTCCCTCAATTTAGACTAAAATTCAAGTTTTGTGGTATATACAGAATAATTTTTACCCCTTGCTCTAATCACACGGTAGATGAAATAACATTTTTCCAGCATTATGACGTTGTTTCTTTAACCATCTCATTTAATCATTTATTTTAAATTATTTAAATATCGTCTGCATTATTTTTATACGTTTTATCACTGAACTTAGATATGACGTAAATAATTTTCTTTTATATTTTGCTTAAATAATAGATTAGGTACATATGTCATAACTTAAAATTGAATTATCGATTATTTTTTGTTGAAATGATAATTTTATCACCGGTATTAACAATAAATTCTTTTTATAAAAGTGTAGTAGTCTATTTCACGGACTAACAAATATCTAGCTTTTAAGTTATAGGGCTTTGAAAATTAAGATGTTTGTTTGTTTGTGTGTTTGTTTTTTATACACAACCACACGGTTTGCAATCAATTCTCTAAATTTTGGACATCATTCATATATACCACCAAATAATAGCTGTCAATATTTAAACCTCTCCTGTTCATCCTGTAAAGTAATATGGCAAGATAAATTAAAGTTGACAACTAACATACGGTCATTAAAGTTAAATAAATTATTGAACGTGTATCAGGTAATTCTTAGCTAAAAAACAAACTGTTTTTTTTACCTGCCTCATAGGGTACTTTACAATTTTGGAAAATTAAAAATTTATCTGATTCCGTCATATGACGGGCTATATATGCTATGCTAGTTATAAAATATGCTCGCCTTGAAGATTTGCAAAAGAATTTTCCCAATTTCTTCCCATAAGGCAATTTGTCGCAACGTCACGAACTACTGTAATGCCCTTCCCATTCATTTTCATGCTTACAACAGCCAATAAACAAACAATAAACTGCTCTACCGTTTAAAACTAAAGCCAGAATTGTCATAATTTGAGAATTTGCCCTACTGCGTGAAATCGCCTTATTGTGCATCAATATTGGGATGAGTTGTTAAGAGTGCTAGTGAATCTGCTGTATTTACCGAATACAATTTGCCCCTTCTGTTTAACTCAACGTCACTAAACACACTGTTCTAAGCACACTGTTGTTTATGTACAGGTAAGCAGATGACACAATCACACACTTGCTCCATTTTCACTCCACGAAACGGTCTCTTTAGAATTTCAGAGGGGGCAGGTTCCCTAAATCCCCCCGCTTGTCTACAGCCTTGACATGTCTATGAAAATCTACCTACTTTTTTTTTTGTTTTTGCTTATTCCATTTAGTATTTGTAACAGTTGAAATTGAGTTTTTAAACATTTTAACGCCCCTCCTCATTATGGTCCACTGCAAGCCATTACCACCGTCTGGAGGAGTATGGCTTATCAAGGTCGACGATGATAGCAGACGATAAAACGGCCTTGACATATGATGGCTTCTGAAGCGGTTTTTCTCCAAAGATAAAAGGCAACCAGAGGTGCAATTAAAGTGCGCAATAGACCCTGTGGACGAATCCACGCATTCGGCTCATTTAGTGGCCCAGTGTGTGGATGCCTCCATCCCGTGACCCGTGAACCATCGTTCAAGGTCCCCATCAAGAAGTGGTGAACAATTGCCCATAGTGTAGAGGCTACAATAGATTTTTTTTATATTACCGGAACTTCATAAAAATTTCAATAGGTGCAGAATTATACTTAATTATTATTGTTGACAAAAAAGCAAAAATAACTAATGAAACTCTTTTATTGTAAGGCTGCGCACAGTCTATCAGAAGAAAATTTTTAAATTTCCGAAATACGCTTTCACTCTATATAAAGTTATTACGTAGAAACATAGTAAATTCAGTTAAACTAATTAAATAAAACCAGAAAACAAATGCTAAAATCCCCATGTATTTATGGCAGGGACGATAGCAGACGATAAAATGGCCTTGGCGGAGGTTGGCTTCGGAAACAGTTTTTCTCCAAAGATCAAAGGCAGCCAGATGCGCAAGTAAAGTGCGCAGTAGACCCTATGGATGAATCCGCGAGATCGGTTCATTTAGTAGCCCACTGTGTGGACACAACCCTTGAACCATTGTTCATGGTTACCATCAGGATGTGGTGAACAATTAGCCATACTGAGGAGGCTGCATTAGAAGTGAAAACTTTCGAGGCAATGCAACCATCTTTCTATGAGAAATCGTAAGACTTCTAAATATACAGGACGCCACCCAACCTTCTTGCAAATTAAATTCTGCAATTTAAAATTAGATTGTTATTATCCACACAGAGTGCTACTAAATGAGCCGAGAGTAGCCCACTGTATGGATGTCACCCATGAACCATTGTTCAAGGTCACCATCAGGAAGTGGGGAACCATTAGCCATACTGAGGAGGCTCCATTAGAAGTGCAACCTTTCGAGGCAATGGCAACCATCTTTCGATGAGAAATCATAAAACTTCTAAATGGACAGGACACCAATCAACCAACCAAACTTCTTGCATATTAAATTCTGCAATTTAAAATTAGATTGTTATTATCCCCATCGTACTCATACGTTGTCACAAAACACTCTTCTCAATACCTTGTATAACAACCCATAAAAAATAAGATGGTTTACCAAATCTTAAATCTCAGCAGGTTATCTCACAGGATTGGATACCACCCAGTAACCTAAGACAACTATGACGAGTTGAAAGATTTTGTTTGGTTTGGTTTGATTTGATTTGATGCCCGACTGTCTATGGTTTTACTACACGAGAAATCATAAGACGGGGACCTACTGCTTAAATCTGAATCCGAACAGCTACGAATATCGATGCCAACAGCGGGATTCTAAACATGACTCCGGTACCGAAGAGCAGCACGTTACTCATTTGTGTATTTAATACTAAGTAAATAAGGTGTGGCTATTTTATATTATTATTATTATTATTATTATTATTATATGAGCCGATCAGAAGCCAATGCGGTTAAGTCCATTTTTTATATTTTCTGATTTTTGGAAATTTTGATGAAATAAATAATAATCTTCTTAGTTATAAAAGGATTTACTCGTTGGTTACTTTTTTCTAGGTTAGACAGCCCTTATTTTAATAGCTTCTGAGTATGTTGTATAATAATTTCAGAAGCCATTCTGAATAAGATTACCTTTTATCAATATTTTTTATATAAACTTTGAAATAAAAATTAAATTCTTATTCTTCTTTCGATATTTGTTGGTAACATTGAAAAACATAAACATAAAACTTATGACAACAAATGTTATTTTATTGTTTTTACATAAATTTCTTGTCTTTTTCAGCTGCCAAAAGGTATAAGTCCTAAAATTTTTAAGATGTTGTCATTATTTCAATAAATACTTACGTTTTTATTTACACATCCTGTACATATCTTGTTATTATTTTTTGCAGAGTTTACATCTCAAAAAAGACTTTATAGACTTTTCTAATTAATTTAATAAACCAAGAATTTTAAAAACTAATGTATCAAAAAACAATTTTCTCAATTTTTGTGTTTTGGACTTAACCGCATTGGCTTCTGAGCTGGTCATATATATAAGGTGAAAATCCTTTTTTCGCCTATTGACGGTATACACTTATGTGGCTTGTTTAATCCTTTAACGGTCACAATTAAAAATTCTTTCAGATTTAACGGCATTAGGTTATAAATGTTGTCTGTGAACCTTATAAATAGAAAACATATGAAAACAAATTTTACATTTCTTTGGTAACAGCATTTTTTTATGGGGAAGGAGTAATTGTGAAACCCTTCCCCTGTACAGCATGGAAATAAGAGCTTCTTAAAATTAATTATATCGGAAAAACAAGGTATAATTATCATAAAAAATGGTGTAATAAATAGATAACTACGCAATTTTTCATTGTTTCTTTGGGTAGGTGTTTTTACTTGAAGTCATAAGGAGAAAAATCAAATTCGAGATTTGTCATGCAAAGCATTTTTAAACTAATATATTTCAAAGAGAAAAATAAACTATGCAAAATTCTATTATCTATTGTTACATCAAATAGTCGATAACATAGATAATCGGAAAAAATCTTTCCTATGTTTTCAAAAAGAAGAGAAAAAATATTAACAGGTGGTTTCTCAGCGAAACTACTGCCCGTTAAAGGGTTAAAATTAAAAAGAAAAAATAATGCCAAGTCCCAGTGCTTGTTTCTTCAGTATAAAGCACACGCGAGTATATGATGAGTAAAATAGGATAAAATAGGACATACATTATTATTTCTTTTACAGCAACGTTGTAACCTTGTAAATACAGCTAAATATTTCCTTATTTTGCTTTCTCTTTCCTTTGATACTTTGTTCTCCATGTCACATTAAATGTTTATAAGTACCTTTACAAAGAACCTTGCTCAATTTTAATTTTCAATAATTTTCCTGCATTATCTAACAACTTTAGATAACTACAGGTAACTGTAAAAAGCGATTCAATCTGAAACGTCTTTAATCCCTCATTTTATAATGTCAAGATGTTTCCTTGTAAAACTAGCTAACATGTTATTGTGTTGGGATTTTACATGTGTTGTGTTTCTCTAAGAGATATGTGTGTGTGTGAATGTAATTCAGAGGTTTGCTTTGAAGCGCTAAGGTCTAATATTTTGCAACACGAGGGCTAAGTAATTCAGGGGAGAATCTCAGATAAATATATCCTATCTCCTATATAATAATAGCCTAAGTTATCTGTCCGTCTGTCTTCGAATTTATGAAGCGGTTGGACCTGGAATGGATAGAGGCATTCTTATTGGATTCTGGATGAATTCAAAACTAGTAAAGTTTATCTTCTCCTAAGCTATCAATTCGATTCTAAAATAAATTGGTATAAATATGCTTCATATTTCACCGAAAAATACTGTCTTCTTTAAAACGTTCGAAATCACCCCCCTTTTTTTAGCGTTTAAAAACCATTATATCAATCCCCAATTTAAGAGCAGGCGATTCAACTTATCAATTTATCACATAATAAATAGGTAAAAATAACATTTTTTTCTAGCATTATGGCGTCATTCTTTTAACCATCGCATTTAATAATTTCTTATTTTAAATTATTTAAATACCGTCTGCATTATTTTCATAAGTTTTGTCACTGAACTGACATATTACGTAAATAATTTTCTTTTATATTTGGTTTAAATAATAGATTAGGTACATATGGGATAATATTAAATTTAATCATCGATTATTTTTTGTTGCAAGATAACTCTCAGCCAAAAAACAAACTAATTTTTGACTTGCCTCATAGGGTACTTTACAATTCTGGAAAATTAAAAATTTTACTGATCTTATCACATGAAGGGCTATATGCTAGTATAATAATAGCCTAAGCTATCTGTCACTCTGTCCTCGAATTTATGAAGCGGTTGTACCTGGAATGGACAGAGACATCCATATTGGATTCAGGATAAGCTAGGGTTAGCAGCGTTCGAAATCCACCCTTGCCCCCTTTTCTAGAATTTAATGCCTATATTTCAAACCTTATTTTTCCCGTTTAAGAGCAGCGATTAAATTTATCACATAATAAATAGATAAAAATAACATTTTTTTCTATCATTATGGCGTCATTCTTTTAACCATCGCATTTAATAATTTCTTATTTTACATTATTTAAATACCGTCTGCATTATTTTCATACGTTTTGTCACTGAACTGACATATTACGTAAATAATTTTCTTTTATATTTGGTTTAAATAATAGATTAGGTACATATGGGATAATATTAAATTTAATCATCGATTATTTTTTGTTGCAAGATAACTCTCAGCCAAAAAATAAACTAATTTTTAACTTGCCTCATAGGGTACTTTACAATTCTGGAAAATTAAAAATTTTACTGATCTGGTCACATGAAGAGCTATATGCTAGTATAATAATAGCCTAAGCTATCTGTCAGTCTGTCCTCGAATTTATGAAGCGGTTGTACCTGGAATGGATAAAGATATCCATATTGAATTCAGGATAAGCTAGGGTTAGCAGCGTTCGAAATCCACCCTTGCCCCCTTTTCTAGAATTTAATGTCATTATTTCAAACCTTATTTTTCCCGTTTAAGAGCAGCGATTAAATTTATCACATAAAAAATAGATAAAAATAACATTTTTTTCTAACATTATGATGTCATTAAATTAACAATCTCATTTAATAATTTCTTATCTTAAATTTTTTTTAAATATCCTCTGCATTATTTTCATACGTTTTGTCACTGAACTTAGATATTACGTAAATAATTTTCTTTTATATTTGGTTTAAATAATAGATTAGGTACATATGGTATAATATTAAATTTAATCATCGATTATTTTGTGTTGTAAGATAACTCTCAGCCAAAAAACAAACTAATTTTTTACTTGCCTCATAGGGTACTTTACAATTCTGGAAAATTAAAAATTTTACTGATCCCGTCATATGAAGGGCTATATGCTAGTATAATAATAGCCTAAGTTATCTGTCCGTCTGTCCTCGAATTTATGAAGCGGTTTTACCTGGAAAGGATAGAGGCATCCATATTGGATTCAGGATAAGCTAGGGTTAGCAGCGTTCGAAATCCACCCTTGCCCCCTTTTCTAGAATTTAATGTCATTATTTCAAACCTTATTTTTCCCGTTTAAGAGCAGCGATTAAATTTATCACATAATAAATAGATAAAAATAACATTTTTTTCTATCATTATGGCGTCATTCTTTTAACCATCGCATTTAATAATTTTTTATTTTACATTATTTAAATACCGTCTGCATTATTTTCATACGTTTTGTCACTGAACTGACATATTACGTAAATAATTTTCTTTTATATTTGGTTTAAATAATAGATTAGGTACATATGGGATAATATTAAATTTAATCATCGATTATTTTCTGTTGCAAGATAACTCTCAGCCAAAAAATAAACTAATTTTTAACTTGCCTCATAGGGTACTTTACAATTCTGGAAAATTAAAAATTTTACTGATCTGGTCACATGAAGAGCTATATGCTAGTATAATAATAGCCTAAGCTATCTGTCAGTCTGTCCTCGAATTTATGAAGCGGTTGTACCTGGAATGGATAAAGATATCCATATTGAATTCAGGATAAGCTAGGGTTAGCAGCGTTCGAAATCCGCCCTTGCCCCCTTTTCTAGAATTTAATGCCTATATTTCAAACCTTATTTTTCCCGGTTAAGAGCAGGCGATTAAACTTATCAAAATGCCACATAAAAAATAGATAAAAATAACACTTTTTTCTAACATTATGATGTCATTCCATTAAAAATCTCATTTAATAATTTCTTATTTCAAATTATTTAAATACCGTCTGCATTATTTTCATATGTTTTGTCACTGAACTTAGACATTACGTAAATAATTTTCTTTTATATTTAGCTTAAATAATAGATTAGGTACATATGTGATAATATTAAATTTAATCACTGATTATTTTTTGTTGCAAGATAGTTCTCAGCCAAAAAACAAACTATTTTTTTTTACTTGTCTCATAGAGTACTTAACAATTCTGGAAAATTTAAAATTTTACTGATCCCGTCATATGAAGGGCTATATGCTAGTATAATAATAGACTAAGTTATCTGTCCGTCTGTCCTCGAATTTATGAAGCGGTTGTACCTGGAATGGACAGAGGCATCCATATTGGATTCTGGATAAGTTAGGGTTAGCAGCGTTCAAAACCCACCCCTTCCCCCCTTTTCTAGCATTTAATGTCATTATTTCAAACTTTATTTTCCACGATTAAGAGCAGACGATTAAATTTATCAGTTTGTCACATAATAAATAGATAAAAATAACATTTTTTTCTAGTATTATGACGTTATTCTTTTAACCATCTAACCTTCAACCTATTTAACCTTCAAACCATCATGTATCTTATATTTGCAGAATTTAACAGAAATTTCTCCTAGGATAAGAAATAATTCCAGTATCATCACAAATTACTAAATCCACAAAATCATTTTATCAATCCGAGTAATTTGGGAGGTATAGGCACTCTTTAGTAAGAAGATTGTCTCAATGGGATCATTATGTAGAATAAGTTCATCCCGCATTGCCATTTTGATTCAGTACATTACTCTTCTCTTGTTATCCCACAATTCTGTCATTCCACAAAACTCATTCATCCTACCATGCTGTTTTCCTAATACAGATATCAATTTCCCCCCTTTTATCACTTAGTAATATCTCGCTCTGTAAATGCCACTGCTTTTGAATACAACCTAGAATTAGCTCTAGTACAAATGCATCCTCGTATAATATAATTCAGATTTGAGTTAATGCATGCTTTGGAAAATATAAAATACAAGTGATGAATGCTTAAATCTGTCCAAAGGATATTAATGGACGATAAAAGAAAGTTAAATCAGTTTCTTATATTAATCATAATTTGATTTTTCCCTGCACGTTTCATTTAAATATGAATCTTAAATATTCTCAAAATGTAGAAAAGAAAAGAAAAGAAAAATACTGACCTGTAATAAAATTCACGTATCTTACATTTGCAGAATTTAACAGAAATTTCTCCTAGAATAAGAAATAATTCCAGTAGCATCCCAAATTACTAAATCCACAAAATCATTTTATCAATCCGAGTAATTTGGGAGGTATAGGCACTCTTTAGTAAGAAGATTGTCTCAATGGGATCATTATGTAGAATAAGTTCATCCCGCACTGCCATTTTGATTCAGTACATTACTCTTCTCTTGTTATCCCATAGTTCTGCCATTCCACAAAACTCATTCATTCTACCATGCTGTTTTCCTAATACAGATATCCATTTCCCATCCTCTTATCACTAAGTAATATCTCGCTCTGTAAATGCCACTGCTTTTGAATACAACCTAGAATTAGCTCTAGCACAAATGCATCCTCGCATAATATAATTGAGATTTGAGTTAATGCATGCTTTGGAAAAGATAATATACAAGTGATGAATGCTTAAATCCATCAAATGATATTAATGGATGATAAAAGAAAGTTAAATCAGTTTCTTATATTAATTATAACGTCATTTTTCCCTGGCACGTTTTATTTAAATATGAATCTTAAATATTCTCAAAATGTAGAAAAGAAAAAAAATTACTGACCTGTAATCACGAATCTTACATTTGCAGAATTTAATAGAAATTTCTCCTAGAATAAGAAATAATTCCAGTAGCATCACAAATTGCTAAATCCGCAAAATCATTTTATCAATCACAGTAATTTGGGAAGTATGGGAACTCTTAGTACGTAGATTGTCTCAATGGGATCAGTATGTAGAATACGTTCATCCCGCACTGCCATTTTGATTCAGTACATTACTCTTCTCATGTTCTGCTATTCCACAAAACTCATTCATCCTACCATGCTGTTTTCCTAATACAGATATCCATTTAACACCCTCTTATCGCCGAACGATGGCCGATTGGTTAGGGTGCTGGCCTTCGTTACTAGAGTTCGTGGGTTCGAATCCCACTATGGCATGGATGTTTGTAGCCGTTCGGATTCGGCTCTAAGCAGTAGGTCCTGGTCTCCTAAGCCCTCGTGTTTCAAAAAGCAGATGGTAGCGCTCCAAACCAAAACAAAATCCCACCTTCTTATCATTAAGTAATATCTGTATGTTAAGTAATATCTGTATCATTAAGTGTATTATCATTAAGTAATATCTGTATCATTAAGTAATGCTCTGTAAATGCTACTGCTTTTGAATACAACCTAGAATTAGCTCTAGCACAAATTCATCTTCGTATAATATAACTGAGATTTGAGTTAATGCATACTTTGGAAAATATAATATACAAGTAATGAATGCTTAAATCCCTCAAATGATATTAATGG
>CM063506.1:46999908-47022408 GCA_032207245.1 Pardosa pseudoannulata
AATGTCTTATGCGCTGCGAATTAAAAAAAAAGTTTGGGAATCCCTGGGCTAATATTTTGGCTAATTTTAAGAATGAGAATCAATGTACTTTTTTTCTCCAAAGCCGGTAATTGATCTAAAAAGGTTGTGTATTGACACCCTCCGTTTGACAACCCATTACTGTGCGTTTCTTCCCTTGCAAAAGTGTTAACCACGACCCAATTGGCATAATCCCTACCTCGCTTTATCCCGCCTCCCCGGTCGACTGCTCCCATCGGGGGTCCGGGGGAGACAGGGTATCTCCGGAGAGCATCTCCCAATCTCCCATCTGAAAATATCGCTTTTAGAGGCAGTGGACGAGGCAGTGGTCTCGGATTTTAAACGGGAGAGCCCCTTCCTTCCCCCTCTCTCTCCCATTTGTGTCAGTGCTTGCGTGCTAGTAGGTCCGTGTTATTGATCGCTCTGTAAAGGGGAGCAATGGAATTATGATCCATTCTGTGTCGCCCTTTACACGGGAGAGGAGAGATTTAATAATGACATAAACACGACTGCAATGCGCTCGGGAGAATAGTCGCCGCCACAGAGCGCCCGAGAGGAAAAGGGGATAGAGCAAACACACCTTCAGCAAACTGCACCGATGATTGATTATTACTTAATCAAATGATAAAATTACATTTTCGCATTAGTAGTCCTGCTACAATATAGTGCTCGGCGATTTTTTATATTTATTTATTTTTTAAAATTCATTCTTAGTGCACCAAAGAAGTGGGAATATGTTAATGACTAAACAATTTCTAGGTTCAGTTGCTACCTTTTGAAAGAGGCTCTCTGAAGAACTAATTTTGGGGACATATGCTCTCTCATCCCCTCTTGAAAGGTTAACCCCTTAATGCACAGTTTTTTGAAAAAGGTCGGCCAAACAAATCAATTTTTTTAATGTAAAAAACATAATTTAGAATGTTGCCTTGCCAAGAAAATTACAAAAATACAGATATAATCAAAATTTTTATTGCAGTTTTGGATTTTGATAACATTGCAGAAAATAGTCGAATACTGTAATATTACACGCACATCGACTTTTTTTTATGTGTCTTTTCGTATTCCTATTTCAGAATAAACATTATTATCAGTAAAAATGCTTTATTTATACTTTTTAAACATAAATAATAACAATACTAGTATTTATAAAAGTAATCAAAATCTTCTTTTGTGTGATATATTTCGGAACAAGGTGCAGCCCATAGCCCAACATTGCAACTCTCTATTACACATATAACGACTCCCTTGTCTTTTCCTTTTTCCTTTGCTATCTCTTTTAGAACAACACACAGCGTAATATGTGCAAAAGTACAACGCCGCTCGAATTATCTCGTGTGTGCACAGTTTGGCCAGTTTAGCGCGCTTGAGTTAACTCGAAGTTAAGGGTTTAACAAAATAACTGACAAAATTTTAATCATTGTCTTATTATTATTACTTTTGTTTGAACACTTGGACTGGGAAGAAAGCACCCAAAAGGATGTATGGCGATGTTATGTCCACCGATGCTGTTAGTACTAGAACACAAAATAAGAAATAAAAAAATTTAATGATAGGTATAAAACATTGGGCAACATTAGGTAATAAAAACCGGTAATATCCTACCTTTGTTTAAAATGACGTAGTCGATTAAAAACATTTTCTTTTAGAGTAGAGAAAACTCAGATATGTTGGTGCAGGGGGGCATGCTCCCTGCTGAGGCACACAATACCGAGTATGTGTATGAATGTTTATACATACATTTATATATGTGCTTGTGCAATCATATTTTAACTAAATTAACCTACTTAATTACAATTATATTCTAAAATAAATTTCTAACTATTCTATAACTAAAATGACAACCTTTGACTACCACGCGAAAGCCAAGTTAGTTTCTGCTTAGCTCATCTAATCTTACATAATTCCTTTACATAACTTAGTTTCGGTTGTTAGCTTTACCCACGTGGTATACTCTTTACACCTGTGATTGGTTGGCTCCCTTGTACACTCTTATCACCATGTAATTGAATGTAAAAGTTTGGGTGTCAGAAAGCCCCAGACGTATTTTCTCTATAAAGTCTAAAATTTTCTTTTCAAAATTTGATAGTTTTTCTTCAACCACGGCCTATCGAGTGTACTTTATCCCACATAAGTTTGTAGTTAGCATTTTTTATTATTAACTCTTACTAACCCTCATTTTCTCTCACACACAAAAAAAAGAGAAAGAGAGAAAGACGTTAAAGTTCGTGTGCTTCAAGACATTTTACTATAACAAACCACATGCTGATTATACGCGCACAACGAATAAACACATCAAAATATTAATTTGATTTTATAAAAATGGTCTTAATGATAAACTACTTTTATTCTTAAACTTTTTTTACTTAAGAAGACAATGGACCTCCAAAATGAGAGATTTCAACAGAGAATACTAATTTTTTTTTTTGGTTTCGAAAAAACTAAGTTCGGCATAATAGTGTCACTTTTCTGCAATAAAATTATTTTATTTCCTTAAAATTTGCTTTTGGTTTTAACCCTGATTTAAGAGTTAAAAATATTTTTAAAGGTTAATTATTTACCTTTTCAGCGATTTTAAAATGTGCAACAGCCTTTCCTTTCTCTTAGTCTCTCCGAAATTTTCAAAACTGCCATTAATATGTTTGTCATTGTTGAAATATGTAATCGCACTCATACTTGGCGACTTGGCGTTTTGGCTACTTATTATTATTTAAGTAATATCTTTCTCGGACGTACGAGGTTTCCGTGAGTTGATCCTTTTGTGTTTTCATTGGTTGTGTTTGATAAGTTTTGTCCTGTGCTTGTAATTTGATTAGCTGGGCTCAAGATTTTTATAAAACTTTAAAAGCCCAATGTACCTCGTATTTTTATCTTTTATTATCAGTATTATTATTATTACTAGCATATAGCCCATCATAAGACGGGATAAGTAAAATTTTTAATTTTCTATAACTATTAAGTACCCAATGAGACATGTAAAAAATGGTTTGTTTTTTGGCTGAGAACTATCTGGTTCACTCTCAATAATTTATTTATCTTCATACTCCTCTAGAGTCTCCCGTCCTGTAATGCAGTTTAGAATCACATTGAATTCATTTAGTCAAACCGTGTGGTTCTGTATAATAAACAAGCACACAAAAGAACAAACTTCTTAATTTCCAAATGTATAAATTAAAAGTTAGATATTTATTAGTCCGTGAAATGGACTCCTAGACTTATATGAAAAGAATTTATTGTTAATACCGGTGATTAAATTTTCATTGCAACAAAAAATAATCGATGATTCAATTTAAAGTTATCACACATGTACCTAATCTATTATTTAAGCCAAATATAAAAGAAAATCATTTACGTAATATCTAAGTTCAGTGAAAAAAGATATTAAAATAGTGTAGACGATATTTAAATAGTTTAAAATATGAAATGATTAAATGAGATGTTTAAATGAATGACGTCACAATGCTAGAAAAATTGTTATTTTTACTTATTTATTAAGGGATAAATGGATAAATTTAATCAGCTGCTCTTAACCGGGGAAAATAAGGCTTGAAATAATGGCATTAAACTCTCGAAAAGGGGGAAAGGGTTGGATTTCAAACGTTTTAAAGATTACAGTATTTTTTGCTGTGATATGAAGCATATTTATGCAAATTTATTTTAGAATCGGATCGATAGTTTAGGAGAAGATAAACTTTATTCTCTTTGAATGGATGCCTCTATCCATTCCAGGTCCAACCGCTTCATAAATTGGAGGACAGACGTACAGATAACTTAGGCTATTATTATATAGGGGATTATTTTAGTATCTTTAATAAAAGGTGTTTTGCGATCTGCGGTTCTTCATTATGCTTCAACAGTCAAAAAACTTAATATGCCTTTTAAGAGCCGGTCGCACCAAAGTCGTTTATTCGCTAACGGCGATTAATCTCTGTTTAAATAGAGAATTGCGCCCCACCACTGGTACGCTCTATGAGTTAATCGCGGTTAGCTATTAAATGACTTTGGTGACACGTAGCTATTAAACGACCTTGGGACTTAAAGTATTTTGCCGAATTACAGGGTGTAATGCCATAAAAATGAAGAAATTGCTACAAAACTGAACAAGTGTAAATATCTGGGGTTTTTTTTATAAATAGTATTTACCGTAAGCAAAAAACATGCAGAAAATCATTTAAAGCAATATGCAGTACAGTAAGAATAGCTTTTTAATATTTATACCGTACACATAAACATGTTAATGTAGAGATACTATGTGTGCTTTTAAATTTACGCTTCGTTTAAGAGAGGAGAATTATTAAATAACGAACCTACTATAACTCGGTGTAAACTCTATAGGCACTTCAAGGCCACTGATTTTATCCCGATGACCAACTGTACCTATGGTAACGACAGTTGGGGAATGACTTTACTCTTTTTTCCCACTGTGTTAAGGGGTGTCATGCATCGTGTGGGCTCTCCGTGCATGATGAAAGTATGTTTATTTAGACTACACTTTGAAGAATACTTAACACTTTACACAAAATTTTATGAGTAATATCAGACCTGTTTCTAAGTTCGTAAATTTAAGATATAATCCCATTTCATAAAATTACAATTCAAAAATTGTATGTTATATTCTAATCCGTAAGATTTAAAAAATTCTACTAAAAAAGTAATTTTTTTTTCACACACAGTTGCATTATTTACAGAAATAATATCATTAAGATGATTGAATATTTCGCTAATTTTAATGAGTAATTAGTTATAATTTCTCACTATTTTTCTTTATATTTGTATGATTCTTTTAATTTAAAGTAATTAAAAGTATTTCTTAATAATTAATTTATTTAAGAGAATGTAGTTCTGAAATACCTTAAATTTAAGTTGTATGTTAATAAGTATATTATGAAGTTATGTGGATCATAGTAAAGTTTCTATTCCAAAATTGTACTGTATTAATTATTTTATTATTTTACAAGAATTGAAAGAGGTCTTAATGCAATAACAATATTTTGTATAATTTTATTATGTATTTTAAGATTTATGGTTTGTTGACACATTTTTAGAAAGTGAAAATTTCTTTAGAAGGTAGAGATTCATAATGTTTTAGTAAGAATTCTAAACTAAAAGGAATTTTTGTATTTTTACAAAAACATCTGTGATTTATTATAACCATTTTATACATATTGTTAAACTTTTCTTTATGTAAATAGTTAACGCATTTATGCACAACTGAAAATTTTGACTTATAATAATAAAGCAAGTCGTCTGAACGTATTGGAATCAAATCCTCAACTGAAGTGCTGAAAATAAGTGTGAATGCACAGGCTTCTTGGTCGCTACCATAGTAACCGATGACTGGGGAAACGAGAAAGTGTGACCTTGAAGCGCCAATAGATTTTACATGGACTATAACACTTGGCATGCGGGTATACTTCACCGCCAACTTAAGCTTGCAGCGGGCGTTTTTTTCGTGAATCGCGCGAAAGTTTAGTTATTCAGAAAAATCGCAGTAAATCGAAAACTACTTTGTTTTTATGAACGAAACTTTTTTTATTTTACACTTTAATATATACTGTATGATTATCTAAAAAATATTTTTACGAAATTACAAAAAAAAAAAAAAAAATGATTTTTAAAATTAAAGTCCGATAATCTGTCAGCGCATATTTCTTCAACACTATCTTTGCCACAACGGCTCATTTTATCAATTTTGTATTCAACAAAAAAAAATCAAGCTTCAAATTGACAAAACACGACTTATACGTTCTGGAGCTAGGAATTCGATTGAAGACGAAATAACGCAACAATAGACCGAGTAACTCGACAATCATAACTTGTGGAAAGAAAAAATGCAAAGCGTTGCATAGCAACGCAAACAACACGCATATAATTTTACACATACATATAATTATACGTATTTAGTATATATGTGGTGGTTAGCGGGTATCCACCACAAATCTACTAAATACGTATTTTTACGTGACCCGCGCTCCAGTGACAGATTGCAAAAAACGTAAAAATACGTTGCCCGCACGCGAAGTGTTAATATTGGTACAGGTTCTTAAAACTCAATAGGGATTGCACTTCAGATGACCTTACTTCAAACAGACGCGAAATCTTCACTTATCTTTATGTCTAGTCTTCTCCGAAGCTGGCATTTATGCTCTGAGGATGTACTACAGCCTCCATAATCATCGAACTTTATCTTTTATTCGAAAGCCTTATATGTATACGAAGGTTTTATCTTTGCAGAACCTTTAGAGGTTCTAAGAAGGAAAGATAAGATATTAGACGGTATAACATGGTTTAAGATAATATTTCTTTTATTTAACTGCAATGTATTTAACAGTCTCGAATATCAGTCCTTTATAACAGTCCCTCACCTTGCAAAAGGACTCCAGTTAAGCCTGCCTGTCTCCTTGGAAGTAGCAAGCTCTTCGAGTTGATTTTGAACATACATAAAGGGAATGCATGTTATTTACTTGATAAATAAATAGAACTGTACACAATGATAATTGTTTATAAAAAAGCAAAAATTATCAATAAAACTCACATTGTGTTATTGTAAATTTTTGCACCGTGTGTCAGAATAATTTTTAAACTTTTAAAACATGCTCTCACTTTTCACTTTATATAAAAAGTTTTTACTTTTTCGAAACAAAATAAATTTATCAAAATTAATTAGATAAAACACAAATGCTGAAAATCCCATGTATTTACGATAATAATTAAAAGAGATATAGGCCCCGATTCAAGTAAAACGCGTATCTCACCTTCCATCCTCAGACTTGCGGAGATAAGCAAGTTTCGGGTTTGGTTTGGTTTGGGGCGCTACGGTCTAATTTTGCAACACGAGGGCTGATGAAGGCCAGTACCTACTGCTTAAAGCCGATCCGAATGGTTACGAACATTTTTTTTAGCTTAGGGTTTTTTCAATTCCTGGAGCTAATACGAAGCTTCAGAGAGTTATATTTCGGGCACGTAAAGTCACGGAGGTTCCGCAAGGTGGGCCAAAGGTCCGTCACAATGATCCCCGAGTGGTTTTCCAGAGGCCCAAGATTCTCTGTCGCCTCTCAAATTTCCTGTTCTTCTTGTTTAGCTTTCCGGTTTCTCGTCTATAGGTGAAACGAGCTAAATTCTCTTCCAATTGATAAACTTTCTTACCTCCGCTAGTTTGCGGACTGCAGGTGAGATACTAGAGATACTAGTTTGAATTGAATCGGGCCCATGAATGGGCAAAAAGTAAGAAAAATTCTATTTTAAGTGGCTTAATGGTGATGTGATCTCTTAAGGCAGATTCCAAAACGGATAAAAATGCCTATATCAACCAGCGGGATTCGAACCTACGAACTTCGGTACCTTAGAGAACCCCTAATCCATTTGACATTTCAGCATTTGCCCCAACAAAAAGGAATCGTTACCTAAATCTGTTGCTTTTTCAATAAGTACAGGTTGACATAAGATAAGGCTTTTAAACACCGTTAGTTTATCACCATATTTTATTATATACAACTAGCATATAGCCCGTCATATGACGGGATCAGTAAAATTTTTAATTTTCCAAAATTCGAAAGTACCAACCTTATGAGGCAGGTAAAAAAATGGTTTGTTGTTTGGCTGAGAATTAACTTGCAACAAAAAATAATCGATGATTCAATTTAAAATTATCTCATATGTACCTAATCTATTATTTATTAAGCCAAATATAAAAGAAAATTATTTACGTAATATCTAAGCTTAATGATAAGACGTATGAAAGTAAGGCATAATTTAAATAATTTAAAATAAGAAATGATTCAATGAGACGGTTAAGGAATGACGTCATAATGCTAGAAAAATGTTATTTTTACCTATTTATTATGGGATAAATTGATAAATTGAATCGCCTGCTCTTAACCGGGGAAAATAGGAGTTGAAATAATGGCCTTAAAAGCTCGAAAACAAGGAAAGGGGTGGATTTCGAACGTTTTAAAGAAGACCGTATTTTTAGCTGTGATATGAAGTATATTTATACCAATTTATATTAGAATCGGATCTATAGTTTAGAAGATAAACTTTGAATTTTGATCTTTGCATTTTGCTAACTATGGATGCCTCTATCCATTCCAGGTCCAACCGCTTCATAAAATCGAGGACAGACGTACAGATAACTTATTCTATTATTATATAGGGGATAAGTTTTGTTTTATATACGCAAGAGTGCCATACATACAATATGTAAACATGAATTATAATAAAACTGACTGCTCTTTGAATCCTTTATTCAACTGAATCATCAGTTTCGTGAGTATAGACCACATCTCACGTCAACCTGTACGCGTTGAATAAGCAATGGATTCAGTTTCGGAATCTTTTTACAGAAGAACAATGTGCAAATTTCTTGTGGGATAGCAAAAAGTTTTTAAGCGATAAATTTGGCTAAGATTAACTCGTGATTGGGTCTTTAATCAATTAATTTTTTTTTTGCTATTACAACTGAAATCTTCTCACTTTTCACTGAGAAAAGGGAATGTAAAATGAATCTCTTTCTTTACAGCCTCTTCGGGTTGACGCGTGATAAGACCTTAAGGTAAGTGACTACACAGACGTGATAAGAGAGGCTTTGTTGACCGAGCTGATCACTTTAAGAATCAGAATAAAAATGAAAACACATTGAAAACGAGTAACACTACATATATTGAAGATCAAAATAGCAAGTGTTTCGCAGCCCTGACCTTCTCCGCTCAGATCAGTTTCTTCTTTAGATAAACATACTTTGAAAAAGGGTAATAATATTTTATTCAGGCCCAGTGTTTTCACTACAGCGCGAGAAAGTGAAAAACTCGCATATTTTCCTTCTACTAGCATATAGCCAGTCATATGACAGTATCAGTAAAATTTTTAATTTTACTGATCCTGTCAGTAAAATTTTAATCTATGAGGCAGGTAAATTTTTTTTTTTTTTTTTTTTTTTTGGCTGAGAATTATCTGGTACAAACTGAATAATTTTTTTTATCTTCATACTTCCCTATAGTCTCCCGATACTGTGAATACAATTTAGAATCACGTTGAATTCATTTAGAAAGATAATTCAAAGTTTTCTTAAGCTTCCTCGAAATTATCGTTAAGTTCTTTTTGCCATAGTAATTAATGTAAGTAAAGGAATGAAACTATCATTTCCACTACACCCTGGAGATAGATAGACTTTGTTGTTAATACCCGTGATAAAATTTTCATTGCAACAAAAAATAATCGATGATTCAATTTAAAATTATCACATATGTACCTAATCTATTGTTTAAGACAAATGTAAAAGAAAACTATTTACGTAATATCTAAGTTCAGTGATAAAACGTATGAAAATAATGTGGACGATATTGAAGTAATTTAAAATAAGAAATGATTAAATGAGATGGTTAAAGGAATGACGTCATAATGTTAGAAAAAAATATTTTTTTTACCTATTTATTATGTGACAACTTAATAAAATTTAATCGCCTTCTCTTAACAGGGGAAAATAGGGCTTGAAATAAGGGCATTAAATGCCAGAAAAGAGAGGAAGGGGTGGATTTCGAACTTTGATAACCTTACTCTTCAAGAATCACGTTGAATTCATTTAGTCAAACCGTGTGGTTATGTATAAAACTCACACACACAAACGAACAAACTTCTTAATTTTTAAAGATATAAAACTTAAACGCTACATATTTATTAGTCGGTAAAATAGACTCCTAGACTTTGATGAAATGAATTTGTTGTTAACACCGGTGATAAAATTTTCATTGCAACAAAAAAAAAAAAAAAAAAAAAAAAAAAAAAAAAAAAAAAAAAATAATCGGTGATTAAATTTAAAATTATTACATATGTACATAATCTATTATTTAAGCCTCATATAAAAGAAAATTATTTAAGTAGTATCTAAATTCAGTGATAAAACGTATGTAAATAATGCAGACGATATTTAAATAATATAAAATAAGAAATGATTAAATGAGATGGTTAAAGAAATGACGTCATAATGCTATAAAAAATTGTTGTTTTTACTATTTATTATGTGATAAATTTAATCCTCTTCTTTTAATTTGGGAAAATAGGATTGAAATAATGGCATTAAACTCTTGAAAAGGGGGGAAAGGGGGGAATTTCGAAAGTTTTAAAGACGACAGTATATTTCGCTGTGATATGAATCATACATATACCAATTTATTTTAGAATCGAATCGAGAGTTTAGGAGAAGATAAACTTGAGTCGCATTGAATTTTGCTAATCCTAACTCATCAAGAATCCAATATGGATGCCTCTATCCATTCCAGATACAACCGCTTCATAAATTCTATTACAGAAGGACAGATAACTTTGGCTATTATCATATATGGGGTAACTGCGTGAAATACGAGACCTTTATAAAGCATATTAAGAACACTTTGGCTAGGTGTGTACTTAACAAGAGGTTAAATAAATACACAATTATTATAATCCAAATTTTAACATTTTAAAAATTACTTTAATTTACTTCTTTAAGGAACCTACTTATTTATTCTACTTTCGTGTATGTATATTGATTTTTTTAATTTGCTCTTTATTTTTTTTATCTTATGTAAATCTTATGTACATTTCTTGTGCTTCGATTGAAGTAAGACAGCCCATAATAAGATGATTTACTGTTTGGTGTCAAGAGTACAGAAAACGACGTGATTCGTTCATCTAAAGGCTTATGATATTTAGATGATATTAAGAAAATATTTTATGATAGGATAACAGTAATAACGTGAGGAAAATCCGCTAATACCTATCATATACATACTAGAAATCTGGGAAGATAACTTAATACTTTGTTACCATCCCCTGTATAATAATAACCTAAGTTATCTGTCCGTCTGTCCTCGAATTTTTGAAGCGGTTGGACCTGGAATGGATAAAGGCATCTGTATATAATTGTCACACAAAATACTTCGGTTGTAAACATTATTTTATTTTGAAGCACATTTATAATCAATTTTTACCGTTACAGTTTAGGACGCCACACTCAAAACGGGCGCCATTTCCACACACACACGCACAGAGCGTTATCTTACTCCCTCGTCGAACATGACAAAAACGCCATCTACCGGCGTAAACCTCAACAGCATCCATATTGGATTCTTGATGAGTTAGAGTTAACAAAATTCAAAGCTAGTTCGAAAACGTTCAAAATCCACCCCTTCCCCTGTTCGATCTTTTAATGCCATTATTTTAAGCCCTATTTGACCCGGTTAAGAGCAGGCGATTAAATTCATTAATTTATCACATTATAAGTAGATAAAAAATGACATTTTTTTCTAGCATTATGACATCATTACTTTAACCATCTCATTTAATCATTTCTCATTTTAAATTATTTAAAAATCGTCTGCATTATTTTCATACGTTTTATCTCTAAACATAGATATTGCGCAAATAATTTTCTTTTATATTTGGCTTAAATAATAGATTAGGTACATATCTGATAATTTTAAGTTTAATCATCGATTATTATTATTATTATTATTATTATTATTATTATTATTATTATTATTATTATCTGATAATTTTAAGTTTAATCATCGATTATTATTATTATTATTATTATTATTATTATTATTTTTTTTTTTGCAATGAAAATTTTATCACAGGTATTGACAACAAATTCTTTTCATAAAAGTCTAGGAGTCTATTTCACGGATTAATAAATATCTAGCGTTTAAGTTATATATCTTTGAAAATTAAGACGTTTGTTCGTTTGTGTGTTTGTTTTTTATACATAACCACGCGGTTTGCAACCGACTCGCTCAATTTTGGACATCATTTGTAATACTAGACTCAAGACTCGAGTTGGTGTTACATGGGCCGCTGGTTTTTTTGTTTCGGCGGCCGAAGACGGACACCCCTAGAGGGGGTGGGCAAGTTCCACAGGGGGGTGAGAGATGCGATCCCGTCCCCGCCAGCTGCAGAAAAGGACATTTTTTTCCCGTGGAGGCGAAAACTTGACCGAGGGGGGGATTCCCCCCGGCCCTCACGAAGAGGAGTGAAAAAGAGATGCCCGGTCGGAGCGACGGGGAATGGACATTATTCTTCGGAAAGGAGTAGAGACCGAGGGAGGTGTTTGTCCGCTCGGCACAGTTTATTTTTGTCTTCGGTCTTATTTGAGCCCTGTTTGGGTATGATTTGCGTTGTATATATGTTTTGACAAATCTTATTAATAAATGTTTAATCCAGAGTTTTGTCGCTGATGTGCTTCATTGTCGGCCACATAGGCTTTAAGCGAACCCAAGATACCTGCTCTAGTAAAAATAGGCGGGCAGGTATAGAACGTGGCGTGCAGACTTCAGAAAGTGCAGCCGGGGACGCGCGAGGCGTTTTACATCATTCATATATACCGCCAAATAATCACTGTCAATATTAAAATCTCTGCTATCTACCCTATCACGTAGTATGACAAGCTAAATTAAAATTGGCAATTAACATGCGGTCAGTAAAGATAAACAAATTATTGAGCGTGTACCAGATAATTCTCAGCCAAAAAACAAACCATTTTTTTACCTGCCTCATAGGGTACTTTACAGTTGCGGAAAATTAGAAATTTTAATGATCCCGTCATATGACGGGCTATATGCTAGTTTGAAAATAAATGTACATGCACATTAGTGTTTAACTTAGTTTCGAGCGCTACGGTCTACTGTTTTGTTACACAAGGACTAATGAGACCGGTAAACAGCTTAAAACCAATTTCAAAAGGATACGAATATCCATACCATGAAAGGGATTCAAACTAGCAAACTCCGGTACCAAATAGCAGTTCCCTACCCATTGAGCCATCGTTCGGCGATCGAAGTTTTGGGCTTTTATAATAAGCTTAATTTGTAATACCTTTTCTATGCAAGAAAGTAAAAGTTAAAAGTATACCACATTATCTACTGAGGGTTGCCAAGATATTAGCATATTGTATGCGGGTCGTGTACTAGTACGTTTTCTGACGATTGATACATGAGCACGGGTCACGTACTGGTAAGAGTTAGTGTAACAAACCATGTTGTTACACTAACAACATGGTTTGTTTGTGGGTGCAAATATAACGGTCTATACAGAAAAAGGAATCCGAATGCACTTGTCTACAACATAGATTCTTGAAAAATTTAGACAAATAAAAACTAGTTTTGACGTCCGTCGATGCGGAACCAAGGAAAGGGAAGGTTTATTAAAAATATCAAATTAGATTTAAAATTAATTTTTTATTTATCCTTGCAAAAATGATATTACATATATGTATATTTATATATTATATGTATTTGCATTTATATATATTTGTTTATTTGCCCATTTATATATTTGTTTATATATTTCAATATAAAATACAAAAAGTTGGTAAAAAACTAAATAATTTTCGATCTATTGATAATTTTAACTGAATTTACGCTCAAAACGCCTGCTCCCGGTACAATTCTGCTGCAAAATGTACCCGCATACAATGAGTTAAAGGATAAAAAATATGAAATATTTACATTATTGCTTCCGTTTATTAATGATTTTATTTACTATTTCATAATATTAGTCAACGGAAAATTCAGTCCTTTTCTAGCACTGACAACTGCTTGATTTTAATTCCTTTTCTAAACGGAAGGAATAAAGAAAGTTGTCCAAACGCGTGATGGTGATTAGCCGGCAACATGGCAGTGCTTACACGATTAGATCGATCCCAGTGAATATGAAGTACTCGCAAAGCACTCACTTTCTCTTGTCCCTGATTAATGTTGACAATCTCAAAGCTACTGATAAATGTCCCTGCTTCGCACAGCCTTGTCTATTCCCGTTTCCCTTTTATGATCGCAGCGGATTGCGGGGCACGATGCATATTTTATGGCTTGTCACTTGGCCTCGTCCATTCTAAGTTGTGTTGGCCTGCGGAATTCATAGATTCGAAATTATTCTCAGTACGCATTACGAGGGATATAGCGAAGGAAACAATGCAAACTGGTAAAGCTTTCCTAACTATGCAATGCGAACTGAATAATGGAAGAGCTTAATCCTGTTTATTTCATATTAACCTAGGAAGTTAACATTTTTGACGTTGGCAATAGTGTTTACAGAAAATTCTGTAAAGAAACAAAAGACCTTGAATCTGGGTTTTGAAAATATTCAATTTTATAAATGTATTCTGTTAATGAGCATAAAATATTGCTTTCACATAAACTTATAAGACACTATAATTACAAGAAAAGTTTAAATTTTAGGAACCTAACATAGAGTTCTTCTTCTTCTTCTTCAGCAACGCTACAGAGCGTTACAGGCCAAGGCTTTCTCTGTCTGCTTCCTCCAAACGGCACGATTTTTTGCAAGGTTTCTCCATCTATTAATACCCAAGATCTCCAAATCTTTCTCCATACAATCCAACCACCTTGTTGCTGGTCTACCTCTTCTTCTTGTACCTTCAATCTTTGAAAAAGTTAATTTTTTAACTGGGTCCAACTCTGCTCGTCTGAAAACAAGTCCCAGCCATCTAATTCTGTTGGATTTAATAACTCTCAAGATGTTAGGTTGTCTATATTTAGTATATAATTCATGGTTATATAAACCTCTCCATGTATTATTTTCCTTTACTGCTCCAAATATTGACCGAAGGATTTTTCTTTCAAAAATGAGTAGCCTATTTTCTTCTGTTTTGTTAATTGCTCATGTCTCACTGCCATGTAAAATGATCGGTCTTATACGGCTTTTGTATATGTTTATTTTTGTATTGATGCAGAGGAGTTTAGATTTTATTTGTCTCTTTAAACCAAATAGTACCTATTTGCTATTAAAATTCGATTTCTAATTTCTGTTTTTATCTCATTTCTAATGGTAATAAGTGTGTCCAAGTATTTAAACTAGATGACTCCTTCAAAAATATAGTTTCCAATATTAAGTGATTGTACATCATGTATTCTAGGACTCACCACCAAAAATTTAGTTTTTTCCTCGTTTACTCATAAGTCCATATCCTTAGCAGCACTCTCAAAGGCAATACATGCCTCAACCACATCCTGTTTTCTTCTCCCAACCATATCATCTGCACATGCAAGTACCTGAACAGATTTCTGCAGGATTGTGCCTCTAGTGTTGATACCTGTATCTCGTATAACGTTTTCAAGGACTATATTAAATAAAATGCATGACAGAGTGTCTAACAACATAGAGTAACACAGAGTTAATTTTTATCTTAATTTGTTGAAAAATACTGTATGTGTGGCCGGCCCATTGTTTTCTTTTGTTTTTTGTCTATAATGTGGCCCTCAATCAGTTGTAGTTTAGAATCCATGGGTTAGTTGGTAGAGCTAGGGTCTATGTTTTTGCTACACGATGGCTAACGAAACAAAGACCTTCAGATTAAAGCCGATTTAGAAAGGTTACGACCATGCATGGCAGTAGGATTCAAACCCACGAACACCGGTACCAAAGAGCAGCGCCCTACCCCTTCGGGCCTCACTCAGCAGTAATTCAGTCAGAAAAATTTCTTTCCATTATAAAGTTTATGCCTATTTTGACTTTTTCCGAAAAAAAAAAGTTTCATATTTTCGTCTAATTCAGTCATCTTCAAGTTCTCCTGTCCCCTTCATACGATGGCTCTTCTTTTATAAGCAAACTGCTTTTTGACTTTTTGCTTTTACAAGCCACTTAGGGATATCGTATTTTTTCCTCTCTTGGTTCGAAATTACGAGGAAATATCTTCTTTACAGGTGGGCGTTTTAACTGTTCATCTTCAAAACTGTCTTCTGTTGCGAAAGACGTAATTCTAGACGAATATTTCCTCGTTTCAAATTCTTGACTTAAATTAAGCCTTTCTGGCAAAGTGTTATTTTCCGAACTTACATGCGTGTGATATACAAGTGCAGCTCATTTTATTCTCTCTGAAAGCGAACTTTCTTGGAAATATTCTCAAAAGGATGATTTCTCCCTGTTAATCCAATTTTAATCCTGCATTTGCGAGTGGGGATGAGAAGTATATTTTTGTCTTTTCAGAGCACATGCGGGTAAATTCATCTTGCTTTCGAATGGAGAAACTTAAATGCTTAAGTGCAAAGGCAATGTTCATCGTATATGGTACGTGGTTTAATTTATTAGGATTTTATATAAATATAAATGTATGATATGCATATATAAGTATTATGTGTTTAGGTAGACGAGGCGCATCCAGAAAGTATATTTCCCTATTTAAAATAAAAAAGAGGACTCACACTTTCACGGACATATTTATTGGCAACAAGTACAGCAATGTGTGAACTATTTTTCAAAATAACCACCACCAGAATTGAGACACTCGTATTGTGGGATCAATTTTTGTATACCTCTGTCGTAGAACTCTGCCGCCTGTGAATGGAACCAGCCTTCCTGTTCTAGAAGACCGTGCACATCACTTTCCATACCGACAGCGTCTGTTTGAATTTGGTCCTGACCGAAGATCCACTATGATGTCAATGCATCGACTGCTGCTTGGTTTCTGGGGTAAAGTGCGAAGCGTGACGATCCTGTCGAGGAACTCGTCACAGTCATCGTGATACCGCAGCAGAAGTGTCTGTGCTGCTCCTAAGCGTTGAATTTTGTGTTCGGGTGACATTTTCGGCTCATAGACCTGAAGAAGCTGACGATGAATTTCAATTGGAGCAATAATTTGTGCATTCAAGATCACCGATCGAGCCTTGCAGGCGGCGGAGAAGGAATTACAGTTTCCATTTCGGACCACTGCTATCCCGCAACTGACAAGAATCGGGACTCGTCCAGCTGGCATATGATTAATACGTTATAGATCTGTTACGTAATCGCAATTGACAGAGGTAATTACGTTTACTTTAAAGGGGAAAATATCGGGAAACTTACTTTCTGGATGCGCGTCGTAGATAAAATGAAAGTATGTATATTTATTCCAAAAATATATTCGTTTGTCGACTGGAAATCTTACAGACGTTGAGGAAATAAAAGCTGTAGTTTACTGGCATTTGACAATTATTAAATAATATAACTATCATGTATAATTTTAAATTCTTATTCTCCAGTTTTAAAGTTTATGAAACTATGATAGTAAAAAGATAATTCTGTACAGTTTTCCTTCATGACGAATTAAATTATATACTAGAATTTTCTGAGTAATAGGGCTATTTTAATTTATTTATATGAGGTCATTAGTTTGGTTTGATTTAAAGCTTTACTGTCTACTTTTTTGCTTCACAAGGGAAATGGGACTGGGATCTATTGTTTCACCCTTTATATCCTGAATTAATTTGTCATCAACTTTATTACTGCATTTTAGCATCATTAGATAAGTTTTAATCGAGAATAATAGAAAAAGGAAAATTAATTTTTACTGTATTTTAGTAGTTAATTTTGCAGATGGTACTTTCTAGTACCAACATATATTTTTGACTCTATGATAGAAAATAAAACATTAAATTATAAATAAAACAAATGAAATGCTTACCTGTGAAGTATAGAAGTCTCTAAAATATAATAGTACCAAATAACTGGTAATAAACCACTAAATTTACTCAATTGAACAACACGTGTATCAACTCTACCACAAAATGACCTTCGAATGCAGCACGCCAATTATAAAATCCCTACTATGCGAATAAAAAGGATTCCTGATTGGTGCTGTCATTTCTTTTCTGCTGTAGGAACTGCATCGTTCATGTCCTTGTGAGTACCGTCAGGAAAAACGGCTTTATTAGGAATATATAGGTGTTTGATTGAAGCGGTACTTATAAGTACCGTCAGGATAAAAAGGGTTAATTTGTGGATGGACCTGTAAATGCACAAGAAGTAGAAACTTTATTGGAAAGTGTGAGGTTAAGCATGTTTTTTATATGGCCAAATCTAAAGAATAAATCGACAAGTATACCTTTAGGAATTTAAAAAAAAATGTTTAAACTCCGAAGGGGCCGTAATATTTTGATTGTGTATAGACATATCACTAATCTGCAGGTATAATTATTACTTTCAAAGTACATTGTGTTCTTGTTTTTCATTAGATGTATATTTAAGACGTTTATAAATATAGCTTTTGACGATTATATTTTATAGACACAAGTATTTGGGACACGAAAAATGAGCTGTAGAATTCGACATTTGCAAATGCTTAATATTTAACTAATATAAGTACAGTGAGGATAAAAAGGATTGAAGCCGATTCCGCACGTCTACGAAGAACCATACCACTAACAGAATTCGAACTGAGTCTTACTGAGTAGTGTGGGTCGGACGCCAGTACCAAAGAGCAACACCCTACCATTCGGTCATCGTCCGGCTCATTACTTTGGGACTTGATGCCTAAAGTCGAATTCTAACGGTTAGAAATATCTATGGCAACAGCGAGGTTCGAACATACATCCTTTGTTTGAGGTTTCCAGGGATCTAACTATTCGGTAGTCATTTGACCCTCTTGTTACCGTCACTGTCAGATTTTCAAACCCTTCGCCGTACTAGCATTGACTAATTGGGGTTAGTCATCACTCCTAGTTCAGGAAGAAGACTTGCTTCCGAAGATGTTTTAATACTATGGAGATCTAGTTTGCGGTATACACGATGAAAACTTAAAACATCCACATAGCTCACCCAATCCATTCGACTGGGTATTGTTTCAAAATGCAACTTACAGTGTTTATTATCCATAAATTACTATTAATGATTTTTCCCTTCTTTAATTACGGACATTTTTCCACAACTGTAAATTCCGTAACTTCATTATGGTATAAAATTAAAATAAATATTTTAGGTAATTTATTTTATCATTAACCAAATATTAACTTTAAATTAACCCTTTAATGCACAATTTTTTTAAAGCAGGCCAAAAATATTAATTTTTAATGTTTAAAAAACACATTTTACATAAAAAAATCAATTTAATAATTATAACGCCTCGCGCTTCCCGATGACCACAAGCCTCGTTTCTGTACCTGCTCGCCTATTTTGTCTGGAGCAGGTATCTTGGGTTCGATTAAAGCCTAAATGGCCGACAACTAATCACAGCAGCGACAAAACTCTTGACTAAACATTTATTAAGAAGATTTGTTAAAAAACATATGTACACTTCAATTCATACTCAAAACAGGGCCGAAATAAGACCGAGGAAAAAAACAAATGGTGCCTAGCGGAAAACACCTCTCTCGGTCTCAGCTCCTTTCACAAGAATGTCCGTTCTCCGTCGATCCGAGCGGGCATCCCTCCACTCCTCTTCGCGAGGGCCGGGGTGGAATGTAACCCCTCTCGGTCAAGTTTTTTCCTGCACGGGAAAAATGTCCTTTTCTGCAGCTGGAGCGGGCGGGGGTGACATCCCTCACCCCCTCCTGTTGAACCTCCCTGGAACAGGGCTTGCCCACCCTCTCTCGGGGTATCCGTCTTCGGCCACCGAAAAAAAACAGGGGCCCATGTAACACCAGCTCGAGTCTTGAGTCTAGTATTACAATAATGATTTAATAGAGCTTTAATAATGACATAAACACGACTGCAATGCGCTCGGGAGAATGGTCGCCGCCACAGACCGCCCGAGAGGAAAAGGGGATAGCGCAAACACACCTTGAGCAACTGCACAGATGATTTATTATCACTTAATCAAAAGATAAAGTTATATTTTTGTATTAGTAGTCCTACAATATAGTGTTCGACAATATTTTATATTTATTTATTCTTTAACAATTAATTTCTTAGAAGTTCATCAAAGCAGTAGGAATACATTAATTACTAAACAATTTCTAGGTTCAGTTGCTTTAACCCCTTAATGCACAGTATTTTGAAAAATGCCGGCCAAAAAAAATAAATTTTTTAGTGTAAAAAACACAGTTTAAAACGTTGTCATACCAAAAAAATTACAAAAATACAAAATTATTCAAAAACATTTTTGCAATTTTGGAATTTGATAACATTGCAGAAAATAGTCGAATATTGTAATATTACACGCACATCGACTTTTTTTTTTATCATTCTTTTCAAATTTCCTTTTCAGAATAAACATTATCAGTAAAAATACTTATTTATACTTTACAACATAAATAATAACAATACTAGTATATATAAAATTAATCAAAATTTTCTTTTGTGTAATATATTTCGAAATAAGGTGCAGCACATAGTACAACATTGCAACTATTACACATATAACGACTCTCTTTTCTTCTCCTTTTTCCCTTGCTATCTCTTTTAGCACAACACACAGCGCAATATCTACAAAAAGATAACACCGCTCGAATTATATTGAGTGTGCACATTTTGGCCAGTTTAGCGCGCTCGAGTTAAGTGGAACGTGAAGGTTACGGATTTAAGAAATTAACTGACGAAATTTTAATCATTATCTTATTATTATTATTGCCTTTGTTTGAACATTTGGACTGGGCAGGACGTACCCAAAAAGATGTAACGTGATGTCCACCGATACAGTTCTTACTAGAACACAAAATAAGAAATAAAAAAAATAGATATAAAACAAACATTGGTCAACACTGGGTAGTACAAAACGGTAATATCATACCTTTGTTTAAAATGACATACTTGATTAAAAAACTTTTCTTTTAGAAGAGAAGAGTCAGATACGGGGGTGTAGGGGGGTTTGCTCCCCGCCGAGGCACACAATACCGAGTATGTATATACATTTATATATATATATATATATATATATATATATATATATATATATATATATATATATATATATATATATATATATATATGTGTGTGTGTGTGTGTGTGTGTGTGTGTGTGTTTAATGATATTTTAACCAAATTAACCAACTTAATTATAGTTATATTCTATAATAAATTTCTAGGGATTCTATACCTGAAATGGCAACCTTTGGCAATCACAAGAACGCCAAGTTAGTTTCTGCTTCGCTCATCTAATCTTACATAATTCCTTTACATAACTTAGTTTCGGTTGTTAGCTTTACCCACGTGGTATACTCTTAACACCTGTGATTGGATGGCTCCCTTGCACACTCCTGGCACCATGTAAATGAATGTAAAAGTTTGGGTGTCAGAAAGCCACAACGCATATTCAGTTATGTATTTAAGGGGTTAATGAAATAGTTTCAAAAATCTAAAAAGCAAACTCCTAGGTTTGTCAGCTGGATCAAATATAAGTAGTAAATATTGTGATGACATTATTTGGAACTCAAATATATTAGTTACATTTAATTAATATTAAAACTCATTTAGATGAATAATTAGAAATTGTAATTTTACATTATACAATACCGTGTTTTAAAACACAGAGGTACATTTAGGAAAAATCTGCAACTACATAAAGAACTTTTAATAATAAATATTGGAAAGAAATTCCCCTTTAAAGAAAAATTTGATTAGCAGACATAGAAAAAGTAAAGTTTCTACATTATATATCAACTTTTCCTACCGCATACTTTGCACTTTTATCCCAGAAACTGTTATAATAAAATAAAGAAGAAAAAAATTCAAATTTTGAAAAATCCCAAATTCCATTTAAAAATATTCATTTTAAATTATCTCAGTCATAAACCATGCGGTCGAAACGAAATATTTGAACCATAAATTTACGGGGGTAAAAATAAAAAATGGGGAAACACAATCAAAAATGCATTCATTCACTTGCAGCAGTGACAAATTTTAAAGCACCATTATCCAATATTTCTTCTGCTGCATGTTTCCGTAATCACAAACGAGAGCAAGCATTAACTCAGGAAATCCATTTTTCGCTTGAGTTTCTACGAATAATCTGAAACACATCTAGATGGTGACTGGGGATGAGACATGGGTCAAATACGACAATATTCTGCAAAAACGATCGTGGTCAAAGTTCGGTGAAGCAGCTCAAACGGTGGCCAAACGAGGACTAACGGCCAGGAAGGTTCTACTGTGTATTTGTTGGGACAGGAAGAGAATCATTCAATATGAGTTGTTTACTCATAGCCAAACACTAAATTCAGATCTCTGCTGTCAATAACTGGATCATTTGAAACTAGCGATTGACCAGAAACGGCCAGAGTTGGCCAACAGAAGAGGTGTTGTGTTCCATCCGGACAACGGCAGGCCACACGTCTGTAGTGACTCTCTAGAATATTCTGATGACATTATTTGGAACTTAAATATATTAGAGTTACATTTAATTATTATAAAATCTCATTTAGATGCATAATTAGAAATTGCAATTAAATTTTACATTATACATTACCGTTACATTAAAACTCGGTACATTTTGGAAAAATCTGAAACTACATAAAGAACTTTCAATAATAAATATTGGAAAGAAACTGCTCTTTAAAGAAAAATTTGATTAGCAGACACAGAAAAAGTAAAATTTCTACATTAGATATCCACTTTTCCTACCGCATACTTTGCATTTTTATCCCAGAAACTGTTATAATAAAATAAAGAAGAAAAAAAAATTCAAATTTTCAAAAATCCCAAATTCCATTTAAAAATATTCATTTTAAATTATCTCAGTCATAAACCATGCGGTCGAAACGAAATATTTGAACCATAAATTTACGGGGGTAAAAAATAAAAGATGGGGAAA
>CM063506.1:47027408-47042408 GCA_032207245.1 Pardosa pseudoannulata
GGAATACAGTTAAAAAACTGCTCCCTTTTTCTAATAATGAACGCAGCCAGCTAACTTCGGATATTAATGATCGTCTTTCAAGATGGAAAAATATTTCAGCAAAGGTAATAGAGTTATTTATTTGGAAAAGAATATATCGATATAGCAATGTCCTATTTGTACTAAAAATTTAGTTATTTTTCAGCGGGATAAAAAGAATTTTATGATACGATAACAGTGGTAATGCAGGAAAATTAGCTTATATCTTATATATGCAGGAAATTCAGAATTTATATCTATGTTATAATTTGAAACTATTTTAAAGGGACTAAATATGATTCAAATCTCAAAAGTTTCCATTAGAACAGCTTATTTTTATTTCAATATAAAAATGTTTTACTGTTTAGAATAAAATTTTCTGTATCGTTTAATAAGGTTCTAACTTTATACATACTTATATAGTTTCGCAATATAAAGCAATACATTTTTAAGAAACACAAAATTTGTACACAAAATTTTAAAAAAATAGAAATCTACTTACCCATTAAATAACTTTTGAAATTTGTAATTAAGAAAATAATTAATGTATCAACTTAAATTGTGTTAATCTAAATAACAAATATATACGCAAACAACATATTTTATTATCGTCAGTTTTGGTTTTGGTTTGGAGTGCTACGGTCTACTTTTTGCAACACGATGGCTAAAGAGACTGGGTCCTACAGCTTAAAACAGATTCCAAACGTCTACGAAAATCCGTGCCACAATGGGATTCGTACCCACGAACTCCGGTACCGAAAGCCAGCACCCTAACTAATCGGCCATCGTTCGTCTTATTAGCGTTAGGAAAGCTGTTTTCTATTTTTCAACTTTTTTAACAGTTTTTAGTTATTTTTGAAATTTATAATGTGACATTCAGTAAAATTTTAGGTTTACAGAATAAAACATATTTTGATTCAAATTTTAAAAAAAACTAGTTTCTAATAAATATTATTCAAAAATTATCTGGCAAATAAATAAATTTCAATGAATTTAATTTTTTTTCTCATTTGGTGTACATTTTTATGTTATGTCAAAAACATGTTACATTAAATTGCAAAACTAAATTAGGTACTTAACACATTGTATGCGGGTACATTTCTCAGCGGAACTGTACCGGGAGCGGACGTTTTGCTCGTAAATTTAGTTATTCAGTTAAATCTGAATAGATCGAAAATTATTTAATTTTTTAACCAACTTTTCGCATTTTATATTGAAATATATAAATAACAACCATAAGATTTTTGTAAAAAAAAATTATATTTTTTAGTGAATAAATTTATAATAGTATCGTAAATGTGAAAAATCAAATAGAAATAATAGTATATAATTTTAATTTTTTCGAATTATGTTATATGTAAACATTTTTACATTATAAAAAGTGAAAAGAGCAATCATAAAACTAATAATGTAAAAACTGCTTTTTATTTGTCTAAATTTTTCTAGAATATATGTAGTAGACAAGAACATTCGTTTCGTTTTCCTGTATATACCGTTATTTTTGTACCCACAAACAAACCATGTTGTTACACTAACCCGTACTAGTAAGTGACCCGCGCTCAAGTATCAATCGTCAGAAAACGTACTAGTACGTGTCCCGCATACAGTGTATTAAGACTAGTACTTAAATCGTCGTACTCAAATCGTTATTAAAAAAACTTTAAAAATTCATTTTTAAAAGGAGCAAAGCTTTTCGTTTTATACTGAATCGGGAGAATGCTGTTAAATGAAGATTTTGTGTTCGAAATATACCATGTTTCCTTAGGGAGATGGGGAGACGTTAGTAAACATTTTTAAAATTATTAACTCAAAAGTTGCGTTAAATAATAAAAATATAATGTAAACAAATCACATATAAAAGGTTTAAGATAATGAGTACTTAACCCTTTCTGATAAATATATTTCAAAAATAATCTGGCAAATAAATTTCAATGAATTTCATTTTTTTTCATTTGGTGTACATTTTTATGTTATGTCAAAAACATGTTACTTTAAATTGCAAAACTAAATTAGGTACTTCAGACTAGTACTCAAATCGTTATTAAAAAAACTTTAAAAATTCATTTTTAAAAGGAGCAAAGCTTTTCGTTACTAAAAAGCTGGCTCCGGTCAAAAGTCGGGGAAGCCTCAATGTGGTCAAAGCACCTACGTAAAAAAATCGAAAACCCCCGAGTCCCAAAATTCTAGGCTTTTTATACATGGGGGTCGGTTACGGTCCCACCAACCATTTTCTGGTCAGTTACAATTCCAGTTATCTGAGAACTCCAGCTAAGGTTACAGCTAGTTAATTAGTCGAATTCTCATTCGCTAGGTGTCCCGTTCCGGAATTTTCGAGACAATGCTCCGGAATCATTAACACGACCGATCAGGTTGTGACGCCTATTCAACCGATCTGCGTCGCCGCGCTATTGTAGTCTGTCAAGCAGATGGGACACAGCTCAATTGATTTCGGTTGTTAGTGTTCTGAACAAAGGGGGTCTTCCCACTGTTAATGACACACAAACTCTAATGAGATCGAGTAGGCATGATATTAAATTGAAGTATAAACTTTAGGAAGGGAGATGAGAATAAATATTAATAGGTTGCTTGAGTTTGGGCAGGCAAGTCATACGTTGAGGAAATACGGCGGTTGCGTTCCCGTTTTTAAAGCTCCAGCTGCGATGTCGGATTCGCAAAACATCATTTATTTTACCCGACCCTCATTGGCTGGGAGTTTAGGTGGGTTATCGATATGTCTCGGTATTAACTTTTATCGGTCAGCCATCAAGGACAGGGCTAGACTTGAATAGGACCGGCATTATGTTATAGTGCCACAAAACTAGACTTCCTGTCTCCACGTTATTGTTACTCCGGCCACACCTGCTTGAGAAGAAAAGATGGAAACAACTGATTCCCCACCGGATAATAAGTCGGTCATTGTAGTTTGAGACATTCATCTAGAACTTCACACTATCATCTACATACTGGAAATTCGGTATAACGCCTCGCGCGTCCCCGGCTGCACTTTCTGAAGTCTGCAAGCCTCGTTTCTGTACCTGCTCGCCTATTTTGTCTGGAGCAGGTATCTTGGGTTCGATTAAAGCCTAAATGGCCGACAATTAATCACAGCAGCGACAAAACTCTTGACTAAACATTTATTATTAAGAAGATTTGTTAAAAAACATATGTACACTTCAATTCATACTCAAACAGGGCTCAAATAAGACCGAGGACAAAAATAAACTGTGCCGAGCGGAAAACACCTCCTCCGGTCTCAGCTCCGTTCACAAGAATGTCCCTTCTCCGTCGTTCCGACCGGGCATCTCTCCTCTCCTCTTCGCGAGGGGCCGGGGTGGCATCCCCCCTCGGTCAAGTTTTCGCCTCCACGGGAAAATGTCCTTCTCCGCAGCTGGCGCGGGCGGGGTCGCATCTCTCGCCCCCCTCCTGTAGAACCTGCATGGAACAGGGCTTGCCCACCCCCTCTCGGGGTGTCCGTCTTCGGCCGCCGAAAAAAAAACCAGGGGCCCATGTAACACCAACTCGAGTCTTGAGTCTAGCATTACATTCGGGAAGAAAACTTTATACTTTGTTATCATTTGAAAATAAGTGTACATCCTTTAAAGAAGATACTGCGTTTTTCAAGCTTAATTTTTTTTTTTATTAGAATAGCCTATTTTTGGTTCAGCATCAAATAAAATGTTGTACTCTGCTTAGAATAAAAGTTTTCTTAAATCATCTATAAGGTCCTAACTTCATACAAAAGTTATATAATTTTCATATATTAATGAATGCATTAAAAATTTCTACTCTTAGTCAAATTAATATAAATACACTGCTGTGGTGTAGTACATTGCTGTTGTTATTTCAAAGTCATTTATAACCCAAAGTTGCTTTATATCGTCTTTAATTATAGTATAATACCACTGATCTATATTACAGTGTTCAAATATAGAACAAAGGACCAGGAAATATGCAAATATATATATATATATATATATATATATATATATATATATATATATATATATATATATATATATATAAAATTAAAAAGTAAAAGAAGCATTTTACGTCAAAAAAAATTGCCAAATCCAAGAGAACGCTGCATTCTTTTCCTTCCTTCTTTCTACTCAGGCAACCCTATACTTTTTCCATTATACTGCTGATGCGTTCGTTGTTCCATTGTTCTTTTTACAATGCGTCGTTTCCCGGCTCTGCCCAGAAGGACCGGGACTCCAAGGATGGTCCTGAATCGCCTCCTGGAGACCAATCATAATTCTCCAAAACTTGGTGAAGTGTAAATGCAATTGTTTTCACTGTCCACACCACACGCTTCCTGGAGTCGCGAAAAATACTTGGGCATTCAACTCACAACGTGTGAGTGCGGCGAGCAAATCAGTTTCGCAAACCTAAACATAGCTGCACTCTTACATACACCAAACCGTAAAATGACTTTTGAACTTTGCAATTCAGGAACTAATTTCTTTTATACGAAACCGAAGTTGGTTATCTTTTTTTATTCTGTGAACTTCAGTTATATAAATACTAGCAAACTATTTTATAGTATGACAAAATCTAATTTATTTTTTTAACAGCTTTTCGAACCTAACCCCTTTATCACTCTTTAAAATGATTTATCAAATGAATTAACCACTGGAGTACCACTTTCACAGAAAATTGACCCTTTTCAGCAAAATATCGAACAGAAAATTTGTTTTTAGATAACGTACAAATCTGGGTTGGACGCTAAAAGCTGGAGTTTGTTTTTTAAAGAAACGTTCTTCCTTTGAATTGGAATTAAAAATCTGCTCCCTTTTTCTTAAAATATACGCAGCCAGTTAGCTTAGGATATTAATGATCGCCTTTCAAGATGGAACATGATTTAAGCGCAGGTAATCGCATTGTTTATTTGAAGAAGTACATGTCGATGTGTGAATGTACTAAAAATAGAGTTGTATTTCAGCAAGAGAAAAATATTTTAAAGTACAATACGTAATGTGGGAAAATTGGTTTATATCTGTCATAAATATATTAGAAATTCGGTAAAAACTTAATTTTCTATTATTCTTTGAAAATAAATTTACATGTTACAAAAAGAAATACAGAGATACATAAGGCAATAATACATACTAAAAGAATAAAAATTTTCGAGTCTGTGTGTGCATCCCTGGAGAATTAACGAATCTATCGAGATATTTTTCCTTGATTTCATCGTTGCAGCTCAGAAAGTAAATTAGATTATGTTTCCTCGAAATTTAATTAGTTTTATTTACTTTCTCGTATACGTATTATAAGGAAAGTATCGTAATCGTTCAAATACTCAACTGCGAGATTTTGATTTATCTTCACGCTTTGGACCTCTCTGAGTCCAAATATATTCTTTTCGGAAAAATATCTGTATGTGGAAAGGAGGAGTATGTGTGAACACGATTACTCGCTACTGACAGAAGAAGCTTTAATCGCATCTCTCACTTTATTTCATGTACTCTTTAACTCGCTACAAACTTAACACATGCTCTCAACAAAAAACTAAGGACAGAAAACAGACTCACCTTCGTTGCGGACTTTCTAAAGAGCTCAAAACAAAATTATCTTAGTAAGACCAGAAGCTTGGCTTGGAAGAACTTTTGCACTAACACCTATTCCAATTTCGGGGATATATAAAAAATAGGGCAGGGGAAGACTCTCAGACCAAATGAATTAGTTGGGTGACCCAAAACAATACCTTTGACCGGATGAATAAATTAATGACTTTCCCCTGTTCCCTATTTTCCAAACCCGCAAAACTGTTCTCCAAATTTATGTGGCAACAAGCCTTTGACTTCCGCGGATGTTGAAAAAAAAAACAGTTTTTTTTTAATATATAATTAATAGTCTTGTTCCGGACAATATAGACGTCAAAACCCTAAAAGAAGTTTTCCATGTAAATCCAAAATTTTTATTGAACTTTGCGAATATCTCAATGTAATTAGATTAAATTAAAATTCCCTCATTCCCTGTACGATAATTCGATCCTGGGATTTCTCGTACTGAAGCCCATTGCGCTGACCACTGCGTCACAGATACGTTAGCAGTGAAGAGTTTCAAGTGGCATTATAATAATCTCAGTAAGCACGCAATTCTGGATTTTCAATAAAAAAAAACATTTTCTATCGGATCAAATTGTGAATCTAAACCGTTCTCGAATCAACGTAACCCAAACCATGGGGGTCGCCGGTGACCGGCATTCAACTTGACTACATTGCCTTGGGGTCCCACCGATGACCGGTGACGCAGCAAATAATAAAAGTAAATAATTATAGTAAATATGGATACTGATAAATTTTTCAATAGTACCATTGTTATTATAATGGTTTGGAGAAATTAATGCAATATAGAATGTACAAAAATAATTTTATTAGTACATTGAAAATATACATTTTATCAGTGCATATTGCGATGAGTCATATCAAGGCCGTAGGCAAGGGAGGGGATTTAGGGGACCGGTCCCTCCCCGAAATTCCAAATTTCTAAAAGACCATTTCGTGGAAAGAAAATTGACCATGTGTGTTGGTGTGTCATCTGCCTAGCTGTGCATAAACAACAGTGTTCTTAGAAAGAGATCACTTTGACCATAAATGTCTTGCGGGCTTTTATCTAACCCCATTCCCTAGGGTCATTCGCCTCAAGATCCTTTGGGGTAATCTATTGTATATCGTCTTTCTGTTTGAGGTGCTCCATGGTTTAATATTTTAATACAGATTGTATCTTCTAAAATAGCGTCAGCTTATTACGTTAGACAAGATTATGGTGTATAGCTAAATGAGAGACAAATTTAAAGGAATAAATGTATAAACGGTTTTTAATGTTGATTTTACTTTTAAATTGATTGTGCAGATGCATAAACATTATTACTTACACCGCGTTTACACGAGTCAAGTAGACGCTCAAGTAGTAGGTCAGTCAAGTTGACTTGAAAGTACTACTTGACTCTTGTAAACGGTTCTGGTCAAGTCAAGTAGCTACTTGAGTCAAGTAGTGAGGCAAGTCAAGTAGTTCTTAACGGTGGACAAGTAACTTGACTCAAATGAATCAAGTGAAGTAGAGGGCACCACTGATGTGTAAATTCTGTATCATTTCGCTATTGGTAGCAGTCGTTTGTTTTTAGTACGTATACGATATCAGAAAATGAAAAAAAAATTAGGATTTAAACTAGAGGTAAAGCATGGACCATAAATTTTCCATCTTTTCAAATTGTTCCATTTAATGAATGAAATTATAGATAACCCTACAATTGATAATTAAGGTAACTCAAAACAAAATAACTCTTTCACGAATAAACTTTGTCCAACTTTGTTTGAATGTCTAAAGATTCTAAAAAACATGTACACTTGCTCCGAAAATTTTCCTTTTACATCTTATTTATTTAATTTACTCTTTTACGGAAAAATTATTTCCTGCTCAACGCATTACTGACTTAACTAAATATCTTAAAATTCACCCTCTCTAAACAATCAATTTAATGATATCAGCCATATTCTTTCTTAAACATTCCACACACGGAACATCTGCTAAACTGAACACCTGCGTAATAAAAAGTATAAATTTTACACCAGGAGAGTGAGTATTCAAATAAAGCTAAAATAGTATGTGAAAATTGCATTTTAAACTCTATAAATACCAAATTAATTTTTAAAAAATAGAATTGATTAAATACTCTCAAAACTGTATAAAATTTCCTTATATCATTACAGAATAATTTCTCGAAAATTTGAAATCGCGAAAATATTCTGTTAATAGTCTGCAATAGTTATTGTTTAGAAGCAAGTTACTTGAATCAAAACTTGACTACGTGTAAACGCATGCATTCTAGTTCCAGGTGAGTCAAGTAAACTGAGAAAAACTACGCATGCGCGGAGTTACTTGACTTGATCGTCTACTTGACTCGTGTTTTGGTTTGGTTTGATTTGGAGCGCTACGGTCTACTGTTTTGCACACGAGCACTTGACTCGTGTAAACGCGGTGTTATTCTAAGCTTTAAATTTTTTCATTATACCATTTTTTAATCATTTTGTTGTTTTAAAACTACATTGTGTTATGGTTCTCATTAGGGGTATACATGCGTAAGAAAACCTGTAGTCTTATTCAAGTATCACTTACAAAAGACAAAGTTTCCCCTTGGTACCCCTCCGAAAATAATTTCTGGCTACGGCCTTGAGCCAGATTGAAACATTCAAGGCAAATAAAAGGTGAATTAACGCAATCGAAACGATATGTCACCACTTTTAGTCAAATTCTTTGTTCTAGTTCTTCCTAGCTACTTTGAATGATAAAGAATGAGAGTAATCACTTAGCAATCAAAGCACGATTAATTGAAAAAAGCACAATCGTAGCAAATGCCTACTGCGCCGTGGGAGTCACCGACGACCCCCACCACGAAAACTGCTTCAAGTACAATTTTATAACTCATTTTATCTGATGCAAATAATTCAGTATAATATGCATCGCATAATGCGTCGGCGCCTTGGGCAAACCTTCGAAAATGCGTCTGGCAGTCAACGTGTTAATTACACACACAAAATTTCCTCAAAATCAATCCAGTCGTTTAGACCAGAGCCGTTTAGATTGAGTTTTATTACAGGCACACTGACAGAAGAATCTTATATATAAAAATACATATAAATATGTGCACATGTATGTATTATGCTCAAGTATACCGGTTATCAATAACCGACTAACGTTAAAATAAGCGTTTCACAATTTTATTGTAGAATATAAATATTCCCAAATCCTTTTATGCCTTAAAATTTAAATACCTAATAAATAAAACACCTGTTTATATTATTTACGCTTTCACTCGCAATTGCAAAATCTAATATAGAAAGCAAAAAGGCAAGGAACAGGAAATATCTTAGCAACAACAAACAGCAACCGTATCTGCGTTCCACAAGGTCAGAAACTTCGACGAGGATAAAGTCCTTGAGGAATTTCTAAGCTTCAGAAAAGCATTTCCACTTAGTAGGTCACGTGCGAGAAGGTTTCAAAACAAACAGATATCATCCATAAATTTTTCCGCAATATCTTAAATGACTGCAGAAATAGATGTCAAGTTCATTCTAATTTAAGATCTTTACGACACAAAAATTATCTTTACATGAAGAATTCGGACAAAACAAGTATCATCTAGGAATTTTTTGTGCAAGATCATGATTGTCACCAGAAATAGATATGATGTTAAGAATTTTATTTACGAGTTAAATTCTTTTAAGATTTACTCTTTGCTTCTCATCTATTAGTAATATATTTAATCAGATGTTAAAATACATCCTTTTAAACATGTAGAACATAATTTTAAAATTTTTAAGATATAAAAATTTATTGAGGAATGCATAGTTCCCAACAACTAGAGACATCATATAAATAATGAAAAACTATTTTCCACGAAAACTGTCTTTAGATAAAGAATTTGATCCACATTATCCACAAATTTTTTCTCAAAACCTTAAATGGCTGCAAAAATATATGTCAAGTTCAATGCAATATAGGACTTTAATTAACGTTAATCTCATTCCGTGTCCACACTTTGTATTTCAGCGATTTGTAAAATATTTTTTAAGTATTAAAATGCATCATTTCGAGCATCTATAACAGTGATTCTCAACCTTTTTTAAGCTACCGCCCCCCTACGGAACCAAAATATGTTCAATGTCCACACCCCTTTGTAAAAATCCCGTAATTTAAAGTGTAGGGTAGGTTTGGTTTAATTTGGTTTGGTTTGGTGTGCTACGGTCTACGTTTTTGCAACACGAGAGATAATGAGACCGGGACCTACAGATTAAAGCCGATACCGAACGGCTACAAACATACATGCCACAGTGGGATTCGAACCCACAAACTCCGGTACAGAAGGACAGCACCCTAACCTTCAGCCATCGTTCGGGGTGTAGGGTAGGAGATGTATTCAATTATAAGAGGTAAAATGTTTAATTTTCTTCAAAAGGGTTACAAATCAATTTTCAACCCTCAAACAAATGATATTGCTGAAAGGTTAGGTTGCTGACCTGCGGTTCCGGAGTTCGTAGGTTCGAATCACACTGAGGCATAGACGTTCGTAGCCTTTCGGAATTGGCTTTAAGTAGTAGATCCCGGTATCAATAGCCCTCGCGTTGCTAAAGAGTAGACCTTAGATCTCCAAACCAAACCAAACAACTGTTGTTGACTAAACATATTCCTCTGAATGTCGACCTAATTTTACGCAAAACATAGGGAATGAAAATAACTGGTTTTGTAATCACGTCGTAAGTTTGTTTTATCACTCGTAAAAACGTTGTAAATTAGATAATTAATCTAAAAAATTTATTTAGTATTTTTAAAATTAAGTCTGAACGCCAAAGCGTCGCTCCTCTACTGCCCGAAGCAAGTACACTGCTCCCCAGCATTATCTCACCTTTCTCGGGGAAGGGGGGGGGATATTGCCCCGTTGAGAACTAATGATCAAGAATATAAAAATTACTATAAAAATGTTTTTTGGGAAAAATTTTTTACAAACAAAAATTAATCTTATAAATATTGTAAATCATTTTCTATAAAAATTATCTTTTATATAAAGAATTTGAACAAACATGTATCGAGATTTTTTGCAAGATCTTAAAAATGACGGGAAATGTATGTCAAGTTCAGTGCTGCTTAGAACTTAACTTACGAGTTAAATTCTTTTCCTGCTCCGTTTTATCTCATCGATTTGTGAAATATTTACACAGATTCAGATTGCATCATGCCAGACATCTAAAAAAGTCTTTACAAATTTCAAATATGGAAATAAAGTTATTGGGAAATTTTTTTTCTACAAACATAAAATGCACATCTAAGTGCGTTTCCCTTTACACAAAATTTACCTTTTCATAATGACATTAAAAATACTTTTGGGAGAAATTTACTTCTGGTGCCTCCAGTATATTTTTATTCTTTCATATTTGTAGTATAGCGGAAGTATTGTAATAGTCCAAAAATTTAACCTGAGAATTTGATTGATCTCCGTGTTTTGAACTTGAGATCGAAATTTCGGAATTTTCGGAACAGATTGATTTTTTGCTTGTGTGTGATCATAATCAATTCTTAACAAACTTAAAATATAAAGATAAAATAGTTATTGGGATTTTTTTTTTTTTTTGTAAACATAAAATACGCATCTAAGTGTGTTTCACTTTGCACAAAAGTTACCTTTTCATAATGACATTAAAAATACTTTTGGGGGAAATTTATTTCTGGTGACTTCAGTATTGTTTATTCTCCCATATTCGTAGAATAGTGGAAGTATTGTTATAGTTCAAAAATTTGAAACCGAGATTTTGATTGATCTGGATGTTTTGATTTTGAGATCGAAATTACAATTTTCGGAACAGATTGATTTTGTGCTTGTGTGTGATCATAATCAATTCTTAACAAACTTAAAATATAAAGATATAAAAATTATTGGGATTTTTTTTTTTTTTTACAAACATAAAATACGCATCTAAGTGTGTTTCACTTTGCACAAAAGTTACCTTTTCATAATGACATTAAAAATACTTTTGGGAGAAATTTATTTCTAGTGTCTTCAGTATTTTTTATTCTCTCATCTTCGTTGTATCGTGGAAGTATTGTTATAGTTCAAAAATTTGAAGAGATTTTGATTAATCTGGATGTTTTGAAATTGAGATCGAAATTACAATTTTCGGAACAGATTGATTTTGTGCTTGTGTGTGATCATAATCAATTCTTAACAAACTTAAAATATGAAGATAAAAAGTTATCGGGAAATTTTGTTCTACAAACATAAAATGCACGTCTAAGCGTGTTTCACTTTGCACAAAATTTACCTTTCATAAATGACATTAAAAATACTTTTGGGGAAAATTTATTTCTGGTGACTTCAGTATTGTTTATTCTCCCATATTCGTAGAATAGTGGAAGTATTGTTATAGTTCAAAAATTTGAACCCGAGATTTTGATTGATCTGGATGTTTTGATTTTGAGATCGAAATTACAATTTTCGGAACAGATTGATTTTGTGCTTGTGTGTGATCATAATCAATTCTTAACAAACTTAAAATATGAAGATAAATAGTTATCGGGAAATTTTTTTCTACAAACATAAAATGCACGACTAAGTGTGTTTCACTTTGCACAAAAGTTACTTTTTCATAAATGACATTAAAAATACTTTTGGGAGAAATTTATATCTGGTGACTTCAGTATTGTTTATTCTCCCATATTCGTAGAATAGTGGAAGTATTGTAATAGTTCAAAAATTTTAACCCGAGATTTTGATTGATCTCCATGTTTTGGACCTGAGATCGAAATTACAATTTTCGGAATTGATTGATTTTGTGCTTGTGTGTGATCATAATCAAGTACGTTTTGTCGTAGGGAAACCAAACTATCAATACATAAATTACAGTAAAAATTGTTCTTTTCTATAAATTTTTGAGCCACTCCCAGTAGCAGCAACTGGCACTAGCAAGCATTCTGCTACTTATGATAGTAGTACTTATAGTACTATTATTTAAGTATTAGTATTATAGTATTTGTAGTTACTTAGTATAGTATTAGTGCTAACCCTATTAGTAATAGTAGCAGAATGCTACAGTTTTCTGCTACTATTATGCATAGTCAATTTTACGTACTTCTCCAGTTTGTTGGATTCAACGGAATTCAACAAACTACATGCAAGTACTTACTTTTCATATTAAGCAAAAAGTATGTATGAGTAATTTTATAGGCCTGTATACATTAATACAACAGATAGGTATTCACGTATTCACATGCAGTTGAAATAAAGCCTTTATAGCTGTTCAAACAATGATTTTTAAGGGGGGGTTTTAATAAAAGAAAAAATATTTGCGGAGATTAATTTAGAATCATTTTTATTACCTGATAATATGGAGTACAAGAAGTATTCTAATGGGAAAAAAATTTCGGTTTATAACGAAATGTCTATGTAATGAAAAACAATATAATATTAAAGTTAACGGTTATTGCCAGATGGCAGTACCTCAGCTCTACACAGCAAACAATGTTACCTTAATAAACGAATTTCACTTTGAACTTTTAAACGAATGTGCAAATAATATACCTAAAAATGTATAATACAACCAAAAATTTTTTTAAAAAGGGCATAATTTAAAAGCATATAAAGTGGTCAGGTAGTATCCACATATGATTTTTTTTACAACAGAGCCTCGATCCATAGTTTTTTAAGGGGGTGGAAGGAACAAATTTAAATGCCATGGTTGCTAAAATCGATGTAAAATGTGTAAAGTGTGTACTATGAATAAATTATATGCTAACTATATTATATGCACACACATATATATATATATACATATATATATATACATATATATATACACACATATATATATATATACATATATATACACACATATATACATATATATATACATATATACATATATATACATATATATATACATATATATACATATATACATATATACATACATATATATATTATATACATATATATATATATACATATATATATACACACATATATATATATATGCATATATATATGTATATATATATATATATATATATATATATATATATACATATATGTAAATTCGTGATCCAGAGTTAAGGCGAATGGAAAACAGTCTTCTTGATAATAATAATTTTATTAAATCATCATTTCTTCTAAAAGCAAAACCTGCGCCATTTTCATTGTTCGTGACGGAGCTAAGCGTGGAAAAGGACCGCTCCATGTCCACGGTTTCACTGAAACTTATCTGTTTGCAAGCTCATCAAATAGCTCAAAAATGCTTCCGCCTGACCGGATGATCCCAAAAGCTTACGCGAGCGTGGGTCTTTTTCATTTATTTTATTATTATAAAAGAGTTCTCTTTTTAAAATCGCTTTTAACTCACGTAATTTCCAACTACCCCTTTTTTAGACCTGACATATATACCCACAAGATCTTTAGTTGTCCTACTTTCCAGATTACAAATTGACGGAAGAAACAATGAATACGGAAAAAATGAAATCGATTCAACGGGACAAAATGAATTGAACTATCAATATAAAACGATGGTTTGGTTTTGCTTTATTAGGAGTTCTATGATCTACAGTTTTTGCTACACGAGTTCTAATGAGACCAGGACCTACTTATTAAAGCAGATTTCGAATGCCTTCATACATCAGTAAGATTCGAACACACGAACTCCGAAATATAAGAGCAGCGGCCTGCCCATTCGGCTGTTGTTCGGCTATAAACGATGGCTGAATGAGCATTATGCAACAAATAGTCTACAAATTCGATGCTGATCTTCCATTCTGGTGTGTAGCAGTCAACATGTCTGTAAGAATAGAACTGTATGCAACAGGCAGCGTGAGAGGCAGGATAATCTTTGCACCATGGTCGGCAGTTTTATGTTGCTGGGAAATGGCAACGAGGAGGAGTAAGGCAAGGAGAGGCAGAACGCTGATGGACTGAGATGAAATGAAGCTGAATTGCTTTACCCGGATGCTGGTTCTTTGTTATTTTTTGTGTTATTTTTTTGGGATTGTTAATAAATGTGTAGTAAAGTTAAAAGGAGCATCGTTTATTACTTAAACATGGAGATAACCGCCAACCACAGTGGGTCACGAATCTAAACTTTACTATATCAAATACTTTCTCTTGGTAAGAAGTTCTCTTATCACCTTTGCTAGGAAAAATATTACATAAAAACTTTAAAAAAGGAAACTTTTTTGAAGAGACAAGCAAGTTTAACTGTCGCTCTGATAATTTAATCAGGAAATGAGGCTATAATGATAAATATACCATTTCAAGAGATAGCACTACCCCCATCCTTTATATAGAAACAAAGACTAAGATTTTAAGAAAAACTGTAACATATAAAGATCCCTATAAAGATTATGCACCATTCAAGAACATATGGCAAACATAGGGATGAATTTTTTTATTGATCTTATGTAAGAGATATGCGATAGATTGTTCCGACCGCTTTCAACCGCCTC
>CM063506.1:47052408-47067408 GCA_032207245.1 Pardosa pseudoannulata
TCTAACTAGAATCGTAACTGACCCAAAAACTGTTGGAGAGACCGTAACTGACCCCCAGGTATAAAAAGCTTAGAATTTTGCGACTCGGAGCTTTTCGACATTTCTGACGTAGGGGCTTTCACGTCGTGGAAGCTTCCACGATTTTTGGCAGGAGTCAGCTTTTTAGTGATTACTTTCGGGAGACACGTAAAGTCCGCTCCTATAAGGAACGGCAGGGTCTCGGACACCGAACGGGGGAAAGATTGGGTTTGCGTTGCACCCTGGAAAAGCTTCCCCATTTTGTGAGATTATTTAATCTTTTTTCCAACTGTGATCGTCGTGGTAATGTTATTCAAGCAACAACCCTTTACATTTCGACTTGTTTTGGGAGATTAGAATCGTTTTGTATATAACCAGTATTTACTCCAGAAAATAAAAGTGATTTCCATTTCTGTTAATTCTGTGGTCCTTCTTCACGCTACTTCTTCACTCAAGAACATTGAAGGGGTCACAGTGTCGTATCCCACAAACTTTAGAAAATCATTGCAAATTCTCAATTTTACGATGATGCCGTAGCCTAAATTATAATTTTCCCCAACCGAATTTTGCAAATGCATTCAAATAGGGTCTCAATTAAAAATCACGCTTTGAAAGGAAGCTCTTGTTTCTTATCAGAAACTTACCATAAACAGCTGTATATATGATGGAGATATTTCGTCTTAATTTTGAAAGATAGTAGTGATTTCATTTTAGGCTTTTTTCTTACGCTTGTGAAGACTCCCCTTTGTTCAGAGAATTCCCCTTTGTTCACGCCATATCAGATGATAGGAAATCTCACCTGTTGACCAGTTTACAATAGCGTGGCATCGCAGAGTCTGGGATTTTGACAGTTGGATTGAATAGGCGTTACGCCTCTGATCGATCACGTTAATGAATCCTCAGGAATTCCGGAATCGGGACAGCCAGCGAATGAGAACTGAACTAAAACAAACTAGCTGTAACCTTAGCTGGAGTTCTCAGGTAAGTGGAATCGTAACTGACCAAAAAACGGTTGGCGGGACCGTAACTGACCCCCAGGTATGAAAACCCTAGAATTTTGCGACTCGGGGCTTTTAGACGTTTTTTTACGTAGGTACTTTGACCTCGTGGAGTCTTTCGAGTCTTCCTTTTTAGGGATTGCATTCGGGAGACTCATAAAGTCCGCTCATATAAGGAGCGGAAGGGTCTAGGACACCGAACGGAGGATAGATTGGGTTTTATTGCACCCTGGAAGATCCTCCCCATTTGTGAGATTATTTAATCTTTTATTTTCCCGACTGTGATCATCGTGGCAATTCAGTCCCAGCCGAAAATCCTCTACATTTCTAATTGTTTTGAGGAGAATTAAAATCTCGTTATATATATAACAATATTTACTCCAGAAAGAATAAAAGTAATTTCCAATTTTATCGTGACTGATTCGTCTTCACCATACCTCTGGAGCCGAGAACGCTGAAATCGACACAGTCATCTTATTTGGTGGCAACGGTGGGATTTCCGAACAGTTGATTAGGCGTGTACTCTGAACAAAGGGGCAGTCTTCACACCCTCCTATATCCAAAGTTGGTAATATAAATGGCATTGTACAGCTGAAATATGTAGGGATCTTTTTAATTATTTTTTTTAAGAAAAAAGATTAGTATTCATAAGTTGCCAATAAACCTTTACAGAATCTTCCATATAATCTGAGGCATACAGATCAAAATTGAAACCTGTCCTGGTGAGATTTTTTTTCTACCCCATTATCTAGAAATATGTTAATTGTTATTGTATGACCTTTAACCACTTAAGTTTTTATTTTCCTCTATCAAACAGATTAACAGCTGATCTAGAAATTTGTGTGGGCTTGTTCTACAGTACAGTCCAAATTTTACCGAACTACCAGAAAAAATAGAACCTCTGCAAACTAAAGGTAGAAAATACGATCAAGTCAGTGGATTGATTTATCCATATTAGCTTCAAGGGAAAAAAAATCTTCCCTAACATAGTATAGGTAAAATGGGGAAGTGATTTATTTCTCTTTCATTCAAGACAAAAGAAAATTTTTATTTCTTATGCTAAGTACAGATTATATTAACTGTGATGAAAAGCTATCTCTCTTGATAACTTTGTTAAAGGAAAAACCTTTTTCCTTCTCCATTTTAAAACGATTAGTAAGTAACCCTCAATGACAAAATGAAACTATTCATATCGGAGACTTGCATTCCATTAACTTTAATTCAAGGTTAGCGATTCTTTACATCTTAAAGACTTCATAACACGGGAAACTATCGGTTTGGTTTGGTTTGGTTTGAAGCGCTACGGTCTACTGTTTTGCACACGAGGGCTAATGAGAGCGGGACCTACTGCTTAAAGATGATTCCGAACGGCTACGGACACCCATGCCAAAGTGGGATTCGAACCCACGAACTCCGGTACCGACGATCAGAGCCATAACCAATCGGCCAGCGTTCGGCAATGGGAAACTATCGGAAAAGCAACATATTCAATTTATGATTCATGATCCCCATGAAGAATTTGCGGATTTCTCGTGCTATAGCGCAACATTTTCAAACCACTTTTTTTTTGTTCAGGCTGACGTGTGAGAAAGCTAACCAGAATCGGTCAATTGGTTTGGTTCTCTAGAGTCTACTTTTTGCAACACGAAGGCTAATGAGACCGCTACCTACTGCTTAAAGCCGATTACGAACAGCTACGAACATCCATGACATAGTGGGATTCAAATCCACGAACTCCGGTTCCGTAGGACAGCACCCTAACCATTCGGCCATCGTTCGACCTGAATAGGTCAAAAAATGTTCGATATCACAAGAGATATTTCACTTCCTTCTTCGGAAAAAGGCATCGTAAATTGAAACCTTTGATTTTTCAACACGTGCAGGTTGACATGTGATAAGATTTTAAGTCTCAATTCCTGTCTCTTAACTTAGCACTGAACGTTTTTGTTGTTGTCGTCTTATGCCACTTTTTCAAACCAAGCACGGTTGAGCCTGCAGGCTCTCGAATTAGGGCAAAGGGGTGCACCTTTCGTTTTAACTAGCATCTCAAGGGGGAAAGTAGGACTTATGCTCATATGGGTCCTCGTAATTTAGAGGCAGGGACCAAACAGAAGACCCATAGACTTGGCTTGCCACCCCCAGAGGTATTGATTGAGAACTTGGTGGGCGTTGTGACCACGAAAATATTTTACGTGTCCCACTCACCTTTAACCCCTTAACTTGCACGCTCGAGTTGACTCGAGCGCGTTAAACTGGCCAAACTGTGCGCACTCGAGATAATTCGAGCTGCGTTGTACTTTATGTTGCTATAATTTTTCACACCCGAATACAATCGAGAATTAAAAATAACAATGTGAAAGAAAAAGAAAACAATCGTTTTATTGATATTTATCATTTACATGGAATTATAAGCTATAACACTTACTTATTCAAGTATAAAATATATTTTATTTCTTCTTATCACTTAAGACTTATCTCTTCCTTGTGAGGCTCTTTCCGACAGCGTATTCATATTCAGATTTCGATTCACGTATTTTTCAAAATATATTTTACTAAAATATAATATAAAATATAATATAATTGTTAAATATTTTATTACTAAGCTCTGGCTGTAAAGACATCCTTGACTCGAGGCGTTACTTTATATACTTTATTCTTGAGATGTAAAACACTCGTGATTTGTATTGTGCACTCTCGTGATCGTATGTGCGCTGTGGCAGCTGGTCAAAAGAGAACCAGAGAGGGTCGGTCATTCCCAGGACCCGTGGGAATTTATTCTCCTGAAAAAAGCAGGAGTTCCAGACCCAGAGGTGTTTCGGATTTTTATGTCCCTGCATACATCTGTGTGGAATGCCGGCTATCATTGTGGAGTTCAGTCCACTGACCACTCCCTTGCTCTCAGCCCTTTTTCTCCTCCCCCCTCTTTGTGTGAGGGGTCTTTCAAGAAGAAGGCAGTTGGTTGTTGGAGGCTGGAGTGTAGAGAAGGTTGTTTCTCTCTCCCAAACGATGTTGTTTTATATCATGTCTATATATGAAGCCGTATTGCTTAGGCAGGGTCGGTGTAAGAAATTCTTCTATATCATGTCTATATTGTAGATAGTCGAGATAATAAAGTCTAGGACTTTAAGCGATTGTTTTTACTAAGCCCCCACAAACACAGAGGTGTATGTATATTGCGGCGTTACAGCGCACTCGAGATTTTCTTGACAAGACAACGTTCTAAATTGTGTTTTTACATTAAAAAATTGATTTATTTTTGGCAATCCTTTTTTAAAAAAACTGTGCATTAAGGGGTTACAGAACGTGGTGGATCTTAGACCGTCTCGCTCCGAACCTGCAACCCTCCAATTAAGATAGCGTTGCCTTTGTCGACTGAGTTACCGCGGCTAGCACTTAACGTTCGTAGCATTAACTATTAATTCTTGAAACGCTCCCCCTGAAGACATTAACACTACAAAAATCATTAAACTTCCCCTATTTTATAAATTGCAATAACTGATTTTTTTAAATCCAGTAATATAAATCCTGATTTTAATCAAAATGATATAAATCAATCAACTCTGGTTAGTTTGGTTTGGTTAGGAGTTCTACGGTCTACTGTTTTGCTTAGGAGAGCTAATGAGACCAGGACCTAATGTCGTGTAGCTCTCATTAAGTTTAGGTATTTACCTATGATCGAATTTATAGTGGTTATTTATTTTGTTATTCAAAGACTAAATTTTATTTGTCTTGCGTTGTGTATATTATTAAAGTTTTAAATTTAACTACAGGTTCTGAGAGACTACAGACTTATTTTTAAAAATCTAATAAGCTAAATTAAGAGTTACTAAAATCAAATATAACACATTTAAAATAAACACATACAAGGTTGATAGTTTTAAATAAAGATAAGAAAATTCATTGTTATGCTATTTACATGTCTATGTACAAAAATTTGATTCAAACTTCATAAAATTTGCTTTTTCAAACTTTCTTTTATGTGCCACATTATGCAAAATTTAACATTAATTAGATACTAATCATTTATATAAAAAAGAAGAGAGAGGACCTAATTCCAAAATCAAATATTTATAATAAGTACCTTTGTGGATCTGCAGTGATCTGCCAGGGCGGTACTCAAGTTGGGAGCTCTTGGTGAAAGGATGTAGACACTTTGCGTTTACTCTCAATTGGTGGGATGGCAATATTGACTTCAGTCTCACCACTGGTCTGAGGCCTTCTAAATAATTGGGAGATTCTGTGAGGCTGCGGCTTGGTCCTCGAACTCTGCTCTCCGACTTCCGAACACTCTTTCTCTTCTTAACTTTTCTTTTTTATATTATATCCATCTCTGTCCTTTCTTACTTCTCTTCGTCCAATCAGCAGAGCTGTGTATATCCATTGGTCTCCCTTTCCCCGCCTTTAAACCGCAAACATGGTTAAAACCTTCCCCTTTAAATCGGGCACTGTCTCTTAGGGACTCATAAATAACTCCACAAAGGTACATTCTTATTTAATGTCATGAACGGAGACATGATTATAATCTTGGACTGGGATCAGAACCCCGCCCGAAAACCTTGCACACGACGAATATATTCAATTAATTTTTATAGCTCCTCTCTCCTTTACAAAAGATGTGATAAAGTCAGATTTAGATCCCAAACATTTCACTTCCCGTTTTATTTATATCAATTATATTAATTAATCAGTTATATTAATTATATCAATTATATTAATGATCTAAATCACCTCACCACACCTAATGCTTAAATCCGATCCCTGACGGCTACTAACATCCATGCCAACAACATGCTTCAAGCCCGCAAACTCCGGTACCGAAGAGCAGCGCTCTACCATTCGGCCATCATTCGGCTAACCCTGATTCGTATAAGCATAAATTTATCATTAAATACATGGTTTGCTATGTTATGATTTTACTAAACATACACGCAATTGCAGTTTCCCCTCCCAGCTCTTAAAGCCGATGACCTCAACTATGCTGCTTTTGAATTTTTAATGGGATCATACTGCAAAAAAAAAGTCTGCCTAATCTAGAATACCATTTAAAGCACAACAATTTCCAAACTACGATTTTCTTTTAATGTTCGTATAACAAGGGGAGCTAGAGAATTGAGGCATTTCCTCCGTAACGTAACCTTTCGAGCGTTAAGGGTTAATAATTATGCATGAAAAGTTCTTTAATGTGCTGCATTTTATTCAGTTTCTGCTGCTTTTAACTTGCACTATCAAGCAGTTACACATAAATGCAAACGGGTGAATGATTTGTGCACATTTATGACTTAATGCTTGATAATTGACTGGATGGTGTAAGAGACTATTCAACAAAAATGAACTCGAAAAAAATAAATAAAAATAAAAACCAGTCATACAGAGAATTCTAGTTAAAGTTACACAGGGGTAGTAATCTTTATATATATAAGACGCATTTGTTGTCTGTTTGTCTGTTACCCTATAACTTAATATCCAGACAACCAAATAAAGTGAAATTTGGTACGCGTACACAAAATTACATGGGGAAGGTTCTTTAACAGGTTTCGTTCCATCCCAACATCACTTTGGCCTCCTCCAGTCAAAAGTAGTGCTCCATGTGCCTGTTCTGAGCTGTGTGATAATAAAAAAAAAAAAAAAAAAAAAAAAAAAAAAGGAAATTATGCAAGTTGTTCATTGAGAGTGATTTTGTATGTATTTGTGGTGATGATGAGATAATGAGGATGTATCCCTATATATATAAGTATTTATATAAGTCATTTGTTGTCTGTTCCCTTATAACTCAAGATCCAGACAACCAAATAACGTGAAATTTGGTACACGTACAAAATCTTGATTTTCAAGCCCACAACTTAATTCTGGAAGTTGGTGCTCCAATAATGCTGATCCGAAATACTGATGCACCCAGGTTGTGCAATGGCAAAAGTTTAATCGTGAAAAAGCTGATGCAACATGTCATTCAAGCTACAGTACTCACAGAGTGTGGTAAAGGTGAGGACGTCTTCATTCCAAGAATAGCTATCATTCCCTCAGGCAACACCATACAAATCAAGAGAATACAGTTCCCTTTGAAACTGTGCTTTGCCATGACAATCAACAAGTCACAGGGCCAGTCTCTTGGGATTGCTGGTATAGACTTGCAGACACCATGCTTTTCTCATGGGCAGTTGTATGTGACCTGCTCCAGAGTGGGCAAAGAGGAAAATCTTTTTGTACACACTCCAAATGGAACTGCCAAAAATGTTGTCTATCACATTTCTTTAAGATAAATGTACCCTTTTATTGCATGCAAATAAACAGTTTTGTACGATTCTATTGAAAACCTTATTTTAAACCCGGGTACTTGCAGCTAGTAGTAAATAAAATTTTAGGACAATATTTTACTTTTCATTATTTTAGGGCATTATCGAGAAATTTATTAATTTTTAAACAATGATTATAGGTAAAATATCTCTTCTTTATAATAAAGTCATGTTTATTATGATCATATGACATTATAACAAACGTCACTTTATAATGATAAAATCACAAAATATACGTATATTAACAAGATAAAAGAAATAAGGATGCATAAAACCGAATATTTAATCTTGGAGAGTAATTATTTGGATTAGAAAGCAAAATCTATAGTCTATATGGATAGTGCTTCATAATGAATCTTATTATAAATAGCAGGATTCATCGTCTCAAATATAAAGTAATGCATAATTTTTTGCTATATTTTTAGTTACTCACTTTGAGCTCAAAAGCTTTTATACTATCATTGAAATTTTACAGCCTATCTTGTTCCTTTAGGAATTAGTTTCTTCTCAATCTCAGATCTGTCCTGTTTTAAAAAAGCTAATTTATGACACTTTTAAAGCATATTATTCTAAAAAAATTAGATACTCTTATGAAGTTTCAGAAATTTTAGAAAAATGTGTAAATATTTAGGATATATCAGAACTTTTATTTTTTTCAAGAGTTTAATGACAACTACAACCTACGGTTATGAATGTTAAGATAGGTTATAGAACAATTTATGAACGATTGTACTTACAAAAAAAACATAAGATTATACTTAATGAATCATTAGAAAAGTATTCTCAGTAATGAATTATCTCAAAACAGAAATAAAGTAGAGCCATCCCTGGATCTCTCCACGTTAAATCCAAACTGAACACATCAAGCAATTCCTTTAATGAAGTAAAATGATTTTAACATAGGTCTAACAATATTTATTGTCCATCTTTTTTTTTATTTCACTGACACGACTTCTTGTTGTTTCCAAATGTCACTTGGATGCCAAGCACGTGGATCAGAAGCCGCACGAAATTATGGTGAAAGGGTGCTCCTTTTTTCACAACCTTCTCTAATTACACACAAGAGGTATTGTTTGACAAATTGGAGGGCTTTGTGACCACCAACTTAAGTTCCCGAACTTGCAACCCTCCAGTTCCTTCAAGATCGATGCTTTTGCCGACTGAGCAACCGCGGCTCAACGGACACGATTTACAGAATCGAAACGAAAGGTAAACAAACAAACAACAACAATAAAAAAAACCTGAGTTATCAAACCATAGTTCAATTGTAGAATCCATTCATACCCCGGCGCCCTCTCTCGATCTCTTTCAACACCCGTTAAACTTTTGATTACCACACTAATGAATTACCCACAAGTTTTAAGTTACATCTACCTCTATTGCTCGTCAAAATAATACACTACGCAGGACCAGGGTTTTCCAACTTGCAAGGGCTCGAGGGTCACATTCGAAACCTTATACATGACTGCAAGCCACACTTCATAATTAGCCACTTTTCGTAAAATTTTGCAACTAGAACAGATGTAACAATATGAAATAAGACACAAAGTTAAATTAAAGTCAAAGGTGTAGATATTTTAGTTGCTTAAAGCAGTTGAATACTCCTGTATTATAAAATACATTTCTGGAGTTCATGGTTATTTGTACAGTTTAAATGTAAGAATAAACATGAAAAAGTAGGAAACCAAAACAAAAAACGTGGTTTTTTACAGTTTAAGAAACAAATTAAAGCTCTTATAATACTAATTATTTTACAATTGCACAAAAGAGTGAAACTGAAACTAAACAAAACTGTTATACTTTAAATAATTGAATTTTGAAGACGATCATTCAACATTGTCAATTTATTTGAATTAAAAGTGACAAAGGGCAAGAAGAAAAACGTTACCTAACAAATGTTACTTAAATTAATGATGCAAAAAAAAAAAAAAAGGTAAGAGATTATTTAGTCTAGTATTCCTCATGAATCAACTATTGAAAGGATTTTCACCACCAACTCTGTTAAGGCTAATTTCAGAAAATAAAACGAAGTCGAATTTGCAAGTTGAGTTCTGCACTAATTTGTAATGAATTTCATGAAAGACAAAACTAAACTATATATAAAATATATATTATTAAATATAAATAAATATATATTATATATATATACATATTATATATATATATATATATATATAAAAAAAAAAAAATGTATATAAAAATTTAAAATATAAAATGAAAATAAAAAAAAAATATATATTTATATATATATATATATATATATATATATATATATTTAAAATATATATGTATATATGTATATATATTATATATATATATATATATATATATATATATATATATAATTTGTATATGATATGTATATATGTATATATGTATATATATATATATATATATATATATATATTATATATATATATATATATATATATATATATATATATATACATTTATTTTTTCAAAAAGCTGTCGTTGGCCACAAAATTGGCCTCGTGAACACACATGCGGACCGTGGGCGTCAATAGGAAACCCAAGAAATAGGCCTGTAGAAATACAAAATAATACTACCACTGTGCCAACATGACCACAATCCTGGAAATGTTGCTTACGATTGTTGATTACAAATATTTTTTTTAAATTACTTGCTTAAATAAGTTATATATAATTCGTACTATCAGTGTATACTTATGCGCAGCGATTCTCAACCTGTGACCTAAGGTAGTTTAAAGAGGGGGGGGGAGATATTTAAATATTATAGAAAAGTTACCCTACATATAATCAAAAAGAAAATATTTTAAAAACGAATTAATTTCCTGATAGAAAAGTTAAAAAATAAAGTCTGTTATAAAAAAATAAAATGCATACTATAATATATTACACTTAAAGGATTGTATCAGTACTGTACAATGTATTTAGTAATTAACTTTTATTAATTTCTTCTCTAAAATGTTCAAAAATTTTCCACAGATTGTCTTATCTCCCAATAAAATCGTTACGCGAAATGCACTGCACACATGTTTCTATAAAATGCAGAAAAGATTACTGATTTTAAGGTCTCTTTTTTTGTTATAATTATTGCGTAGAATGTCATTTTCTTGCAGGAGAGGCGAAGATAACTAGAAATGAAAATTAGATCGCAAACATTAAAAGACTGAAATAGAATGTTCCACAGGCAACACATTTTCCAGTAAACTATTGTATACTACACTTTCATACCATGTAATAAAGTGATTTTGAAGTCCAACTATTATATAGTTTTATGTATATATAGAAATTTGAAATAATAGAAATGATTTTGCCAAATAAAAATAGCAAAGCAAAACTACATAATTTTACAAACTTAATAAAATTTTGTTATCCCTCATCAAATTTTCATAAATATGAAATCGTGTATTTAAAATCCTAAATCTATTATCAACATTTTATGCCTCAGAAATTATCCTACGTGCACTGCCGACAATAGAACCCTGGGTATGGAGGAAAGGGCAAAACTCTCTCGTAAACATTTCAAAATGGAATGTCTCGGAACAAAACATCAACAGAAATATATAATTGACTCACAAAATTAAATAGCTAAAGTAATCTAGAAATAAGAAAAAACCTTAGGATTTCATCAGAAAAAAAAATTGCAACTGGCAGATATATTTAAAAGAGCTTTTTAATCTGATATACTAACAGAAAAGGCAATATAATTCTAAAATCTGCTTACGGAAATTTGCAGTTCTAAACTTACCCAGACACCGATATTAAAAAAAAAAAAAAAATAAGTAAATAAAAATAAAAAGACCACACTGTTGAAACCCTAGAGATCTCCGTACTAATACTTTATATATATATATATATATATATATATATATATATTATATATATATATATATATATATATATATATATATATATATTGTGACGTCCTGAAGTAGGGGTAGGGGAAGCCGTCAATGATACAGGCTGGACAACTGTTTACTCTGGATTAAATACTTTATTCCAGTGAATAATTTATGTACAGCTATGTACAGGTTTCAGTAGATTATAAATTTTCTGAGATAACATTAACACAATTACATTGCATGGGTACAGTGAAGCTAGTTCTTCTCGAACATTGGAACAGTTCGCTAATTAGTGCCGGTACGAAACGCTGACACTATAACCTTCTGGCTGACGATCAGTACACTCGGCTTCCACACTGAGGTTCAAACGCTCAGAGTGCGTATCACGCTGGAGTTCGTTGAGGAAACTCAGGATCAAGATTATCCAAAATGAGAGTAAGGGTCACTCTCAGCGACCTACTTCTATGCACGAAGTAGAAAAAAAAATATTAAGACAACGGGAATGAGATCCCAAAGTAGAAAATCGACTTCTTAGCAAAAGCAGAGATGCTGGCGGTCTCTAAAACAAAGCAAGTTCCGGCAATAGGAGAGACGAGTGGCTTCCTCTCAAGCTCCACAAAACAGCTCCAAAGCAACTCTCAAGACAAAAGCCCTCTTCTTGGCTCAGCCAATCTTCTTTTATAAGGATCCCGGGTCACTTCACGTGATTTTTCCGGAACCTTCCAGACCCAGGGTGACGTAATCTTGCGGTCATCTCCCCACCTGGATCAGCTGATCCGTTTCCAGGTGTGGCAGAAAGGTCGTCTTTAAGTCAACCGACCAAAACAACTTAAATTCCTTTGCTGCACCGGTAACGGGGCCCAGATGTACACTACAGCATCGCTCGATTAATAATTATTACTCGTGTCCTTTGACAGTAGCAAACATCATAAAGGAGCAAACACACTGGCTCCGGCGTACTGACAGTTCTTAATGTACCGCCGCCTAAGCGACTGCATCAGTATTGTGCCTGAGACGTTACTACGCAAACGGCTTTGTATAGTACATAAACGTGTCTACTTACCGCTAACCATAATGGTCCGCTGCGAAAGATCTTCTTTAGCTCGGGTCATGTAACGGATCGTTACAATATGTAATATATCAAAATTATTTTAATTTAATATTTCCTTAAAAACCTTCTCTCTCCCATTCTAATTCCTTAAAATCTTTTTCCCAGCCTCTGAATGTGTTAATCAAAGGAGCGTCCTCGACTTAAAGTTCTATCAATATACTTCCCAAAGCTTTCTGTCCTAAATGTTCTGTCTATTCAGCACGTTTTGCAGCTGTCGCCGACAAATGGTTCCGGGTTTTTCTGATCTTAACACTTAAATTCGCTGAGTAAGTTTCTTGTCCCTTGGGAAAATTCTTACTGTCTTCGCTCTTCTGTGCACCTCTGTTCGAGCAGAGTGATTTTTGTGTCTTTCCTTTGTCTGCCGTGGACTAGTAAAGATGTCCTTTTTAGCAGCTCTAAAATAAAGTTTTAATTAAACTTTTGCCGTAATCTTCAATGTGGCCAGACTGCATCGTATTTTATTACTGTTAGCTGGTAAGGCTTTCTCCTTACCCAGTAGCCTGGGCAAGTAAAAACAATAGGAGCTACATAATTATTATGACTAGAGGGAATAAATTATTACATATATATATGCTACCCTCTTATTTTTACTCCGGAGTTTGTGTTCACTCGGGGCCACGCGAAATAAGGCTATGTGTACTCTCGTGTGGCCCTGGTTCACTCTACTACGTTAAGATCCATACACTTAAAATTTTAAGACCTTTTCGGAAGGGGAATCCCCACCCCAACTGAGCAGAGGCCTGAGATGGTTCCCATCTATCACCTAAAAATTTACATGAAAAGGGAAATTAAAAAGGTGTGAAGAAAGGTAATTTATTTGAAGTTTTTATTGAAATGCATTTGTTTACTGCTGTACTATAAACTAAAACTTTTATGTTTATAACCTTTACATGTCTTGTTCCTAGAACATAGTATTCATTAGATAAATATCATTAATGTAAAATGCTTTATTTAAATAGATTATTTCCTTCTAGATTTTAAAAACTCACCGATCTTTGTAGAAACACACAAGTTAAACCACATTTGACACTTGATAAAATTTTCTACTAATGCTCTTCTTATTATGAATGGATCTGTCTTCTAATCTGAGATTGCTTGAGATTTTCAATTATTAAAGAAACCGTCTCCTCCATTTCTAATACTCTTTTGAGGCTCCATAGAACAGCGAATTCATCCAAAATCGGAACGATAGCTCTGCAGCTCTGGATTGCTTACATTATTTTGTTGCAATTCGTCATTATAGAAATAACACCGATTTTTGTGATAGACGCCTGATTTTAATCAGCGAGATTAGAGTTCAAATTGACAAACAAGATCAATTTTTCGTTAGGTTTTTTTCAGAAATAAAAAAATTAAATTTTAAATGTTTTCTCTATTTATATATCAAAGCACAAGTAATTATATTATCTGAACAAAATTATCGTGAATAATTCCATTTTTGTTTCCAGATTCCAATAATTCCAGATTTGTTTTAGATTTGGTAAATTTACCACGGGCCGCCGTTTATCCACACCTGGGCTACAGCACAAATACTTTAACTCCATTTCCCGTAACACACTCGTAAGAACAAATTTCCCGAAATACAATCATTTTTACAAAGTGGTACAATTTAGCATGTTGTACAGCCAAGTGGTACGTGAGCCAAAAACGGTTGGAAAACGCTGCTTTAAATCAAAGGTTCGCAGCGTGGGTGGTACCATCCCCCAAGTAAGCTCTGAAGTTTTTTAGGAGGGCGGTAGCAGTTTCAGAGGCAAATAGAGAGCGTTGAGGTAGTCAAGTGGGGCGACCAGTAGGAGTAATTATAAAACTATTAATATTTATAAAATTAACAGTAAATTAATAGAATAATTAATTGAATGAATCGAGTATTTGCCATAATAATTCCGATTTTTTTTTCAGTTTTAAATTTTGTAAATTCGCCACTGGGGGTCGTTTGTCCACCCCTGGGCTAGAGCACAGATATTTTAATTCCATTTCCCGTAACACACACGTAATAACAAATTTCCCGAAATACAATCATTTTTACAAAGTGGTACAATTTACCATCATGTAGAGCCAAGTGGTACGTGAGCCAAAAAAGGTTAGGAAACGCTGCTTTAAAGCAAAGGTTCACAACGTGGGCGGTACCATCCCCCAAGTAAGCTCTGAAGTTTTTTAGGGGGGCGGTAGCAGTTTCAGAGGCAAATAAGGGGCGTTGATGTAGTCAAGTGGGACGACCAGTAGGCATAATTATAAAACTATAAATATTTATAAAACTAACAGTAAACTAATGGAATAATTAACGGAATTAATCGAGTATTTGTCCACCCCTGGGCTAGAGCACATATATTTTAATTCCATTTCCCGTAACACATGAGTATTAACAAATTTCCCGAACTACAATCATTTTTACAAGTGGTACAATTTAGCATGATGTACAGTCAAGTGGTACGTGAGCCAAAAACGTTTGGAAAACTCTGCTTTAAAGCATAGGTTTACAACGTGAGCGGTACCAGCCTCCAAGTGGGCGCTGAAGTTTTCCAGGTGGGCGGTAGCAATTTTAGAAGCAAATAGGGGGCATTGAGGTAGTCTGGTGAGGTGACCATTAGGCATATTTATAAAACTAACAGTAAATTAATCGAATAACAGTGTATTTGTAATAATAATTTCGATTTTTTTTTCAGTTTTAAATTTGGTAAATTCACCACGGGCCGCCGTTTGTCCACATCTGGGCTAGAGCACAGATATTTTAACTCCATTTCCTGTAACACACTGTA
>CM063506.1:47072408-47114908 GCA_032207245.1 Pardosa pseudoannulata
CATATTATCTCTGTACGAGATCCCTGAATGTTATCGTTTATTGAATTTGTACATATCTGTACATAGTTTATTCTAGTGAATAAAATATTTAGTCAAGAATACCTAAATTTCTAGCTGTTTCATTGAAGGCCTCGCCTACTGTATTTCCAGTATGGTGTAACTAAGTATATAAAACCAAAATTTTGAAAAAATATTTTTAATTTTTTATGTAATTGGCTGTCCTATAAATAGGACAACGGTCCATTACACTACTAAAACTTAACAAATATCACTTACATTGCAATTAGGCTGATTCATGGATGAAATTTAGGGAAACAGTCAAAAGAAAGTCCAACATTACATTTTAAGCATACTGTTATAGGTTTTCTCTTGCAGTTATTGAACTGGTAGTAAGAGAGTAAGTTTATCTTGCAAAATATCTCCAGCTTTCTGAATAGAATAGACATCTATTTACCCCTTGTTGTGTCCAGGTGTGTGAACAGGTGTTTGAACTGGTTTTCATTGAAAGATAAGAAAATAATGTGCTCTATCAATGCAATATCGAATTCATGGAAAAATAATCAGGATTGGACCGTCGTCTTATTTTAGGGCACCTTTTTTATACTTACAAAATACACATGTAAAATATATTTTTCAACAAACACTTTCAACTACATTATTAGCTCTGTTTTTAAACTACAAGTATCCTCCACAATGTTTAAAAAAAAATAATAATAATGAATATAAAATTAAAGATTAAAAAATGACAATTTTTAAGAGGTAGCTGAAAATAAATTTTACAATACAATATAATTTGATTTCTCAGTTTTTTTGTTACTATGCTAAAGTGTGTCTATTTTAAAGGTGTTAAAATAAAATCCATTCAGAAAATATTTATAACTTTATTATTAAATGGAATTCTATTTGCTCTCCTGTTTATAGGACAGCGGTCCAATATGGGTTAATATTTATTTCACAAACACAACAGTAATTAGCAGAAATTTAAAATAACAGTTTGGGCACTATGCCGCTGTAGGAAGCATTTCCTTAAAATTGTTAGAACAAATAAAGAATTGGGAGCAATAACGCTATGGGGAGCAATTTCCCGCTACGTCTTTCCTCTAGAGAAGGAACAGTGCAACCGACGGGTCAAAGTTTGCAGTACGGACTCAAGGTTCAATGCACATGCTAAGACAGTTCCTGTGTGGACACTAAATATTGTTTCAGGAGACAAATGATCGCAATCACATTTGTTTGGATTTATACATAATTTCTGTAAATATGCATATAGCCTAAGTTTGTCACTTTGATTAGAATATAGATTAGCAGTTTGTAGAAATTGTGTGCATTTTTATTTCTATCAAATAAGAAACCTTCTAGACAAGGAGCTTCATATATATATATATATATATATATATATATATATATATATATATATATATATATATATATATATATATATATATATATATATATATATATATATATATATATATATATATATATATATATATATATATATATATATATATATATATATATGTATATATATATATATATATGTATATATATATATATATATATATATATATATATATATATATATATATATATATATATATATATATATATATATATATATATATATATATATATATATATATACATGACATGGACTAATGATTAAGGCATGGAAGACACATTTCATTTCATATATAAAAACTTCTTTATTGTAATCCTTCTGTCCATGGCTATGCCATTGAGATATCCTTTGTTCTCATATTTTACCACGACAAGCGTGGAGAATGTTATCAGCCCGAGTTCCGGCTCAGAACTCTTTCTTTTGGAGTTACTACCCAAGCGAAATTCCTATGTCTACTTCCGCGTTAGCTCTTTTACTCTGTATAGTTCAGCTCGAGGGTGTGCTTTTCTCCTATTACGTTGTCGTTAATGAGTCCTAACTATTTTTAATTATATTCGCTTAATTCTTAACCCCCATTTTTAAACCTGATATATATATATATATATATATATATATATATATATATATATATATGTGTGTGTGTGTGTGTGTGTGTGTGTGTATGTATGTATGTACATATGTATATATATTTACATTGTAATAAATTAACGATTAAGTTCTTAACGTGATTCTGTACATACTATCGTTATTTCTGTACACATCACTACGCATATAACATTCTTTACCTGTAACAGCAAGCCGCGAGCAGGAAGTAAATATTTCTAGAACGTTTTTATGATTTTCTTTATAAAAGAAAGCTTTCCTCGTTTTTGAAAATAATTTATTAACCCAAAAAGGTTGTTGTAAACAAATTTTATGTTATCGAGAAAGCACGGAGACCTCTTATCAACGAATGTCTTATCTGCCAAAACAGCTGATAAGTCTATTTCAAGATGGGATGTGGTTCACTGGATGTGTATTTAGGTGCAAGATAACTCGTTAGTGTTACAATAACTTCAGTCTTCAAATCAAAGGTCGAGTAATGTGTTTTCTTAGTTTTGGAGATTTTACTTTTCCAGCAGCCTCGTGTCTTCAATACGTGCAGATTCGCGGGGTGCACGATGGTGCCGAGTCAAAAAGGAGCCGGGCACTTCCCCGGCATGCTTACAGATATGAAAAAAATATGAAAAAATATGAAAAGAATGAAAATCATGAGAAAATTTTACATACAAAGAAAAACCTCAAATGGAAAAAAATATTTTCCTCCAAAAAAAAAAACCAAATTTAATTTATTATTATTTTTTTGGTGTTGGTGAAATTCTGACACTTATTATAAAAGAAGCAGTCCGTCTCACTGCTTGTCTGAACAGAAAAATTCTCGTCTTGTTCAATCATGTCTATACATGTGCCGTGATGCCGATACATGTATGAGGATAGACACAATTGAAAAATTGTTTGTTGTTTATTTCTTTTCTAATTTTGATTGTCGTGATGCCGTTACATATGAGGATAGACACAATCGACAAATTGTTTGCTGCTTATTTCTTTTCTACTTTTGATTGTTGTGATGCCGATACATACATGAGGATAGATAGAATCGACAAATTGTTTGTTGCTTATTTCTTTACTACTGTTGATTGTTGTGAGGCCGATACGTGTATGAAGATATACACAATTGACAAATTGTTTGTTGCTTATTTCTTTTCTACTGTTGAATGTCGTGATGCCGATACATATATGAGGATAGACAAAATCGACAAATTCTTTGTTGCTTATTTCTTTTCTACTGTTGATTATCGTGATGCCGATACATATATGAGGATAGACACAATCGACAGTTTGTTGCTTATTTCTTTTCTACTGTTGATTATCGTGATGCCGATACATGTATGAGGATAGACACAATCGACAAATTCTTTGTTGCTTATTTCTTTTCTACTGTTGACTGTCGTGATACTAATACATGTATAAGGAAGAACACGATCCACAAATTGTTTGCTGTTTAATTATTATCTACTGTTGATTGTCTTGATGCCTATACGTATATGAGGATGGACAAGACCAGCAAATTGCTTATACCTTATTTCTTATTTACTGCCTATCATCGTGATACTGATACATGCCTGGGGATAGACATGTTTGACAAATTGCTTATTCCTTTTCTACTGTTGATTGCCATGATGCCGATACATGTATAAGAATAGACGCGATAGACAAATTCTTTATTCTTTATTTATTATTTACTGTTGATCGCCGTGATACCGATACATGTATAAAGATAGATGCGACAGACAAATTTCTTATTCCTTATTTCTTATCTACAGTTGGTTGTTGCAATCATAATAATTTGAATAGTAATAATGAGGATAGAAGCGATTGACAAATTCTTTATTCCTTTTTTTTATCTACTGGTGATTGCCGTGATACTGACACATGTATAAGGATAAACGCGCTCAACAAATTTTTTATTCCTTATTCTTTATCTACAGTTGGTTGTAGCAATCATAATAATTTGTACAAATTCACGAATTTCCTAAAGTTCATTTTATGATTAATTACTTTAGTTGAACTTTACATGCGTATACACTAAATTACACAATTCTTTTTCTGTTTTTCAATCGTTGGAAACCTTTCAGAATGTTTAAACCACGTTCTTGTTAATTATCACTAGCGAGTTGGCCGCCTGGAAATATTACACTTTCCTAATTTGTGGTCATTGTGACGGTAGCTTACTCCGCTTGGCGGTGAATATTAGTTTGTTTCGTAATGCCATGCTCTGCTTTAGTTATTTCCGTCTAACTCATATCGGCGTGACGAGTGACGGGGGTATGTTGTGTAAACTGCTACGGTATAACAAAGATCGGGAATAGTTTATGTATTTGCCATTTTGCGGTTTCTTCCTTCCCGAGAGATGACGTCTCATACCGCCATTTAGTTGAAGAAACACCTACATCCGCTGAAAAGAGAAATGTTTATTCGCATGGCTATACCGACTAAAAATAATTTCTAAGGTTATTTATAACATATGCAGTCTACATATACACAGATAAATATGTAACCGGTAAAAACATCCATAATTGATCACACGAAAACAATAGTCTATATTTTTAATTGCCAAGACTTACTTGGCAATGTAACTCAGATGCAGTCATCGTGACGCGAAAGGATTTCACTCAGATCAAGCGAAATACTGAGTCAAAATTCTTTATTTTCACATTAATGATGGAGAGCTGATGGACGCTTTTCACACAGGAGACAAACGTACATTTGTTTCATCTGTGAAAAGCCCGTCCCGAAGTGGAAAATCACGTGGATGGTTTCTCGTGAAAAAGAAGTTAGTTTGGTTTGGCCTGGAGAGCTACGGCCTACTGTTTTACTTCACGAGGGTTAAGTAGCTCAGTCGGCAAAGGCAACGATCACGTAACTGAGAGGTTGCGGGTTCGGACCCCCGGCTTAAGATCTGCCGTGTTCGCTAAAGGTGACTGGGGCACGTAAATAGGTTTCTATTTTATAGATGTAAATTTTCTGTCTATTCCACACGTATTCCACCTGTCGCCGGCAAATGTTTCCGCGTTTTCTCCTGATCTTAACACTTGATTCGCTGAGTAAGTTTTTTCTACCTTGGGAAAATTCTTTCTGTCTTCTCTCTTGGGAGCACCTCTGTTCGAACAGAGTGAGTTTTGTGTCTTTTCCTTTGTCTGTCGTTGACTAGTAAAGATGTCCGTTTTAGCAGCTCTAAAATAAAGTTTTAACTATTAGACTTGTGCCGTTCTCTTCAATGTCGGCCGACTGCAATTTTATTACTGCTAGCTGTTTAGTTTTCTCCTTGTCCGGCAGTTTTATAATTATTATATTACTTATATATATATATATATATATATGTCAGGTCTAAAAGAGGGGTAGTTGGAAATGTGAGTTAAAAACGATTCTAAAAAGAGAACGCTTTTATAATAATAAAATAAATGAAAAAGACCCACGCTCTCGTAAGCTTTCAGTATAATCCGGTTAGGCGGAAGCATTTCTCAGCTTTTTGATGAGCTTGCAAACAGATAAGTTGGGAATTTGGCGTGTGGAGATGGAGCGGTCAACACCTTCCCGCATAGCTCCGGGTCGATTAATAAAAATGGCGCATGTTGCTTTCCTTAAGAACGATGAGTTAAAAAAAACTTATTATTATCAAGAAGACTATCCCATTCGCCTTAACTCTGCACCACGATTTGACATATATATATGCGTGTGTGTGTGTGTGTAATCCTTTTTTTATAAAACTCCATGACAAGGAGAAAGCTCAACAGCTAGCAGTAATAAAAATGCAGTCAAGCTGACATTGAACAGAACGGCACAAGTCTAATTAAAACTTTATTCCAGAACGTCTACAACGCACATCTTTTCTACTCCACGACAGGGAAAGAAAAGCCACAGAGCTCACTCTGATCGAACAGAAGTGCACCCAAGAGAGATGACAGAAAGAATTTTTCCCACGGTAAAAAAAACAACCTTAATAAGCGAATTAAATGCAATATCAGCAAAACTCGAAACCATTTGTCGCCGACAGCTGGGAAACGTGCTGAATAGACAGAAAGTATACATTTTTAGGATAGACAACTTTATGAAGAATTTTACGTGGAAACACTCCTTTGATTAAACTATTTAGAGGCTGGGAAAAAGATTTAAATGAATTAGTATGGAAGAGAGGAGGTTTTAAAGAAATATTAGAGTTAAATAATTTATATATATATAATATATACATAATATATACATAATATATATAATATATATAGATATATATATATAACATATATATATACACACACACACACACATATATATATATATGTAAGGAAAATTCTCAGGGGTTTTCAAAACTTGAATCAAGGGTAAAAATTCCCGCGTCATTTTCCATTCCCCTTTTTAACCCCTAACCTAAATTGACCACTGGGGCTACAGGTTACGCCCTCAGAGAAGGGGCCTGGCCAATTATAAACCTACATGGCCCTAGCGGACAATTTAGGTTAGGGGTTAAAAAGGGGAATGGAAAATGACGCGGGAATTTTTACCCTTGATTCAAGTTTTGAAAACCCCTGAGAATTTTCCTTACAATATTTAGGTTAGGGGTTAAAAAGGAGAATGGAAAATGACGCGGGAATTTTTACCCTTGATTCAAGTTTTGAAAACCCCTGAGAATTTTCCTTACATATATATATATATATATATATATATATATATATATATATATATATATATATATATATATATATATATATATATATATATATATATAAATATATATACATATCTATATATATATATATATATATATATATATATATATATATATATACATGAAGCTTAGTGGCGTTGGTGTAGCTCTCCGCGTTCTCACGCCGCAGGTCCGAGGTTCGATCCCCGGTCTGGGTAAGGTGGGCTCAGCCTTTCATCTCTTCAGTGGGTAGAGAAATTGATGACCAAGCATGCTTGGGAACTAAACACCGGGGGTTCCGCGTAAGTCTGACCATCTAACCAGATCATATGCTTCGCACCCCAGGGCCCTTGTTCTAGGAAACGGAGATTGGCACCGTAGGCCCTGGCCCTCTAAGGGCTGTTGCACCGAGGAGTTTGATATATATATATATATATATATATGTCGGGATTTAAATTGTAGATTAATTTTAAAAGGTTTTAATTAAGGATTCTTTACTGAAAGTGACGCGGCGTGAGGAGTTAGCCACATCAATACTGCTCACGAGCAGTGATATGGGCAGAGAGCAGTGTGGACATTCCGCAGACAGAGCTATGGCTACCCGAAGCAGCTAAGCCTGCCTTTGTTAAAAGTTGGGTGCCATGTGCGACGCCATTGAGGATGATTTATGAGTAGTTTGTGCTGAGATTTGAATAAAGATTTAAAGATGATGTCAGGACTCTAGTGTCATTTAGTGGAACGTGTCATATATATATATATATATATATGTGTGTGTGTGTGTGTGTGTGTGTGTGTATCTGTCTGTGTGTATACATAATATAAACATAAAATTTATTATCTAATTGCACTGTCTTTTGTTTAATTTTCCTAGAGGAACAATCATTAGTAGCTTCCTAGCCATTCCAGGATCCTATGAAAATGTTTTTAGTAATGATTTTTTTCTGCATAATCTAGATTCCATTTTAAGTATAACAGGTCCCACAATAATTTTTCTTCTTCAATTTTTCCCTAATAAGTGAGCGAGAGTTTTAAGTACGGTACGTTTCCCCTTATTTGAATCCCTAGACGAAATGAAAACATCTTCGCATCCCAAGGAGAGTGAGGCACGCCTGGGAACACGCTTCATTACTTAGCTGCCCCGACTTTCAGCTACGGCATCGAGACATTTTATCGTCGATCAATAACAGTTATATCGCCAAGGAGACATTTTACACTTTGATGGTGGGTCACGTGGATATCATTCCTTCGGATAAAAGCCGCTTCCAGAAGAGAATTTCGAAAGCTACAGACCCCGAGACAAAAAGCGTTCGATCAACATTCAGAGATTGGAGAAGCAAATTTTTATGTTATACGAAATGGACATGGCTGAAACAGCATAGGCATTTAATTTTAAATTATGTTTATTTACGTAATTACCAACATTAATTCACAATATTATATTTAATCATACTGTTCGGTAATCATCACCATACGCGCAATGGTTGTGTTCAGCTCGCCCCCCCCCCCTTTTTTTTTTTTTGTATTTTAACTAGAGCCGTGGGAAAAAAAACCGGGTTTGGGGGGGGAAGGGAAATTAAGTATTTTGTTTACTTTTATCCTAATCGCACAAGACAATTTTTACATTTCATAAATGATTTGATATTAATAGTTAACTGGCAACTGTAATGAATAAACGTGTAAAGAAGCCAAACAGCCAAAAAAATTGAATAATTGGGATTAACTAACTATATTTGACAAGGTATCATGTTTAGCATGAAAGTATGAGTATATTTTTCCTTTAAGAAATATCCAATATTTGAGAAATATCCATGCTGTTCGGTACATACGTGCCCCATACGCGCAATGGTTGTGTCAACCGCCCCCCCCCTTTTTTTTTTTTTTTCTTTTTTTTTTTTTTTTTTTAACTGTAACTAGAGTTGTGAGCAGGGGAAAAAACCCGGTTTAGACCCGGGAAAAAAACCGAGCTTTTGGGGAAGGGAATTTTGAAAATTTCCAAAACATAGGGATTTTGAATTATTTTGTTTACTTTTATCCTAATCGCACAAGACAATCTTTACATTTCATAAATGATTTGATATTAATAGTTAACTGGCAACAGTAATGAATAAACGTGTAAAAAAGCCAAACAGCCAAAAAATTGAATAATTTGGATTAACTGACTATGTTTGACAAGGTATCAGGTTTAACATGAAAGTATGAGTATATTTTCCTTTGAGAAACATCCAATATTTGAGAAATATCCATGCTGTTCGGTACATACGTGCCCCATATGCGCAATAGTTGTATCCAGCGCCCCCCCCCCCTCTTTTTTTTTTTTTTTTTTTTTTTGTATTGTAACTAGAGTTGTAAGCGGGGGAAAAAACCCGGGAAGAAACCGGGTTTTTTGGGAAGAAAATTTTGAAAATTTCCAAAACATGGGAATTTTGAATTATTTTGTTTAATTTTATCCTAATCGCACAAGACAATTTTTACATTTCATAAATGATTTGATATTAATAGTTAACTGGCAACTGTAATTAATAAACGTGCAAGGAAGCCACACAGCCAAAAAAATTGAATAATTGGGATTAACTAACTATATTTGGCAGGGTATCATGTTTAGCAGGAAAGTATGAGTATATTTTTCCTTTGAGAAATATCCAATATTTTTATTATTACATAAATATTAGGCAGTAATCTGTAGTGCCACAAAACACATAAATCATTGTTTTTCTTGGATTACATCCATCTCTCTCTCTCTCTCTCTCTCTCTATATATATATATATATATATATATATATATATATATATATATATATATATATATATATATATATATATAATGTGTGTATGTAGAAATTGGACACAAAATGCAACATCGTCATTTGATTACACCTTTAAATGATATATGCATTACAAAAAATAATAAACTGATATTTTAAATTTAATGATATTTATTTTTATATTATAAAAGGAGGAGAAAAGTTTAACATAAAGCAATTTACATAATAAATAATGATCAAAAGTAATGTCTATAATTATTACGTTAGCAATTAAAATTGAAGCAACCAGTTATGTGTTTGATAAGACTGACAGGGTAATTAATTACATGAGTACTACTAGAAAATCATTTAAATGCTCATTGCTATTTTTTCTTGAAAAATATATATATATATATATATATATATATATATATATATATATATATATATATATATATATATATATATATATATATATATATATTGCCAAAAGTAAAAAAAAAATCTCTTAGAAATAATATGCTAGTTCTTAAATAGCCACTTTTGAAAAAATAAATGTAAACATTGTTAAAATGATTTCTTCCCAAAGTTCCCAAATTTCCGAGTTTATTCCCACCTCTTCAAAATTCCGGGTTTTCTACATCTCTAACTGTAAAGAGTGTATGAGTTTCGGACCCGTCTAGGAAGGTCGGACAGTTGTCCGCGTCTCCCATGGGAACGCTTGTTTAGAGCCATTGCTCTTATATATCCCTGATATATATTGTGATTGTCAGAGCCCATTGCTCTTGTATGACCCTGTCATATTTTTGTTAAGTTTTAAAAATACAGTCCACTTTATTATCGTCCTCAACACATACTGTATAATTTTTAACTTATCCTCTCTTAATTTCTCGTAATAGCAAATTGAATATAAACAATAAAATGCTTGTTTACATTTCCTCCTTTCGTCCCATTAGGACGTATGCAGTACCAATATGGTCGTATACGACAGATTCTAATATCCAAATTTTAAGGCTACTTCAAAATATTATCCTACGCGAAACTACTAACTCTCGTATTTTAGAAATAATGATATTCATAACGAACTTAAAATTCATTCATTTACTATTTTCTTGCAATACCTTTCTACTAAATTATACAAACATTTCTCGTAATAGCAAATTAAATATAAACAATAAAATGCTTGTTTACATTTCTTCCTTTCGTCTCATTATTACGTATGCGATATCAATATGGTCGTATGTAGCAGATTCTAATATCAAAATTTTAATGGGTCGCTCAAAATATTATCGTACTCGGAACTACTAACTCTCGTATAGAAATAATGATATTCATAATACCTTAAAATTACTCCAATTATTATACTCCAATTATTATAATTACTTTATATTGAGATTCAGACATTTATTCTATACATTCATTTACACATTGCTTCTTGGTTATCATATATCATAATCATCAATTATTTATGTTTTATATTTATACTATAATTATTACAGTTCTCTCACACTGTTAAATTATTAACAGAGGCCTAAGTTAAGTGACTGTAAATATCATTTTATCTTTACCTATATTAAAGGCACAGGGGAGCAGGCAGGGGCTTTTCTCATGCGGTGAGTCGATCCTGATGTTTGGGCGCACGAGACGAGTCGGTGCTGGTGGATTCTTGTCCCACTTCTCTCGAATCCCGACTTCAACTCCTCTCCTTAACTTCGTTTGCAAACTCCTCACCTCGGTTCCAACGCCCCTTTCCTCTTCCTGTCCAATGGCTCGTTTTCAGGAAATTTTCCCACATCTGCATCCCCTTCGGGAGTGCAGGTGGCCTCTATAAAGTAGCCCTTTTGTGCAAGCTGACATTACTTTTTAGCCCCTGCTTCCATAACTCACGGTTACATCTCTGTGCGAGCTTGACCGTTACGCTGCCATTCCGTGATCTATACCTTCTCTGCGGGGGTCCCTAAACTTGACGTGAACAATTGGAGTCCTAAATTTCTCCAGGAAAATCCTCCCACAGCTGTGCATGCACGTGCAGATAACCGTGGGAAAGTACCTCGGTACAATATTAATATCGAATATGTTCTGAAAAGCTGCAAAAATACTTATTGGAGGTTAAAGTAAAAACACATTTACAGTATTTCCCTGCGATTCCTTAAGAAATCCTGGAGGATCATAATGTGATTTAGTGTAAAAATATATGTATTCGTCTTTAGTTACGATATTATTTAAGTCTTATGCAACTACTGGATACGTGGCACCAACATACAACTAATGGATATGCTGTATCTACATGATTATATTACTTGAACAATGCCAAACTACCAAATCAGATAATAGCGAAAGATAACAAGGGGAATGCTGTTTAAACAGTTATCCCCCTCAAAATACACAAAATAATCTCAAATGTGATATTATCGGTGAATGATTAAAAGCTGATAACACAGTAGTCCATTTTTCCTATTTTTTACCAAAAAGATATTACCCCCCCTTTTTTTATCTAAAGTAGTTTGAAAGTTTAGAAATTCTTGCCAGTCTGCCGTTATAGATATAGTGTTACAAAACTAAAAACCTCTCAAAATTTCGACATTTTTGCAACAAAGAAGGCATTAACCCTTTGAAGATCACGATTGCAAATTATTTGGTATTTAATGGAATTAGGTTATAAATATTATCTATGAGCCTTATAGATTTGAAATATATGAAAAAAATAATTTTACATTCTTTGGGGGGGGGGCAGGATTTAGAGAGGCTGATTTAACTGTGAAAAGCTCCCCTTGTACAGCAGGGAAAATACTTCTTTCTTAAAACTTTAATTAAATTTGGAGTGCAATGAATACCCTTAAAATAATGTAATTAATAAATAGCTAAACGATTTATAAGTCCTGTTTTGGTAAGTATTTTAGTATGAGATCATAAAGATAATCGAACTCTTGTTTCTTCCATGTAAATCAAATTCAAAAAAGTATATTTCAAAGAGAAATAAATTAATTGTAGTGATACCATCTATTTATACTTTAAAGTGTCAAAAAGCAGAACGATGGCCGACAGTTTAGGGTGCTGGCTTTCGGAACCGGAGTTCATGGGTTCGAATCCCACTATGGCATGGATGTTCGTAGCCGTTCGGAATCGGCTTTAAGCAGTAGGTCCCGGTCTCATTAGCCCTCGTGTTGCAAAAAGTAGACCGTAGCACTCCGAAACCAAACCAAACTAAAGTGTCAAAAACAAAGAATAGAAATTAATGTGTTTAAAACAGGGAAAAATTATTAACAGGTGGTTTCGCTTCGGAACCACTATCCATAAAAGGGTTAATGCAAAGTTCACAGAATACATTTGGAATAAAACATTTTTTAAGATTCGATTCAGTTAAGAAAAGATAACATAGGTCTTTTTTTATGGAAACTGTGTTACATAAATTACATAAATCTAACACAACTTTTGTTTTTTGGTGTGATGCATCAATTTTTGAGTTAAGTACTGAACAGGGCGTGATTAAAGCACGGGCTGACTGCGCCTAGGCCCTGGGCCTCCTAATTTTAGGGGCCCGTAAAATTTGGTACTTAATTATTAAATTTTAATTACTTTAATTAACAAAATTTGAAAATGTTTTTTGTTAATTCTTCAAGTAATATTTCATGAAACTGTATTCAGAAATTAAAATCTTAAAAAAAATATTTGGTGCAGTTCAAGAGAATAACTTTTGGAGATCTTTATTCAATTTTGAAATTTATAAAAAATATAAGCAACCTCATGTTGTTAAAGTCATAAAAATCAATAGACTGCGATGGTTTGGACACCTATTCCGACTCGATGACAAAAATTCAGTAAAACAGCTCACTTTTACTAATCCCATGGGGCAGAGGAAACGAGGAAGACCACCAATTAGGTGGCTTGACTCGGTAGAGAGGGACTTAACCATTGTCAAAAGGGGAAACTGGAGGAGTCTTGCAGCAGATAGGAACAGCTGGAAAAACTGCTTGGGACAGCCTTGGCCTGTAACAGACTGTAATGCTTTAAAAGAAGAAAAGAAGTATTCAGAAATTAAATAAAAACAGTTAAAATGTTGACAATTTTATCTAAAACACACTCCAGTTTACTTATTTACATCACTCCAGTCACAGATTTTTGGCATTCGACTGTACTTTGTAGTACAGTCGAATGCCAAAAATCTGTGTACAAAGGTATGTAAACATAAAAAAATAATATAAACATTCCTCTAAGAATATTCGTTTGTATCCTCTTTTATAAACTAATTTTTTTTTTGCCTTGAAAGGAGGGTAAAGGGCCCCGATAGACTACCAGGCCCTGGGCCCAACTTTGCTTTGATCGGGAAATGCTATTGAAGTTAATTGTACCCTAGCTGTACCGAGGTACTTTTCCACGGTTATCTGCACGTGCATGCACAGCTGTGGGAGGATTTTCCTAGAGGAATTTAGGACTCCAATTGTTCACGTCAAGTTTAGGGACCCCTGCAAAGAAGCTATAGATCACGGAATGGCAGCGTAACGGTCAAGCTCGCACAGAGATGTAACCGTGAGTTATGGAAGCAGGGGCTAAAAAGTAATGTCAGCTTGCACAAAAGGGGCTACTTTAATGAGCCCACCTGCACTCCCGAAGGGGATGCAGATGTGGGAAAATTTCCCGAAAACGAGCCATTGGATTGGAAGAAAAAAGGGGCGTTGGAACCGAGGTGAGGAGTTTGCAAACGAAGTTAAGGAGAGGAGTTGAAGTCAGGATTCGAGAGAAGTGGGACAAGAATCCACCAGCACCGACTCGTCTCGTGCGCCCAAACATCAGGATCGACTCACCGCATGAGAAAAGCCCCTGCCTGACCCTCTGCACCAACTGAAGACTGACGTAGGGAGAAAAGCCCCTGTCTGCTCCCCTGTGACTTTAATGGAGGTAATTTATAAAATAATATTTACAGTCACTTAACTTAGGCCTCTGTTAATAATAATAACTCCTTATAAAGAGAATTGTGATAATTATAGTGTAAATATAAAACATAAATAATTGATGATTATGATATATGATAACCAAGGATCTATTTGTAAATGAATGTATAGAATAAATGTCTGAATCTCAATATAAAGTATTATATTCATTCTGTGTTTTCCCCTTGTAACCGAACACTGGTGTATAGGTTGTAAGTACATTACAACAAATATTTTCCAAAGATAAATATTATTGCTATCAAGTAAAAATAAAAAAATACATATATATACATATATACATATATGTATATATGTATATATATGTATATGTATGTATATATATGTATATATATATATGTATATATATATATATATGTATATATATGTATATATGTATATATATATGTATATATGTATATATATGTGTATATATATATACTATATATATATAATATATATATATATATATATATATATATGTATATATACATATATATATGTATATATATGTATATGTATATGTATATATATATATATATATATATATATATATGTATATATGTATATGTATATATATGAATATATATATATGTATATATATGTATATATATGTATATATATATATATGTATATATATGTATATATATGTGTGTGTATATCTATATGTATATATATAAAACATGTTTATGTATTTTATCACCATATTTGGTGGCAGGGGAGCAGACCAGTTTTTTGCCACGGGTGCTAAAAGACCTAGTTACGGCCGTGATATTGGAGGGGCAAAAGAGCAAATTTGCCCCTTCTCATCAAATTCTGTGGGGGGGGGGCGGATTTGACCCTCTTGCCCCTTCATTGCACCCGTGAGATAAAAAGTAGAAAAAAAATACGACGGAAAGAAATTTCCTATTATAAAATAGTTTGTATAGGCGAATGCTTAACAAGCCCCTTCGTTATTAAAAAATAAATAAATAAAAATAAAATAAAATATAAAAGAGATAGAGAGAGAAATTATTTTCCGAAGAGGAAGTATCCATAAAAGCAAGTGTATATTGATATTTCCATATAAGTGAGATTGCATATGACTGCACTGGTCAGTTCCAGAAATTGCTGACTTGGCTTGCTATGTTGTCTCCATTTTTATCTGTGGCTTGTCGGAAGTCGAGTTTATCAAACATAGCTGTCAGTGACAACCGTAATCGTGGATTTGCCATCCCACCAAATACTCATGAGGTCATTCAAAGGACAAGACGACACCTGTCCGAGGATGTTTTGTACGTGACCCGTTTAACCAGTGCATACCACATGGGAACCCATACGCCTATATTTTTGGAACAGGTGAATCTGAGAAGGGTGCGTTTGGTTTGAAAAAGTGTTTTCACAGATTAGTGTGTAAAATTTAGACCTAGAATGGAAAACATCGTAGTCAACATGTCCACGACTAGATCAGGTAAATTTTCTTTCAAATTACTTTTTCTATATCTTACTTATATACATATTTATTTACTTTGGATCTTGTAGAAAATATATTGTTGAGTTTACATGTTCAGTCATGCCATCAGGATTTTCCCATTAAAAAATTAATAAATGATATCAATTGAATGAAGAGAAATATCAATTAATATCTGATAGATGCAAAAATAACTTTAATTAATAATGCACTTAAGAGACTTAATGTTATATTGTTTTCGAAACATATTACAGTGATTAAGTTCTTTTATAGAGTTTCAGACGAGAGTGCCGAAGACATAAAATTGTGCTGTACGTATTTTTGTATCAGATTATTGTTTAAATATAATAGTGATATTATTAATAATTTTGAAAAATATAAAGAAGTGAATCTAATACAGTGCAAGTCTTTATCTTTCTTTTTAAAGTATTTGTAATTGACAAAAAAATATAACAGAGTGTCAAAATAAAACAAGTGTAAGCCATTAATGTTAAAAATTAATGTAATTCAAAAATATGATAGAAGTGTCAAAATCTAATACAGTGCAAAGTCAAGGCTATATCTTTATGTTAAAAATAGTATTATATTAAATTGACAAAATTGTAATTGGGCCAAAATATAATACAAATGTAGCAGGATAATTTTTATTTTTAAAAAGTTATATATTATAATTTGACAAAAAAATATGATAGAAATGTCAAAATCTAATACAAGTAGAAGTCAAGGATATTTTATGTTAAAAAAGTATTATAATTAAATTTACAAAAATATAATGGAGGGCCAAAATTATACAAGTGAGTGCCAAAAGATATATATTTATTTTAAAAAAAATAATAGTTATAATAATTTATTGAAAATATAAAGAAGTGTCAATCTAATACGAGTGCAGAAGTCAGGGCTATATCTTTCTTTTTAAAGTGTATTATATTTTGACAAAAATATAACAGAAGTGTCAAAATATAAACAAATGTGCAAGCTGAAGCTATAATGTTAAAAAATTAATGTAATTTGACAAAACATATGATAGACGATCAAAATCTAATACAAGTGCGGAAGTCAAGGCTATATCTTTATGTTAAAAATTAGTAGTATATTATAATTTGACAAAAGTATAATTGGAGGGCCAAAATATAATACAAGTGAGTAAGCCAAGATAATATATTTATTTTTTAAAAAAGTAGTAATATATTATAATTTGACAAAGCATATGATAGAAGTGTCAAAATCTAATACAAGTGCATAAGTCAAGGCCATATCTTTATGTTAAAAAAAAGTATTATATCATAAATTGACAAAAATATAATAGGAGGGCAAAAATATAATACAAGTGAGTAAGCCAAGATAATATATTTATTTTTTAAAAAAGTAATAGTATATTATAATTTGACAAAACATATGATAGAAGTGTCAAAATCTAATACAAGTGCGGGAGTCAAGGCTGTATCTTTATGTTAAAAGGTAATATTATATCATAAATTGGCAAAAATATAATAGGAGGGGAAAATAGAATACAAGTGCTTAAGCTAAGATGATATATTTATTTTTAAAAAAAGTAGTAGTATATTACAATTTAATAAAAATATAATAGAAGTATCAAAATCTAATACAACTGCACAAGCCAAGGCTATATCTTAATGTTAAAAATTAGTATTATATTATAATTTAGTAAAATATAGTAGAGGTATCATAATCTAATTCAAGTACATAAGTCAAGGCGATATCGTTATATTAAAAATTAAAAAAATTATTGACTTTTTGCAATCTAATGGTCTATAAAAAGAATTTGAACCCCCAAAGATCTATGTGTACACCACTGATTACAGAAACCAATGATTCTGATAATTGCCTCATAATTAAATATTTTCAAGAACTTTCTCAGTTTACTCTTAGCTCCATAAGTCCGCTCTAGGGACGGATAACCCGGACATTTAATCCGGGTCGTCTAAATACTTTTGGCTGTAAGTTAGAGAAATATATTGATAATTAAATATCCGATTAATCAAACTTTATGTATATTGATTTTTTGTTTCGCTTAACCCCTTCCCCGTAGAATATATTATATATAAGAATATAAGAAATATTATATATAAGAATATAAGAAATATTATATATAAGAATATAAGAAATATTATATATAAGAATATAAGAAATAGTATATATAAGAATATAAGAAATAGTATATATAAGAATAAGAAATATTATATATAAGAATATAAGAAATAGTATCTATAAGAATATAAGAAAAACTTGCCAGACATAAAAAAAAAATATTTTTCTTTAATTTTGTTCTCTCAAAACGTTAGATTATTTTTGAAAATATAAAATTTTAAATGAAATAAATACTATTTTCAATATTTTCATGTATATGGGAAATGTTAAAGGATTACAGTAACTTTTACTCAAATGACAGCAAAATAAATCAAATGACATAATTTTCTGGATAAATATAATAAACTATTACAACAATATTATTATCTATATCAACTGTCATGAATTCCATGTCCCTCAGATTCCTTTGAATTTCACAAATCCTTTACAGTATCCGAGAAATAGCGCAAATGTCGCGAAACTGCAAAACTTCTCGCGGAAAATTATTTCTTTCTATTGGGAAAATAGCAAATTCAATATTATGCATTGGACGAACCGATTTCGGACTTCACGGAATTGAAATCAGGGTTGTATCGGTTTTAACCATGGGGGTTTAAACCAGTTGTTTTAACCGGTTTCAACCGTCCTGGTCCATATCAATTTTGACCAGTTTTGACCACTGAAATTCACTTTTCAATATATTTAATACTAGCAAGTTTGCCCGTGCTTCGCTACGGTGAACTTAATATATTACTTTTAAACAAAGATTTATTTTTCGTGAATAACTCTCTAAATTCGTCACAGTTCAGTTCGAGTCATTGGCATGTTTATATATTTCTATCATAAGCGTATTATAACATTATTCAGTTTTTATAATCGAATTTGTCTTATATTAAATTTGCTCAAACTTTTTTTATTGTAAAATATAAGCTTAACCCTAAATTGCATTACTGTATTACTACTGCACGTTGATTAGCAAAGTTAACAGATCTTGCCATATTACGTGATAGAATAGGAAGCAGAGGTTTTGACAGCAACAGTGCTAATTTTGTTGGTAGTAATAAATGTTTTCCAAAATTAATTAAATTTATGACAAACCACATAGTTTTGTATGAAACAGAAACACACATTCATATCGACAACCATATGAATATGAAGATAACTATATAAAATGATAGGTTTTATTTTTCCATGAGAGTCACTGAAATTTGTACTTTTTGTACTTAGAATATTGTTGATATGCATTTCATTGTAACATAAAAATGAACCAAGAATTAAATTTAAAATTAGTTCTCATATAAAAATGCTATAATTTGCGTCACATAGAAGTGAAAGTGAATCACTTTATATCTCAAATTTCAGTTCAAATCGAATAGATACTAAGCAGACGATTTTAAATAATATAAAATAAGAAATGAATAAATGAAATATTTAAATGAATGACGTCATAATGATAGAAAAATATCATTTTCGCCTATTTATTATGTGATGAATTGAACATTTTAATCTCCTGCTTTTAACCGTGGAAAACTGCGTTTAAAACAATTACTTGGGATGACGTCACATTGCTAGAAATATTGTTTCTTTCCCTTAGATATGATGCGATAAATTAAAAACTTAATCGTTTGCGTTTAACCGGGGAAAATAATGCTTGGAATAATGACATAAAATGCTCGAAAAAGGGGGAAGGAATGAATTTCGAACGTTGAAAATTTACAAAAACCTTCCCAGGGATATACCTAAACATTTCCCAAATTTTCACGGCGATTGGATGCATAGTTTTTGAGTCTATCGAGTACAGACAGACAGACAGACAGACACACACAAATTCATTTTTATATATATAGACTAATCGAGCATAGTTTACTAGCATTTGATAAAGGCAAGTTAGATTTGTTAAAAATGTCATAATATAAACAACACCAGCAAAAAATAAATATAACATAACCCCAAGATACAAAAAAATGTTTTTTTTTATACAAGATGTTTTTATGTAATTTATGTCGAATTCAAAAAACGGTTACAAGTAACAAGTTTTGTAGTTGTCTCTAAATTTAAATGATTTCGTAATTTATTTTGGATTACTCCAAACTTTGAAAATAATCTTTCTATAGAAGAAGAGCTTGCCCAACAGTTCATTAGATGTATTGTAAAATCAACAAATTTTATGTTAATGCCTTGAACCTTCTTCATTGCTGCCCACCAAACATCAGATGCAAGTGTATCTTTTACACTTTTATGTGTCTTTTATATTTTCTTTTACGCTTTATTGTTATTTTATGTTTTTTACTGTAACTGGATTACATATTTACAATTGCATGTGCATGGTTCATTTTTAAAGTTCAAACATTCTTATTATACTGTATAAGCATATTAAATCTCATGAACTTGTTAGTGTAATATTTTGCTTAACTGCACTACTATTTTTATTGCTTGTTAAAAGTCACTTCTAATTACAAAAGATATTATATATTAAAATTAAGACCATTATAAAACTATTTTTAACAATTCTGACCACTTCTGACCATTTTTTTACAAATCTTGGACGGTTAAAACCACTTTTATCCAGTGTCCTGGTAAAATCAGTCTTGACCAGTCAAAATTACACCCCTGATTGAAATACCGTTTTATCTCTTGCGTCACAGGCAAGGGATAAAAATTTACAGTTTGTTTTATACTATTTATGTCTAAAAGCTAAAAATGTTTACAATCCTAATTCTAAAGGTAAAAAACCCACAAAGGAGCGGCATGTTTAAATAATCACAAATGCCCATTTGGGCAGTTGGACATAAAATTGCAGATTAAATACGATATAAAACATTGCATAACTAAAAGTGATAAATAAAAATCTTATTGTCATTTTAGCGTAGTCTATTTATTTTTGCTTTATCGTACGATAATGCAATTTTTTTTAACACATTGTATGCGGGACACGTACTAGTACGTTTTCTGACGATTGATACTTGAGCGCGAGACAGGTGCTGATTTAGTTTGCACTATCCAATTACAAAATAATGGAATGTATTTAGATTAAAATTTATATATTTAATTTTAGGTAATCAATGTGTAGAATATATTAGATAGATAAGATGTTACTTCTCATAATAAACTATACTATGTATATTGCAAAAAAACATAAAAACAACAATTAAAATTAATATTCAGAAAAAATTTATTTAAATCAAATAAATCTGATTTTTTCTATTTTTTTCCAACACATTTAAATTTTATAAGGCAATAATAATACGATAGCTCTTATCGTATTACCCTAAAATTAAATTTTCTTGTACGTTCCTATACTATTTGTACTTAACACTAAAGTATTCAAATTTCAATCAGTCTTGGCCAAAATAAATATTTTCGTCAAAATTTGAGTTCTGAAATCTATTATGGTTACAGTACTTCTTTTTAGTTTACTTTGTGCAAGGAAATAATAAACACTTTCAAAAAAACATACAATTGAACAAAGTACAATTTAAATAGGAAAAAAAACCGTTTATACTTCTTGTACGTAACACTAAAATGTTCAAACTTCAATCCGTCTTGACCAAAATAAATATTTTCGTTTAAATTTGAGTTCTGAAATCTATTATGGTTACAATACTTCTTCTTACTTTACTTTGTGCATGGAAATAAAAAACCTTAAAAAAAAACAGATACACAATTATACAAAGTACAGTTTAAAAAGGAAAAAAAACTTTTTATTCTTTTACAAATACTTACAAAAAAAAGAAAGTTAGTGTAAAATAACAAAATTAAATGTAAAAACAACGAAAAGTATATAGCTAGATTTAAAAGCTAAATACTACACAAGTAATGAAACACTTCCAAAAAACATACAATTGTACAAAGTACAGTTTAAAAAGGAAAAACACTTTTTATTCCTTTACAAACATTTACAAAAAAGAGAGTTAATACAAAATAACAAAACTAAATGTAAAACAGCTAAAAATAGCTAGAATTAAAAACTAAATACTACACAAGTAATGAAACCCTTCCGAAAAACATACAAAGTACAAAGTACAATTTATTCTTTTACAAACACCTTTGCTACTCTTAAAAAGAGTTATTAAACCATAAATATTCAATTCAAAATTAAAATATAATGGAAAAGAAAAGAAAATATGCTTATAATGTCATTAATACCAACCACTGAATTTTATGACAAAGATATTGTTCTTAATCTATCGTAAAAAGTCGTACTTTAAATGATGTTTTTCTATCACTTTTCAACTACAAGTAAAACAACAATAAGTAAATACAAAAATCATATTTTTAATTAATTTTAGTGGCAATAATATGACAACTCCTATCGTATTGCCCTAAAATTAAGTTTTTGGTACTTTCATACAGACACAACTTGCAGGCAATACTTTAAATGTTCAAACTTCAGTCAGTCAGGTAAAATAAATTTTTTTGTTGAAATTTGGGTTCTGACATTTATCCGGATTATAATACTTCTTCTTACTTTACTTTGTATAAGGAAGTAAAATATAGAATTAATGCAAAATAAAAAAAAACTAAATGTAGAAACAGCAAAAGTATATAGCCAGAATTAAAAACTAAATGTTACACAATTAATGAAACACTTTAAAAAAAACACACAATTATACAGTTTGAAAAGAAAAAAAATTGTTTATTCCTTTACAAACACCTTTATTACTCTAAAAAGAGTGTTTAAAACATAATATATTCAATTCAAAATTAAGATATAATGTATTAAAACAGAAAATGTACTTATAATATCCTAAATAGGAACCACTGAATTTTATGACAAAGATATTGTTTTTAAACTAATTCAAAAACAAAAATCAGTTCTTCAAACGATGTTTTTGATCCCTATTGAATTACACAGTAAAAGAACAAGAAATAAATGCAAAAATTCTAATTTAAATTTTAGTGGCAATAATAATACGATAGCTCCTATCGTACAACCCTAAAATTAAGTTTTATTGTACGTGTATATACTATTTGTACTTAACACTAAAGTATTCAAATTTCAATCAGTCTTGGCCAAAATAAATATTTTCGTTCAAATTTGAGTTCTAAAATCTATTATGGTTACAATACTTCTTTTCAGTTTACTTTGTGCAAGAAAATAATAAACACCTTCAAAAAAACATACAATTGTACAAAGTACAATTTAAATAGGAAAGAAAACTGTTTATACTTCTTGTAAGTAACACTAAAGTGTTCAAACTTCAATCCGTCTTGACCAAAATAAATATTTTCGTTTAAATTTGAGTTCTGAAATCTATTATGGTTACAATACTTCTTCTTACTTTACTTTGTGCATGGAAATAAAAAAAACCTTAAAAAAAACAGACACACAAGTATACAAAGTACAGTTTAAAAAGGAAAAAAACTTTTCTTTTATAAATACTTACAAAAAAAGAAAGTTAATGTAAAATAACAAAACTAAATGTAAAAACAGCTAAAAGTATACAGCTAGATTTAAAAGCTAAATACTACACAAGTAATGAAACACTTCCCAAATAACATACAATTGTACTAAGTACAATTTATTCTTTTACAAACAATTTTGCTACTCTTAAAAAGAGTTGTTAAAACATAAATATGCAGTTCAAATTTAAAATATAATGGATAAGAAAAGAAAATATGCTTATAATATCATTAATACCAACCACTGAATTTTATGACAAAGATATTGTTCTTAATCTATCGTAAAAAGTCGTACTTCAAATGATGTTTTTTATCTATTGAATCACCAAGTAGTGAAAGAACAATAAATAAATACAAAAATCATATTTTTAATTAGTTTTAGGAGCAATAATACGATACCTCCTCTCATATCACCCTAAAATTAATCCCCTTTTTCAGAATGTTCTATTCCTTTAATAACATTAAGTTAATAACCGGAATTTTGTTTTTATATGTATTACAAATGTATCGTCACTTTCAGCAATTTTTAATTTCCACTACTCTCTGAAGTGATAGCTAGATATGTGTTTGGGACAATCTTGTTCCATTTTTCTCATCCAATAAGTAATTAGGGAAGAAAAAAAAATAATTTTCTCCTTTCTTTCAGCCAGAACCTCGAATATTTTAACTGGATGAATTACTTTATCGTAGAATTTTTATACGTAAATTTAACGTTCCCAGGAAAGATAAAAAAAATTATTCATTATTCAGGATTGTGTTTCTAATTTGAATAATGAATATAATTTTAGGCATCGTATTTTTTTGCTTGATATTTCAGCACGCGTATAAAAAAGACCCATGCATATGCATCCTAAAGTCATCTACAGAAAGTTTATAAAAATGGCTCAGATATTGCGATAATTTTTTTTTTTTTAACATTCGAAAAACGAAGAGATTAGGTTAAATTATTTGTGTGTACATCTGACAAATAATACAAGAATAATCATGATTAACTCGTCAAAAGTTTGGTATTGTGCCGAACTCTTATAAGTTCTAGGAATCTGCTGGCAACACGAGAATGACTGTGTGCCGAACTGTCATAAAATTTCAAAGCGTCTGTTGGCAACAAAGAAGATGTGAGAGTGGTCTGCGTTGATAGGAGGGAAATTTGTTTTTCAAATATATCTGTAAATGTACTGCAGGGCCGTAACTAGGGCGTAGCAAAGGTGGCATTTGCCACGGGCGCATCAGTCATAGGGGTGCAGCACCGTGAGGAAAATGGGGTCCGAAAGAAGTCGATTCGCCTCAAGTAGAAATTAGAAAAAATTGAAAAATGTTTTTTTTTTTAATTATAGAATCAGATTTTATTTTTTAAATCGAATGTTTAAAAATTACTGTTTTATGCATTTTCTTATATTTTAAAATGCTTCTAGAGACTAAACTTGTTATAGATTCTTACCAAATGTTTACCAAACACTCTTAATATGCCTTTATATAAATTTGGGTATTCGTTTTGAATTTTAAAATTATTAAAGTTATTAAAACTAAATTAAAATTTCGAAAATAATCAATTTTTTATGAAAATTCAACGTACTTTAAAAAATTTTGCCCTCAAATAAACTATTCAGTTTATCAGGAAAATCATACTTCTAGAATGTTCGAAAATATTTAAGTATTAATAAAATAAATATAGAAAAAAAACTAAAAATTAATATGCAAGGAACATTTTTAGAATCAACATAATATTTTGAGTGCAGTCTAAATACATGATACAGAAAAAAAAACATTGACATATTTTCTCCCCGAAAATTTGAAAAGAATTTTCGGAAAAATCTCTTTCTGAAAATAGAAAAAAAGTTTTTTAAAACCATCTTCAGCTTCAAATAAAAAATATATAGATGAATTTTAAAGATAATCAGAAAGTATCTTCAAATTTTGGACTTACAATCTTTGGAATCCTTATATACCATTTTTGAAATTATGTCTGTGTGTAATTATGTCTGTTTTCTTTTTAAAGCAATATGTTAAAACTTAAATTTATGTATTCAGATTAAGAAATTGAATTTTCGTTTTCTAGATAATCAACGCACACATTGGTATATGTGTGTTTGTATTATTTTATACAGAACACAATTACATTTGCAACTCTATAATAAGGTGATATATATTAGGACATATTGATATATTGGTATTTGGTAAATGATAAATCACAATATTAAAATTCAGATATCATCCTGCTCTAGTTTTGACATTTAGAAATTAACCTTAATATAGCTTTTATTTTAAATTAGTAGCGTATACTTTTTCAAAAAATTTTGTAGGATGTTCAGAAAATTTTTTCTTACTTAGAATCACCCATGGGTAGAGATGTAAAAAACCCGGAATTTTGAAGAGATGGGAATAAACCCGGGAATTTTGGGGAATAAAACAGGAATTTTGGGAACTTTGGGAAGAAATCATTTTAACAATGTTTACATTTATTTTTTCAACAGTGGCTATCTAAGAACTGGTATATTATTTCTAAGAGAATTTTTTTTTTTTACTTTTGGCAATATATATATATATATATATATATATAATATATATATAATATTATATATATATATATATATATATATATATAATATATATATAATATTATATATATATATATATATACACATATATATTCAAGAAATAATAGCAATGGTCATTTAAATGATTTTATATTAGTACTTATGTAATGAATTACCCTGTTAGTCTTATCAAACAAGTAACTGGTCTAGTCTTATCAAACAAGTTGCTTCCATTTTAATTGCTAATATAATAATTATGTACATTATTTTTTATCATTATTTATTATGCAAATTACTTTATGCTAAACTTTTCCTCCTCCTTTTATAATATAAAAATAACTATCTTTAAATTTAAAATAACAGTTTATTGTTTCTTGTAATGCATGTATCATTTAAAGGTGTCATCAAATGACACTGTTGCATTTTGTGTCCAATTCCTACACACATACATATATATATATATATATATATATATATATATATAGAGAGAGAGAGAGAGAGAGAGAGAGATGTTATCCAAGAAAAATAAGGATTTATGGGTTTTGTGACACTACAGATTATTACCTAATATTTATGTAATAATAAAAATATTGGATACTTCTTAAAGAAAAATTTACTCATTCTTTCATGCTAAACATGATACCTTGCCAAATATAGTTAGTTAATCCCAATTATTTAAATTTTTTTCACAGCATATAATAGTTAAATTTTGTGAAAATATCAACTTTTGAGGTCTACAACAAAGACAGAAAAAAATGGTGGTTCTCATTGTGTCATAGGAATTGGCGACTGCAAAATACTTCAAAATTCCCATGTTTTGGAAATTTTCAAAATTCCCTTCCCAAAAAACCCGGTTTTTTCCCAGGTTTAAACCGGGTTTTTTCCACTGCTCACAACTCTACCCATGGGGCATAGCTTAGAAGCTAATAGCTATAATTTTTACTTCCTCGTTTATGCTGTAGAGCAGAGGTGGGCAAAAGCCGGCCCGGGGACGGATCCGGCGCTTTTGCTTACTTTATCCGGCCCGTTGAAAAATCCCGCATGCAATTTTTATATGCTTATAATCTCTTATATGCGACTAGATTATATTATCTTACCCACCGGGAACTCTACTCCAATGAAAAATCTCGTCTCAATACTACCTGGAAAATTCCACCTACCCACCAGTGGTATACTGGAACAACACCTGGTGCCCTCCTGGAAATTAATTGTGATCGAAAATCCCATACTGCCTTAGCCAGACTCTCAACAGGCCACCTGAAATCTTTAACTTTCGAACACGGCACAAAAATTTTCCCGACCTGTACAAAATGCTGCAACCATCCAGCCTCACCAAAACATATTCTCGACTGTGTCGGACTAACCAGGGCAGATTTATTATCAGATCCCCTTATCTGCATTGACTTTCTGACTGTCAACAACCTTTTGGAGTTGATCTGACTATTGTCAGATCATGAGGATAAGCCACACACAGATTATATTATAACTAGAACTAATTGATTTACAGTCAAATAATTTAATAAAAGAAAATTTTCACTCAAACGAGTTGAGTGTTTTCTGAGGTGCTTTGAATACAAAACATTTCAAACATTTTTTGAACTATGTTCTAAAATACCTAGTTTTATTTGGTTCAACATATATTTGTGAATTAACTTTTTCGTTAATGATTTACACGAAAAATAAATATCGATCACAAATTACTGACGAAAATCTACACTCGATATGCAGGATAGCTGCAAGTGATTTGTGTCCAAATTTTAAACAAATAATATCAAATGAACATTCCAGATTTCACTTTTCGCATTAACTAAAACTATACTATTTTAATGTTTGAAGATTGTCTTTTCTTTATATAAGTCTATTTGTTATTATATTTACAAAATGTAATATAAATATAAAAATGTAATAACTATGATCAAAATGAAATAATTTGTATCGTTAAGATATAAATAAATATCAAAATAAAATCTTTCATTAACCGATTTATTTAATGACCATTAATTTAATATAATGGGTCATATTTCTTTAAAAATTACGTGACATATTTTATTGGGCACAAATTGTTCGCATATACACCTAAGTAAGACAATTTATTATTACTATTATCTTTTATTAACTGTCAAATTTCTCTGTCCAAATGCTTTAAAATGATACTTATAGAGTTTTTGTCAAAAAAAATTTCTTGGGCAGGGAAAAAACTCCACCGAAAAATTCGAGTGTGCACAGCGTATGCGGTATAGTCCTCCGGCCCGGGAGACATTTTGAAAATTTCATTTTGGCCCGCGCTTAAAAGTATTTGCCCACCCCTGCTATAGAGGGAAAGTACTGCAATCGTCCGAAAATTCGAGCTCGAGAATTTGATTGATCTTCAAATTTTGGACTTAACATCTTTGGAATCCCAAAATACCATTTTTGGAATTATGTCTATCTGTCTGTATATGAACATCATAAATTGATTACATTCTGATACAGAGATGCCAAATTTTAAATGCCTTCATTGTAGCAAAATTATACATTTTTATCAACTTTTGGGTTACTTCTGGAAATCAGAAATAGCAGTTTACTTGCTACTCACCATCGGGATTCTTGGGCAATGTGCCTTTTTATTGAAATTCATAAAACAGCTCGTTACCCTAGCTAGAAGATATTATTTATGAGACAGATATCAGATGTTTTGTAAAAGTAAGAACAAAAATGTAAATAACGAAAGTAGTTACTGTTGTGTCTATGAAGTCGATAAAAAAGAATGGGTATTAACCTTGCTTTCCATGATAATAGCAACATCTAGATAGTAACATTTTTTTAGTGGGAGCTAAATTATAAATCCTTTCAATTCTAAATAGCATCTGTAGGAGGAAGATAATTATTTACTTTATGCACGTTCGAGATTTTAATGAGATAAGATTTATTTTTCCTTCTACAAAGTTATAAAAGCAAGTCGCGAAACGGTAGCGCATTGACATGGAATTTATAAACGACAAAACTTTTAGATATGAAGCATCGTCAACGATTTATTACATGGAAACTAGGCATAAACTATGGAGGTAAGAACTCTTTCGATTGATTGAGTGTGTGTATGTGTATATATATATATATATATATATATATATATATATATATATATATATATATAAGAAGAAAATGAGGTACATGTTTATTGTTTTCTTTAAAAGACAATTTAAAACAGTTTTTTTTCAAAAAAAGTTATTTATATATTACATATACGTACATATAATACATAATATATATATATATATATATATATATATATATATATATACACACACACACACATATACATACATACGAGGGTTACTCTGAAATTTTTTAGATACTCTCAGACGAGAATTTAAAAAATAAAAATAACTGTTTAATTTTAAAATACAAAGTATTTTAACACAGTAGACGATTTTTTACTGACTTACTTCAACTTGTTCAGAGTAGAATAAATTTTAAACAGAAGAGAAAGTGGAGTTGATGAGAGAACATTTTCGCGCTTTGATTTTCCACTATTTTAAAGCAGGATTAAATCAAGAAGAATGCTTTCAACGGTTGCAGTGGGCATTTGGTGATAAATCTCATGCTCGTGCTACTGTTTTCAGAGGTTTATAGAATTTAGCAGAAGTCGCAATTTTCTTCAGAATGAAGAATACAGAGGAAGGCCGTCGTCGGCAGTAATCCCGGATAAAGTGTCTGCCATACGACAAATGTTAAAGGATGATAATTGCTGTACCTATCAAATTATACAGAAGGAACTTAGCATTGGATCCACAGCCATACACAAAATTATCAACAAAGAATTACATTTGAAAAAAATAGTTTGCCGTTGGGTTTCCCCTTAATCTAACTGAGCACCAAAAAAGGGAGCGTGTCAGAATCAGTAAAGAAACTCTTAAATTGTTAAATGATGGTGGCCACCGCATCATTTCTAAAATTGTAACGGGTGATGAAACGTACATACTGTTTTTTGACGTTCCAACACGTCAAGAAAGCAAAGTATGGGTCTATGAAGATGATCCCACGTCGACAATGGTGAAAAGACAACGCGCACTGAAAAAAGTGATGTATGTTGTTTTCTTGAGAAATACGGGATTGGTCAAAGCTGTCACATCGTCTGTTAAAATTGATGTTCTATCCTCATATTATCTTTTTTATTTTATTTTTCTTTGTAAGTTGCGAGTGGCAACGAACGATATTTTTTAGTAAAAACATGGCTGTTCTTTCGTATGCGAGAAAAAATGGCTTGAGTTGCTTTTGTGTTTTGATATATTAATATTATTTACGCCATAAATTCTTCTATGTGACATTTTCTGTGTTTTAAAGATCTTGCATACGTAAATATAATAAAAGGTGTTTTATGTTAAAAGTGCGATGTTTTTTGAGCAATTAATTAAAGCCATTGAGAACATACTTCTGAACTACTTCAGTGTCTTACTTCTGATTTCGAAACCCAAACGGGACAAAAGCCATTAAGTTGGAAGGACAGAAGACAGTAACATCAAACTGGTATACCACTAAATGTCTTCCACAAATTCTACAAGTGAATGTTAGGGGACTAATGCTTCACCATGACAATGCATCTTCATATGCAGCCGGATTAACAGTTGAGTTTCTTAAACAAAAACAAATTAAAGTGATAGAACATCTGCCGTATTCACCTGTTCAAGCTATGCGGAACTTTTGGTTAATCTTTAATCTTAAAAAGAACTTACGTGGGCGAGAAGAAGAGATTGATGTGGCTATAAATGCATTTTTTCATCTATTCCAAGAAATGAATGGCTTGAGGCATTTAATCTGTAGAAAATTCGTCTACAAAAGAGCATTGATGCTGGAGGAAACTACTTTGAACAACCTAAAATTTTGTAAGTATAACTTTAAAAACCTGTTGTATCTCAAAAATTTCAGAGTGACCCTCGTATATATACTTATACATATGCATATATATATATATATATATATATATATATGCACACAACTCAGTACTGAGTGCCTTGCAACCGCAGATCTGACACAGTTTATTAAATCTTTTCTTCTATATCCTATATAGAAAAGAATATTTTAATCCACTATGTTTAAAGCAAAGTGAATTTAAAAAAACAGACGTCCATATATAAAATGTATATTTTTATTCCTTTTCCTTCACATTACATTTCATCAATATGTCATCACGTTACATTTCATCATAATCGATGAATTTTCTTTAATTAGATACATTTACTTTTTTTTTCATTGTTTCCCACAATTCTCCTTAGTGGGAAAGCCTGGGTTCATAAATGCTCCAAAAGTCATAGAAATCAGTAATAATACCTTAGAAACACTCCAAAATTTGAAATTTGAAAGTGCATGCTATCAATCAGAATTGACCTTTTGTAACTACCCCCATGTTTGAATGGAATATACAGAAAAATGATTAGTTACAAAACAAGAAAGTATAAAGTATGAATAAAATTTTAAAAGTAGCTCTCTTTACGGACACAGATTATCCGATACTGTTTTTTACAATCAGTTTTATCAGTCCAATATCTGATAGACCTTTCATCAGCCCGTGAGTATTATCGTTCAAACGTTAATATTGTTCTACAGAGCAGAACTCCCCGATATTATAGCCATGACGTAATTTTACGCAGATATACACTTCAAAAGAAATTATCATTCACTGAAGATATCTTGTGGATATCCTCACAGCAAAACGCGGTAGCGTAGTAGCGTGTTTAATGACATACCTTCACGTAATTTTCAGTTTATATGACGGGGTGAGTATAAATTTTCCCAATATTTAATTTGGACCTAGTATAAGATTTTGAATGTTTATACCATGATATGTTTATTAAAATATTCATTGTTTTTCATATATACGTGATGTCAGTGATAGGAAACTGTTTAGAGCAAAGGTCTTCACCCTGGGTTCTCTGAAACTTTGACAGAGGGGCCGCAAATAATCACTATTTGCTTAGTCAAAGCGCCCAAATTTTAGTAAAATTTTAAACTTCATAAAAGAATGAATCTTTAAAGACAGTTTGCTTGTAAAAATAAATAAATTTTTAAGGTTAAAATAAAATTTTAAATTTTGTTGTTGCTATTTCCAATGCCACTTGGACGAGCCAAGCACGTGAGTCGGAGGCTACACGAATTACGGGGCCTTTCGTTTGACGAGCACCGTTAGGATGAAAATAAGTCTTAACTCAGGTAGGTCCTCGTAATTTAAAAAAAAGGACCAAGCAGAATACCCACAGGCTTGGCATTCTACCCCGACAGGTATCGTTTGAGAACTTGGAGAACATTGTGGCCACCACCTATTTTACGTGTCTCAGGCACCATTACCGAACACGGCGGATCTTAGGACGACTCAAGACCCGAACCCGCAATTCTCCAATTACGAGATCGTTGCCTTTGCCGACGGAGCTACGGCAGTTCATAAATTTCGTAAAATCACGTGCTTCATGTACATTAATCGAGACCCATTATGTCAAATATAAGGCTCCGTTCCCTGTTTCTGAAGATGTCATCTGGTTTGAAAGGTTGCCTTGCTGATTGGACCCCTTCGCTAGGTTATTAAGCTGCATATTTCAACAATTATTCCAGACGTAAAATACTTTGAAATGAGAAACAATCACAACCAAGTCATCTAAAGCATTTTCTTTTTATTAATTTGTTATAATTTAAAATATTGTTATATGCTACGACTGCCCCCCCATAAGACTGACTCAACGCCTCCCATTCACCTGTGAACAACACTCTACCGTCCTTCTGAAAGGCTCCAACGCTTACTGGGAGGCGGTACCACCGTTAGCAATATATGATATAGATATTGAAAAGTTTTAAGAACAGTTAAAAATCCAAATCGGTCGGATATAAAGAGAGAAAAGTAGAACCATTTAGAATGAGACACAGAGTTTTAGCGAGTGCCAAAGTTAGATTGACTTGTCAAATTTTGATATTTTTTTAGTAATCCTTATAGTAATGTTCTATTTATATAAATACACTTTATAGGCCTTGTTGGTTGTGGACCCCTTCGCTTGGTTCTTAAGCGGCATATTTTAACAATTATTCCACATGTAAAATACTTTGGAATGAAAAACAGTCATAACAGAGTCATCTAAAGCATTTTCTTTTTATTAATTTGTTATAATTGAAAATATTGTTATATGCTACGACTGCCCCCCAAGACTACCTCAACGCCTCCCATTAGCCCTTTACCACCCTCCTAAAAACCTCCAACCCCCACTGGGAAGTGGTACCACCGTTAGCAATATATGATGTAGATGTTCAAAAAAGTTTTAAGAACAGTTAAAAATACAAATCAGTCGGATATAAAGAGAGGAAAGTAGAGCCATTTAGTAGACACAAAGTTTTAGCGAGTCTCAAAGTTAGGTTGACTTGTCAAATTTTGATGTTTTTTTAGCAATTCTTATAGTAATACTCTATTCATATAAATATACTTTATATGCCTTGTTGGTAGGACCCCTTCGATTGGTTCTTAAGCTGCATATTTCAACAATTATTCCAGACGTAAAATACTTGGCAATAAAAAACAATCACAACCAAGTCATTTAAAGAATTCTCTTTTTATTAATTTGTTATAATTTAAAATATTGTTATACGCTACGACCACCCTCCAAAACTGCCTCAACGCCTCCCATTAGCCTGTGAACCCTCTACCGCCCCTTTAATGGCTCCAAAGCCCATTGGGAGGTTGTACCACCGTTAGTAATATATGATATAGATAATGGAAAAAAATTAATAATGTAATAAAAGTAATAATGATTTTATGCTCTTTTGAGTTTTAAATTTTAAAAGAAGATAAAACGTAAAGCATTTCATAACTTAGAAAGTTTTATATAATATTCAATTACATACTAAAATAAACTTTTCAATAATTTAGAGAAATATTATTGTTAAGTCATAATATTTTTAAGTTTTCATTCTACGGTACAAAAAAGGTTTCTTTGTTAAAGTGTTTCATGGTTAGTCAATGGTAATTTTTCTTTAGTCAAGTTACTTTCTTTAGTCATTACTTGAAATTCCCCAGACTATTGTTGATAAAGAATGAAAAGAGAATTTTCTCTGAAAGCAACCTTAATCCATAAATTTTCAAAACCACTACTTACTCTTAACTTCCCTAAGCTGGATTTCTATGAGTAGTAAAATATAATAGATGAAAACGCTCAGTGAATTTTTAAAACCCGCAGACGAAAAAAAATAAATATATATATTTGCTTAGTAGAAAAGAAACTTAATAATTCATCCAACACGGAAGTAGATTTTAAATATGCTATGGGACAACCGGAATGACTCTTAACCGGAAAAAAGGTAGATAATACTGAATGAAGAAAATTAATTTCTCGAAAGAGAAAGATATTGGACTTGAATAACAATCTTTTATTACCAATTATGTTTCCAACTCAAGAACAGTTTGTGCACACATTCTTTCATTCCAGCGTAAAATAGTGCTCCATTGACTAAACAGAATATTTTTCTTTTTCGATAGAAAAACGTTCGAATTCTTCCTGTTGCAATCATCGTTTTAATATGCAAGTAATAGAGGACAAATACAATCAGTTATTCGCGACATCAACGCATCAACCAAGGTCTAAAACAGAGTTAAAGGTTGTTCCGTAAATGAATAAGGAAAATGAAAGTAAACAGCATGTGCAACTACATCTATTAATTGCAAGACATTAAATATAAAATACTCAATGAAGCTTTGTTACATTTTTTTTTTTTTTTTGAGAATTCTTAATGGACTTTTGATTAATAGAAGTTTAAATGTAGGATTTAACTGAGTTAACATGCACAAGCTGGAATAGTTGCAAAGTTAGAAATGTCTGGAATAAGAATCTCTTTACATTTAAAAAAGGTAGCACGAATGTATCGGCCAATATCAAAATTATAATATCAGCCCACATTAAATAGACTCCATCGAAAGAAAAAAAGATATCCTGGAATATCTTTTTGTTTTTGATATTTAGCGTTGTTAGTGAATAGTCCCCAATATACCATTTTTGGATATTTAGCAATGTTGGTCAATAATTCCCCTGGTAAATTCGCCACAGGGTATTTTTTTCATGGGAAGTGATTCATTCCTTTTGTTAGGTATACTCAATAAAAAAAGGCTGAACAAAAATGAGCCGATAGTTTACACAACACGAAATGCATATTGATTGACATGTGTACGAAGGGTTGACAAAAGCGTTCTGAGGCCAACCAGAGTATAAACAACAGTTTCTCGGTGCATCGGGGGTCACTGGGCATGTGCGATGACGTCACTGATCCCTCTCGCCACCCTCGCAAAGGAGAGACTATTTCGTTCTCCCCGCCTTTCTTCTTGAAATAAGGTTTTTTCCGTTTGTTTAGAAGCTTTACATCTAAAATTCGTATTATCTCAGAGCAAAAATCTACGGCAGTCCAGTTCTACTTTGATTGTCTGACAGCTTTCCGAGCCGAACGATGGCCGAATAGTAGAGTGCTACTCTTCGATACCGAAGTTCACGGACTCGAATCCCGCTGCTGGCATGGTTGTTCATAGCCATTTGGAATCGGCTGTAAGCAGTAGGTCCCTGCCTCATTAGCCCTCTATTGAGCAAAACAGTAGACCGTAGCGTTCCAAACTAAGCCAAACCACAGCTTTCCGAAAAATCGAAATAATTACAATTAGTCGTTGTACGCATTGTGGAAAATGGGTAGAATCGATTCAGTTCCGTTTACATTCAGCTATTGTAAACGACTATGAGCTAATGCAATGACTGAATCTACAACTAATGAAGTTCTATGGATCTACCAATAACTCTTCTCAATCTACAAATTGTTGAGTTGTTTGATATACTTTGTTTTTTCGACAGCAAGGGAGACAAGCCTGCCGGCCGCAAACGGTCCACAATGAATATCTTTGTGACCCAACCAATGTAACGGTATTTAGCAGAAGTATTAATTTACACTCATGTTCAAAATTAAGAAAATTTGTACATTTTGTCGAATTTCATTAAAATAACTGAATGAAATGTAAAAACACTGCTTCGAGACAAAGGTACTAATCTTGTTCGTTAAATACGTAAGCGTACACGTGTGTGTGGGTGGAGCCAGTAGGAAAACAGGCTTTAAAAACGTGCGTGACGAAACGTGCATTTCATTCGTTAGCTCAGCTCGCCAAATTTCTTAGTTTTTATTTTCACTAATCAGTTAAATTCGAATTCTAACAATAAAAATTAGTAACCACCAACGTTTAGGTGTTGGAATGAAGTGGCGAACTGTGGGGAGGATAGAAGCAGACAAATCTCAAAACTAGATTTGTAGAGAGATTAATTTAAAGCTTATCTTCTGTGCAACTTATGGAAATAGGTTTAGGATACCGGATTCATCGAAAGAAAGCCTGTGTCATCCAAGAGCCACGATGGCCAGAGAAAATCACCATTTCTCAATAATAGACAGGCGTAAGAGTGGTGCTACAACTTCTTAGCTGTTTCGTGATTTGTATGAGGCTAAAAGAACACGAGGTGACTGTTTCCAGAAGACTTCAGTGTTGTTTGGTAGAAGATCTGCTAATTTTTTAGTCCCGCTCATTTCTACCAACAGGAGAACCCATTTCGTATAATGCAGAGCTTATAGAGATTATGAGTATGGATAAATGAGCGACAGTCTCTTCACTGATGAGTTTCAGTTCAGCCTAACCACCGAATCTCGTCGCACGTTCTTAAGGAAAGAAACAAGGACCCGGTACTTGATTTCCAAAGTCTGCGAAATCGTCCATTATGGCAGCGAAGGTTTAATGGTCTTGGAAAGTATCATGTTGAATGGTCGCATACCCCTCCATGTCTTTGAAAGAGATGCTGTGACTACTGTGAGGTAAAGGAAGGAGGTCTTGGATGTTCAACTCCTAATGTTCAACTTTTCAGTGGTGCAGTTCACCCTGAGTTCATTTTAATGGACGATAACGCGAAGCCACATAGAACTCTTCTGGTCGACGAATTTCCAAAGAGTGAGGATACTGACAGGATGGATTGGCTAAGCAAATAGAGCATATCAGACCCTCTGGGGAGGGCAATGACAACTTGCAACCGCCTTCGAGAATCATCCAGGGCCTGAACGAGAGGGACCAATTGCCTCAGGAATTCATAAACTGCCTTACTTCTTTATAGATAAATATACTCTACAAGGCCTATATATCTGTAAAAGGGGGACCATACCCCTATTACCAGGGCCGTAACTAGGTTCTTTAGCAGCCGTGGCAAAAGAAAAAAAAAACTGATCTGCGCCCCTACCACCCAATATAGTGAGAAAATATTTTTATATTTTTTTCTATATCATATATTTAGAATGAACTCAAAATATTTTGTTAATTCTTAAAATGTTCCTAGTATATTAATTTTTAATTTTTTCTTCTATATTTATTTTATTAATACTTAAAAATATTTTCGAACACTCTAGAAGTATTATTTTGCTGATAAAATGGATAGTTTATTTGAGGGGAATATTTTTTTTATTTATACTTTGAATTTTCATAAAAAAAATTATTTTCTAAATTTAAATTTAGTTTTAATAACTTTAATAAATTCAGAATTTAAAACGAATACTCGAATTTATATAAAGGCATATTAAAAGTGTTTGGTAAAGATTTTGTAAGGATCTATAACAAGTTTATTCTTTAGAAGCATTTAAAAAAAAAATAAGAAAATTCATAAAACAGTGATTTTTAAACACATTGGATTTTAAAAATAAAATCTGATTCTATAATAAAAAAATATTTTTAATTTTTTCTTATTTCTTCTTGGGGCGAATCGTCTTCTTTCGGACCCCATTTTCCTCACTGTGCGGCGCCCCTATAATTGATGAGCCCGTGGCAAATGCCACCTTTGCCATGCACTAGTTACAGCACTGCCTATTACCCCCCCCCCTTTTTTGTTGTTCTATTCTACAACCGCTCTTTCTTACTTTCAGACTTCACCGAGTGTTACGTACGATCATGCATGTATATTATAACTGTTGTAATGTACTTACAACTTCTACACCAGTGTTCGTTACGAGGGGGAAATGCAGAAAGAATATAATACTTTATACTGAGATTCAGATATTTATTATGTACATTCATTTACAAATTGCTCCTTGGTTATCATATATTATAATCATCAATTATTTATGTCTTCTATTTACAGCATAATTACTACAATTCTCTTTATAATGAACTAATTATTAAATTACAAACTTACATCATTAATAGAGGCCTAAGTGACTGTAAATATTATTTTATCTTTACCTCCACTACAGGCACAGGGGAGCAGGCAGGGGCTTTCCTCACGCGGTGTGGGTCAGGGCGCACGGGACGAGTTGGTGATGGTGAGCGGGGCGGTGTCGGTCCTTCAGTAGGTCCAAATGATCAGGCAGGGATTTTCCTCCTGTGGTGTCGGTCCGGGCGCACGGGACGAGTTGGTGCTGGTGGATCCTTGTCCCACTTCTCTCGACTCCCGACTTCAACTCTTCTCCTTAACTTCGTTTCCAAACTCCTCACCTCGGTTCCAACGCCGCTTTTTTCTTCCTCTCCAATCACTTATTTTCGGGAAATTTTCCCACATCTGCCTCCCCTTCGGGAGTGCAGTGGGCTCATTAAAGTAGCCCCTTTTTGTGCAAGCTGACATTATTTTTAGCCCCTGCCCCCATAACTCACGGTTACATCTGTGTGCGAGCTTGACCGTTACGCTGCCATTCCGTGATCTATACCTTCTCTGCAGGGGTCCCTAAACTTGACGTGAACAATTGGAGTCTTAAATTCCTCTAGGAAAATCCTCCCACAGCTGTGCATGCACGTGTAATTCACCGTGGGAAAGTACCTCGGTACAATAACTGTTGAAGGTTTATTTATTTATTTTTTTGTATGTATCATCAAATTTCATTAAAATCGGTCCAGTAGTTCTGGAGATAATTGACTGAATCTGAAATGTCCTTTAATTTTGAACATGAGTGTTTATTTCATAGCTGAATTTTAAACTTTCTTTTGACGCTGTCCTGTTCGTATTTTCCAGTTCTAGGTTTGTGGCTTCGTCACGTACACTAGCTTATGCACTCCTAAACGCAGATATTTTTACATGCTATAACGAAAATTCGCTGAGGTGGTGATAATTGAAAATACGCGGGGAAAAACTTATAAGCTATTAAAAATAAACTTTACACAGATTTTGCAGATTTTAAAGTCTTAATAGTAAAGTTTTATTGCCATTAAAATAAATTTGGTACAGAATTTGCAGATTTTAAATTTTTAATAACAAAGTTTTCTTTTTTTTCTTTCGATTTTTTAATAAACATTGATTTTGTACTTAATTGTATGCAAATGGGGTTGTCAAGATTTAGTGTAATTCGATATGATGGAATATTTTAGTAAAGTCTGGGTGACAGAAGTTTGCACATTTGATCAATCTACAAAATTTGTAAAGGAAACTATTTCGGTGTTTGGAATCGCAGTTTTTTTCCCCACTTATGAATAAGAAATTCTTTTATCAGATCTCGAATTACTAACATTCATCTTACGTTAGTTTTCAGAACAACTGCGGAGAATGTTCCTTCTAAAACAGGGAAGTTGGTGAAACAGATATTAAGTTCCAGGAAGAAAACGTTAATTTATTGCGGTATTTTGTACTTAAATTGCTTCATTATTTTTATTACTTTTCTTATTTGTATGCAGTGCTGGAAATATAAAATTGGGAATATAAAAATGAAATTTTAGAAGTCATCCGAATTTAAAATGACTTTTTAGTACAAAATTTTTTACGAATTTTCTTTACTATTTACATTACAGTATACTAACCAATTAATTTCTAAATATGCAAAAATGTTAAAAAGAGCGTTTCAAGAAATAAAATCTTTTAATTTTTCGATGACAAAGTAATATGTTTTAAATTATACCCATTTACTACAAAGTTCAGGCTTTTTTGACCAAATTGATTATAGGTTCATTTTCCAACAAAGCCAGTTTATTTTCGTTATAATAAGTCCTTTCCTCGGACGGATCGCCGGACTATGAACAATATGGTAAAGCTCTGCTCTTTGGTATCGGAGTTCGTGGGTTCGGATCCCGCTTCTGGCATGGATATTATTAGCCATTTGGAGTTAGCTTTAAGTAGTAGGTCTCGATCTCATTATTCCTAGTGTAAAAAAAAAAGGAGACCGTAGCGCTCCAAACCAAATAAAAATTTCGGATGGATCGGTCTGTCGTGTTACACAGGATTTTCTCCCTATAGGAAATCAACGATGGCCGAATAGTTAGGGTGCTGGCCTTCGGCACCGGAGTTCGTGGGTTCGAATCCCACTGTGGCATGGATGTTCGTAGCCGTTCGGAATCGGCTTTAAGCAGTAGGTCCCCGTCTCATTAGCCCTAGAGTTGCAAAGAGTAGACCGTAGCGATTCAAGCCAAAACCAAACCCTATAGCAAATGTAAACTCTCTTGGGAAGCAACACTTCTCTCACGGGTGCAGTGGACATTCATCCCTTCCTTCCTTCGCTGAGACCACAATCAGGGAGAAGTGGTCCACTCCCAGTCTCTAAAGGAAAAAGAAAAGAATAAAGGAAAAAAAGGTTATTTATTGTAAGATACAATATTTAAGTTCAAGAGTCAGAAATTAAACTATCTTCTATCAAAACATTCTGATTTCAAGAATGATAAATTATTGACAGGTGACAAAATCGTTAATAAAAATAAATATAATAAAGGATCTCCCTTTCAATAGCACAATGTTCTTTGATCTCTGATTCTCCAATCGTTTTAAATGCTTATTGATTACATTGTATCAAGTAAGTCTGAATACTATATTTTGAATGACTTGTAAAATAAACAATTATATATTTACATCACATTTAAATTACGAATATATACAGGTTTCAAATTTAGCTCAATTGAAGTTCCATTATCTCATTTTGTAAAAATATAATTTTTGACTGTAGTATTAAAATATTATTAGTATAATTTCTCTAGCACACTTTTCAGGGATTGAGATGGATATGCTGGACTCCCACGGCAATCATATTCTTAATATAAGAAATTTCAATTTCCATAAGTCTCTTGACCAGATCCCTTAAATTCTCTGTAGAACACAAAAACAAACATGCACTAATGTATATGCTTTTCATCTTCTTGCTTAATCAAATTATAAGGATATAAATATATACATGTATTTTGTTTCTAAGTCGATACTGAGAATATAGTTCAATTCTCTGCTGTAAACAGCTGCAATTAAACGTCAATCCAATTCTGACGCATCGCACCTTGAAATGTTTTTTTCTTTTTCCTTTTCATACTGCGTACCATTGGATTTATGACACGTGATTCGTGTATCCTCAAGGTTTTTAAACCTACTTTCGCTCTTTACAAGCATTCTCACGACTTTAGTTACGCAGCTGACTTCGAGCAAAGTAGTGGTCCGGGATGTGTCAGCTTTGTCAAAATTCTTAGTCGTTGTGTTTCGAAAGTGAGTTGTATTCCTCATGAAATTGCTTTTGCAAAGTGTTTATTCATTGTCTTTGTTTACCAAGCGTTAAGTGACGTCATTCGCATGGTTTAGCGTTGTTTCTGTGAAGCACTACTGTGAATGGTATTGATACGGTAATCATTTGGCTTAAACTTTGTGTCTTTTAATTGTAAGTGCTGTTTTATGATCATAATAACATCATATATGATTTTTTGGGTGATAAAGTGCCAAAATTGATTTGTGTGTTGTTATTTAAGTCAAGCTTTGTTTACCTGCTGTCATTTGTTTTCGAGAATCAGCTGATGCATACCTGCTATATACAAATATTTGACAGTTCGTTAATTTTGCTCTCACTTTCACAAAAAATCTGTTTAAATTTAGATTAATTGTATTCATTAAACAGAAAGCTTTATTTTGTTAAGTAATCGTAGGAGTCATTGTTTGGCATAAGCTTTTCTGGTAAGACTATGAAGAAAATGTTACATTATTTATTAGTTTGTGTACCCATTTTAAGTAGAAGTTTTGTACAATATTATAAATGATTTGCGTAATTTTACTTTTATCATTGTTTTATTTTCCCCTCGTTTCACCACTTGCATTAAAATATCTGTTATTTAATGACTATTATTTAGTTTTCTTCACTTGTCCCAATAGTAGTTTTGGATCTATAAAATATTCATTATATTCTTTTGTTAGTATTTAAAATGGCTGAAGCAAGAATTGCAGTAGCTGAACCTAGAGTAAATATTGTTGAAGAAATTTCATCTCCACAAACTTGGAGAGAAGTGTTTTCATCATTTCGTAGTACTGCAACAAAGAGATACTACAAAGTTAGGTTTGTATGAAAGTTAATTTTTTAAAATTTTCTTGCCACATTACTATTAGTTACTGTAAATTCACAGAGTGATTGCGACGGTCATAAAGTTATACTGTCATGTTCAGTGATACTGGAGAGTGAAATATTTGCACTTCTTTTTGCATATAACATGAAACTTTTCTTAAAAAGTTCTCTAGTAATTGACTTGTAGAATGTTTATTCTTTATGAACTTCACATATCTTTCTTTATATTAAAATTATTTATATTCTTTCTTGACTTTTAAATATATCATTGCTGTTATTTAAATCTTATCAAATTCTACCATCAGTTTAAATTATAAGTGCAATTTATATGTAAGCAAGTAATGAAGATACATATTTATCTGTACATATGCTTTATAAATAAATATTTCTTAAACATGAGTCAAACTACCCAAGCTTTTTTCAATAAAAAA